>VYXH01012704.1:0-51128 GCA_013397275.1 Burhinus bistriatus
CTGAGGCTGAGCAGGAATATACATAATAAAGAAAAGTAAGATAATCAGGACAATTATTCCTATTTTATAACTAACTCTATTTTAAGGAAAATAATCAGAAAAGTATACAATATAGTTGATAGCTTCAACTTGTTTTTATTTGTTTGTTTGCTTATTTTTTTAACGCAAATACAAAAAGAAGGCATCAGATACATGAAAAAGTCAAATACAGCATAACAGTCTGGCTAATTAGTTACAGGAATTGCAAGCATTGTAAAGGCAAGAAGGCAGTCAGGAAAAAACAACATAGATGTACAAAAGGCCCATCATATTTGACCATCATAAGGCCTTCTGTGATGATGACGGTGGTGTACTTTGCATTCCTTGTGGTTTTTTCAAGATTTGTCTAGTTAAAGCCATGGCTTAACTAATTTGGTCCTGGTCACAGTGGTGCTTTAAATAGAAAGTTGGTCTAGTCGAATGGAAGGGACCTTTGGGGGTCTCAATTTCTGATTCTGTGACTATTAATATTGATCTGTTTTGATGGCTAAAATTTATACTACTTATATAATACTTGATAATACATTATTTTTAAGTAGATAGTACCTTCTGGTTCAGCTTTCTGCAAATGGTTCAGTTACTACTGTAACACAGGTACTGAACTGGTTTATTATTATTTTATTCTTATCTTCTATATCTTAATAGAATCTGCAAGCAGATTAATGACTGGATTCATTTGAAATGATTCAGTTTCTTATTCATTTTAGCTTAATTTCAGTCAATTTCACAAAAAAAAAAATTAAAAAATGTTGTTATCCACAAAATAATTCTTACCATTTTTTTAAATGTGTTGGAGTGTATGAATTCCAAGTGTTCTCAGTTGTTGTACATTTTGCTTCCTAGCCAATAGCATTGTGTCTTTTTTAGCTATTAATTTTGCATGTGAAACTATCACATCATGATTCACCACTGGTATTCTGTCTATCAGAGTAAACTGGTACTGCTCAAAGTTGTTGGTATTAAAACCTGCTTGGCCTCTTGAGAGATTCATTGATTCATTTTCTTTTTCCCAGCCTGTTCTCAGATTGTCAGCATTGTTTCTTAATCTAGTTCATATGGACAGTGAAAGTCTCTGTGGTTTAACTTACTCACACAAAGATATGGGCAGCCAGCCACATAGGAATCCAAGGAGAATTATCTGCTCAGAGCTATAAATCCTCAAATGTAACCTGGTATAATGGAGACACTGAAACAAGCTTTGTCTACTTTATTGCTTTACGGCCATTGACACCGGAGTTCCTTTTGTCTTTCCATATCTGTAACAGTGCCCCATATCTAAGAAAAGGCATTTAAAAATGCATTTTCACCACAGGCCAGCAATCCAAATCACCCACGACATTTTTTGATGAGAAAAATTAAAACTCTCTACAGTAGGATGTACAATATAAGTAGATATTCTGGTGGTGGCTGTGTCCACTTCAGCAAGTAGCACAATAAAATAGGTGGGGATCTGTAGAGCAAAAGGTTATAGGGATCTGACATCTATGATGCATATATTTTGTAGAGGCTTTACTTAGGATTATGTGTTATAGAACTAGTGAAAGTCTTGAAACAAATCTTTCAGATTATTTTCATCTAAAAGAAACGCAATTTGTTTTCCCCCACTTTAACTTGTTGTTTGGAATTTAAATTAATCTGAAAAAAACCAAAAAGTTCTGGTTAGATTCTTTCTAAAAACAAACCGGCAAAGGAATACTGTCACGTTATGTGGTACAATCTCAAAGAGTTTGAAGCCAAGTTTGGAACTAATAATATAAGGTATCAACATTAAAAATTAAATCAAGTACCTTCCACTCAAAACTTTTCACTGAATCTCATTATCTGTTTATACCAGATGTAAAGATGTCTGAAAATACCTAAATTAGAGGTCAGAGGATGTGTAAGAAAATAAATTAAATTAATTCACTTCCTTTTTAAGCTTCACTTAAATCTTCATTTAATGCACGTAGGATAAACTCTTGGCTTTGGCTGGATATTTGACCACTGCATGCATGAGAGTAAATGTGTGAAACATCATAGTCGAGCTTAACCTTGTGTTTATTAAAGTATCCTGTGTTGGGATTTTTAGTTTTGGGGTTTTTTTCTGAGTTTGACTTCTAGTATGGATGTTGAACTCATACTAGAAGGCAAAGATGAGACATCAGCTGAAGAAAATGACTTATGGAAGGGGAAATTCATCAGTGTCATGACAACCTTGATGTACTAATATGTTCCAGTGTATCATGGTAGAAGAAACCGAAGTAGAAAGATATATTTGGAAAATGAGTGATTTTGGACAGAGAACATTTTTGCATTTTGCATCCCTATCAAGATGTCTTTTAAGTTAATAATGTCAAGGCAATTACTTGAATAGTAGGACAAATATTTGACTCTGGATCACGGATCATGATCTATCAAAGAGAATGTATATTTCTCAGAAACAGAAGAAAAATAGGCTAACTTTCATTCCTATGAAGTTAAGACATAGCTAACATACTATATACACTTCTATCAATTGTCCTTGCTAGAAGAACAATCCCCAATGCCCAAACTGGATTATTTCATAATTTTGTAATTGTAAATTTAACGAAGTATCTTTACTTACAAGACTTCTCAATTATATAATAATTAATAATTATGACAAAATATTTCAACTAATAAACCCAAGAAAATACAATATCAAATATCTTGCCATGAACTATAGGGCACATGAGAACACAGTAAATGCCTATTTGTAATCTGCTTTGAAGAAATAGTTGGAAAATATTACACACATGCAATTATTTTCTTAGTGAAAAACCTTCTCATTTTAATCATTCAGTTGCAGTTTTAGATGTATGTAAATAAGAAAAAAATGTTACTGCAGGTAATAATCCCAAACTACATCAACACTGGAAGCTGTAGGTGCTGAGTGATGACCAAATTACAGAGTCTGCTTCTTCGGAATAAGGAGATTTATTTGAGAACTCTGAAACATTTTCCCTTACAGCATGCCAGAGACTCAATTAAAACAAGGATAAGTAGGGTGATTGTGTCTCACCCCAAACATAATCAAGAGCGTTGAGACAGTGTTCACCCAGAGACCAGCTCTTGTGAACACAGCAGTGTAGCTACTCTGAAGTGAAGATCTAGCCATAATAAATTTACAGCAGATGCAAGCAAAAGATCTCAACCTGTTTCTCAGACACTAACATGTACAAATTCAGTGTTCTTCTTGGGGCTTAACAACATCCAGAAAATCTTTAAGTAACAGAAACTGTTGACCAGGGATTTCATAGGACCCTGATTATCCCTGGTAGTACCCGATTACTGACTAACTTCAGCTGTCTCATTATCTACCTATAGGCAACCAATTAAAGGACAAGAAAAAGACAAGATTTAAATAACAACTCTTGCTTCAGAAATATGATTGACATTTTAACCCAGTAAATAATATAGTTGCATGCTGATGAGACTAAAATAACTAGTTTGATGACAGGCACACAAGAAAGGATAGAATCTCATAACCAAACATCACTTTACAATGCATACACAAAGTTAACCTTAGTTTCATATTTTCTCACTCTTTAGCCTGGAAATTTTAACTTATTTCCCTTATATTGGGATGCAGGAGAAATAGAGAGTAGTGATTTATTTTCTTTTTCAATGTAACAGTTACTTAGGGAACAGCTATTTGCTTGTTCAGTTTTCTACACACTAAGTGACCTCATTCTGCTACAAACTGATAATAAAGTGCTATAAAGGCTAGCTTCCTAAAAAAAAAGTTAAAAAAATAATTTGTACAATCAGCTGCACTAAATGTCTGATTATTGAGAAAGATACTCTTTGTGGAAGATCGTCACTGTTAACAGAAGGGATGCAGAGAGATAATTCAAAGATATTAAGCATATACTGAGTCCATCAGTGTCCCTGAAATTGGATAAATTTCTATATCTAGAAAAATCCTATAGCACTTGCTGTAACTGTTCTTTAACATTGTGGATATATAATATATAGTTCTTTACATACGAAACTAACAATAGGAGGCAATGTAGTTTATCAGATTTTGTAGATTTCTGTTCTGAGATGTTAAAAAAAAACCAACAAAGCATGTCTCAATCAGGTCAATATTTGATAAAGCTAGCAATTATCCTACTTTATTCTCTAGAAGCAGGCCAGCTAAAACCCATCTGTCCATCTTTGGATTGACATTGTACTTATCCAGTATAATTATAATTGTAACTTAAGAACAGATTACTCAAATCACAAGCCACATGTCGGACTAGAGGTATGCACCTTTTGCAGAGCTTGTTGAAAGCTCTGGGTCTTCCTCCCCTTTGGCTAGCTGGGACACCATAATGTATATAATTGCCAAAACTGAAAGAAAAGAAGCTTTTGTGATGCTATTATCAGCTTTTCTCACAGCACTGCAGGATCACATATGCCGTTGTTTTTTGTACAATATGTTAGACTATACAGTTATATCCCATCGTGTAATAATATAATTCTGTAAAAATAAAGTTATTAATGTCAGTGTGAAAGTTGAGGAATCAGTAGTTCATGTTAGGAATCAACAGTGTAAAACTGAAAGTTTACTGATATATTTTTCTCCTTAGCTATTTCTTACATTGTGCATTAGTTGTACCGTAAAATAATATGACATAGCTTGTCTGATCCTACAGGAAATATATCCTGCTGTATTTAATTTTCAGTTTTTACTTAATTTTGAAGTAGATTTACAAAGCACTTTTGAAGAACAGCTGCTTATCTGTATAAAATGTTTCACGGTGATTTCATCAGATTCCAGGCAGCGCCAATACACGTCTCTTTCAAAGTCAGGGGCTCAATTGCACCACCATGAAAATGAATGTCGAGCTCATGGTGAATCCGTGGTGTATGTTTTGTTCCGACTACAGGGTCCTTTTTATTCAAACATTATCAAACATATGTCAAGTAAGGAGGTTGAGACATGATCAATTGTATAGCTAAACGTTCAAGTTGGAAAGCACTTTGAATTTTTGCTTGCCTAGTCATCCTTTCTATTTGCTTAATTACTTATTTAATCTTGAAGCTTGTCTGTCGTAAAAATCATATAAGTTCACTTTCTCTTCCTTTTGAAAGGAGAGCAGCTTCAGTGTAATTTCCTGGAGAGGAATAAAAGTGCTCAAATTTCAGGAAAAAAAAATCAGATATTGTTGGAATGTGCATTGTTTGATGTATTGAACTGTACGGTGTGCAGGTGCCGAGGTGTGGGCAGCGGGGGCTGCAGTGGTGGCTCTGAGGAGAGGTCAGGGCTGCCCAATACCAGACACAGCTGGTTCCAGCCAGATCCAGCCAGCTCCAGTGGACCCACCACAGGGCACAGCTCAGCCAAGCTGGTGGCGCCTCTGGGAAAACATGTTTAGAACACCAGAGAACAGTGAGGAGTGAGGAAATCCAGCATTGAGAAACAGCCCTGTGAACATGAAGGTCAGAGAATAAGGAAAGAGAGGAGGGGATCCCAGTGCTGGAGCAGGTATTCCTCTGCAGTCTATGGAGAGAACCATGCTGGAGCAAGACATCCACACTGCAGACTATGGAGAACCCCACACAACCACAGGCGAATATTTCCTGAAGGGACTGCAATTGTGTGGAGACCTCACACTGGAGCAGGGGGAAAGCGTGAGGAAGAAGGAGCAGCAGACAGGCACTGTTATGGACCGACCATGAACCCCATTCCCCTTCCCCCTTGAGCCACTTGGAGGAGTGGGGAGGAGTTGGGAATGAAAGAGAGAAATTGAGCCTGGGAAGAAAGGGTGTGGTGAGGGGAAAGTGTTTTGTCTTTGTTTCCCACCATCCTACTCTATTTTAGTTGGCAATAAATTAAATTAATTTTCCCCAAGTCAAGTCTGTTTTGCCTGTAACAGCAATTGGTAAGTGATCTCCCTGTCTTTGTGTTGACCCACGAGATTTTTAATTTCATTTTCTCCTCCCATTCTATTGAGGAGGGGGAATGAGAGAGCAGCTAGGTGGGCGCTTAGCAGCCTGCCAAGATCAGCCCACCACAGAAACTATGATTCCAGTGGGAATAAGAAAAAATTAAATATTGTTTATTCTTTCAAGATAGTGAAAATTAATGTAAGTCTTTTTTAAAGTGAAATCCCTAAAAGATTAGCTACAAGAATTCCAGACCATTTTCTTACCTATTAGTGATCAGTACACTTATTATTCTCACACTATAGGCAAAGAATGAAACAAATATCTAATTTTATTCCCCATTATCTAATCTTTATTTCATCTTAGTAGTACCGTGTTAGTAACAGTGTACACGTAGTAAAGGCACTGTCTTTTTTACGTAGAAGTAGCTGATAGATATTTTCCACGTTCTTTGCTTTTTACCCTCATGCTCAGATAAAAAGTAACTACTCACAGAACAGTTTTGTGTTGTACCTTGTAAGCTTCATCTGAAATGCAAAGATTTTAACCTCACCCATTTCTATGTAAATCACAACTTTAATCAGTATCTAATTAGATTTCTAGTTTCATTGTAAAAACAAAGGACGTAGTGCAAAGGGGGAAAGTACTTACTTTAAAAAAAAAAAAAGAAAAAAAAAGAAAAAGAAAAAAAATAATTAATCAATTAATTCCATAGTCATTAGAATGAAAAGAGATTAATAGTAATTGTATAGGTTATTAAAATCCTGTTTGTCTTATCTTGGTTTTCCCATATATAAAGCAAGCATTCTTCTGTGAGGTGGAGAAGACAAGTATGTCAGGAGTTACATTATTATCTTCAAGTCTGTTAATATTCGAATTTGTTAATAAAGATTTGTGAGTTGAATGTTATTAATGTATCAAGGAGATTCCTATGCAATCAGAAATACATCTAAGATGCATATTTAAAGGAAGGAAAAATGAGAGGTATTTAGATTTATTTTTTTTTAAGGTTCACAATTTCTAAGCATTAATTGGCATTTACTAAGCATAGTTTGCTCAGCACATCATTTGACACCTAAAATTCATGACTGATCTCACACTAGGGCATTGATTCTGAATACCTGCATCTGTAGATGTTCTTGTGTGATTTGCTCTCCCCTACCCGATGCAGCTTTATGCTTTGCAGTATAAATCTGATCCTATGGTTTGATGTCATGACATCCAGAGATCTTGTTTTACATCTAAGAGTTACAACTGTAATGCTTCTAATTCAACTGAACAAAGTACAAGTTATTTACATACAATTGGATCACATTGTATTTACCGTATAATTGATTTACATAAGCCATAGATATAGCTGTAGTAGAGATACTGACTACAGAAAATTTCATTTTGAGAAGAACCCTATACTTCTCTTACCTACTTTCTAGGATTTGAGTTGGATGCAGGAGAATTAAACTGCAGGAAGTAGTCTCAGAAGCCCAGTGTAGTTGTATTTGTCTCTCTCTTCCAGCATAAGCCAGAAGACTGATTCTTTTGCAAACTGGAAAACTGGAGGCCACACCTCTGGTTTTATGTTCTTCTTCACCAACTTATGAGTAAGAACTAGGAAAGTCTGTGAAGCAGGGAAAATCCTGAATCTTGAGTTTGAGCTATTCTCTTAAAGTTTAAAAAACATGGGAAAAAACTTACCATTGGGGCTTATGTATGCTGTTTTCATAGAATTATAGAATGATTTGGGTTAGAAGGGACCTTAAAGATCATCTAGTTCCAATCCCTCTGCCATGGGCAGGGACACCTCCCACTAGACCAGGTTACTCAAAGCCCCATCCAGCCTGCTCTTGAACACTTCCAGGGATGGGGCATCCACAACTTCCCTGGGCAGCCTGTTCCAGTGCCTCAACACACTGAGGTTTGCAGAGGCCCACCCCTCAAGCCTGTCCAGGTCTCCCTGGATGGCATCCCTTCCCTCCAGCATGTTGACTGCTCCACATAGCTTGGTGTTGTCAGCAAACTTACTGGGGGTGTACTCAGTACCACTGTCCACGTCACTAAGAAAAATGTTAAACAGCACCAGTCCCAGTACCGACGCCTAAGGAACACCACTCATCACTGGTTTCCACTTGGACATTGAGCCGTTGACAGCAACTCTTTGAGTGTGGCCATCCAGCCAATTCCTTATCCACTGAGTGGTCCATTCATCAAATCCATTTCTCTCCAATTTAGAGACAAGGGTGTTGGGTGGGACAGTGTTAAATGCTTTGCACAAATCCAGGTAGATGATGTCAGTTGATCTTCCTTTATCCACCAACTCTGTAACACCGTTGTAGAGGCCACCAAATTTGTCAGGCACGATTTGCCCTTAATGAAGCCATGTTGGCTGTCACCAATGACCTCCTTATTTTCCATGTGCCTAGCAGAGTGTCCAGGAAGATCTGCTCCATGATCTTGCCGGGCACAGAGGTGAGACTGACTGGCCTATAGTTCCCCGGGTCTTCCTCTTTTCCCTTTTAAAAATGGGTGTTTTGCCAAAAACAGCTGAGAACTAGGTTAGTGGGGTAGTCTAGGCTTTAAATTTATGGACAGAAGGAAGTAGTATCTTCAAGGCAATGTTGAGTTATTTGGGAAACAGTGAAATTGCTCGTGAAAAATCTGATAGGGCAGATACTTTATAAATTTGAAGGCAAAGTGTTATAATGAGATTTTTCTTGAGAAAGTGTAAAAATTATAAGATTTGGAGGGAAGAAGCAGAAATCTGGAAAGGAGAATGAGGACAGACAAGAATTGGAGATGATTAGAGCTTTTTTGGGAAAAAATATAAGGGAGATAGTTTAATAAAATTCATGGGGAAGATAGGAGCATTGAAGGAACAGGAACAAACAACCAAAGGGGGTGTTTTTGTGAAAGTATTCATTTTTTCATCATAGTATTATGATCTCAGAAGAACTTTAGTTACAGATGACAAATCTGAAAGACGAAATAGCTTCACAACATCATTTGGGTTAGGCATTTTGTAACTGAGAGAATCTGAGCCTTGAGTTAATATTTAAAGCCCAAACTCTGTCATTTACCAAATTTCTAACTCATATAATACTGCTGATGTCAATCTGATTTATCAAAAGGACAAATTTGACCCAAGATAGTTGTTAAAGATATTGTATATAAAAAAGGTAGGGGGATGTGTGTTTGTGTGTATATGAGTGTGTAAAACAGTGTATGAAGTCAAATGCTTAGTTGATATTAAATCATGACAACCTTTTTCCTTAACACTACTTTAGGTTTGTGGGGCTTTTTTCCATTCGTTGATCAAAGGGATGGCATGTCAAAAAATAAAATTTGGCTGATGATTCTAATACAACCCTTAAATATGAACTTTCTGTTACTGTAGCAGGACATCTCAGTACTCCTTTGCTTTAGCTTTTGTTATGTTTTATATATTTTCATCTTCACACCTTTATTTTACAGGCATTTGACACTGTGCCATTTTGACCAGGTCCTAGCCATTTTTTTAGAGTCCCCAGTAATGTTTTCTGCTTAAAATAAATAGGAGGGAGAAGAAAGTATTAAAAAAAATACATTGTAAAGATGCCGTCAATATTGCTGCTTTAGAATTCTAAACCAATGGTTTAGAATTATAGAAGTAAAGCTTTTAGAAATACATAATCCCTGTAACCATTCTTTCTATCTCTCTTACATTGTGAGAAACTGAGAACATGTGATTACTGGTTCTACATTAAAGTGCCATAATAATGTATTATAGTACAAGTATTATTGTATGAGATCAATGTGTATTAATTTTATACAGTTTAAACAGTTAATTTGGATCTTATAATTTCATTACTACATTTATTTAAAACTATACTAAAATTATAAAGTTAACATAGTGATCTGTCAGGATTTTTAACTAAAATTTTATCAGAACTTGAAATTTGGGATGTAGAATGGAATTATGAGTTATGAAAAGCAGTAATTACCCAATTCAGGATATTCTCTTGTGTTTACACTGTTGTCCTCGTGTTCCTCTGTGCCTTTTCTCTAAGTGTGCAACTTCATTTCCTTCAGTTAGGATATCTAGACATGCACCACAGAAAATGCCTTGGAAAAGAGCCTTACTGCAAAACAAAAGGAATTTCTAGTGAGGTCTGTGGTCTGGATGACAAGCTCTGCAGAATACAGAGAATCATCTCTGAAACAGTGTTTTTCTTGATTTTTATTTGCTCATGGAAAAGGAATCATTAGCTATTTTATCTACGCTGAACAATCAGCATTTTGTTATCTGTCTGTCCTGTAAAGCTGTGTCCACCTCTCACGTACTATTTTTATGTTATCCAACTATACATATGTTTTCTGCTTCCTGCGTAAGGACATCTTTATGCTAGCATGGCTGAATATGTCATGCTCTCTGATGAACTGTGTTTCTAATAGAATCATACACCCTGAAGCAAGCAATGTCTGTTTGTCCTTATTCTATCCCTCTTCCTAAAACAACAGCAAAGAATTTCCTCTGCATTTTGTAAAGAAAGGATGAATATGCATCCTCTCGTTACTGCTTTCTTTAACCAATATGACCAAAGGAAAATCATGAAAGAAAAGAAAAGACAACTTAAATAAAATGGAAATCTTACTGAAGAGTTACATAAATGTGTGCTTTCTGCAGAAAGAGGGGTTTATTGATAATACTGTCATATGAGATAAAAGAAAAAACGAAAGACACTACAAAACTGCATCACAGTAGATTGATAATCAATAGCAAAATAAATAAAAAGGTAGCAGCTAGTCCTATGATAGAATTTACCATGTTGTTGCTCTTAAATTTTTGTAGTCTAGATACAGATCTGCTTATATATTGAACATACAGCAGACGCAAGCTTTTAGAGATCAACAAATACTGAAGAAGGACAAACTGACTAGACATGACTGAGTTCATTTTCCTCCAGTTTTAGGCAATCATGCAGTAGATTGTTAATTCAGAATGGTTTAGAAACTAATACTTTCTCTTCCACCACATACTATTATATATTTCTCAATATCCCTACGGAAAACATAAGACCCTGAGGAAAAAAAAAAATCACAGTCGCACCTGTAATGTGACCCATGAGAGGACCAGAAAAGATAAGGGCATTGTCAAAATCTCGGTTCACTTGTATAAAATCCTAAGAACCATATACTTGGAGGATCTGACCCTGAAATCTAATTCTATTTTGTGCCTAATATTTATTTTTAAAGTGTTCCCCATCTTTTGTAAAATAGCTAAGAGTCATCTGGTATCCATCCAGACACAAGACAACTTGACATTGAAGAAGACAATTATCTGGCATCCTTATTTCAGGATGCAATGAAGGTGTTTACACTAATTCAGCTGTTCTGCACTATCACAATTCAGGAAATGGTTCCACAAGCTGTTTTGCTGCTTGAGGTTCCAAGGAAAGTAATCTTTAGCTGGTCAACAGTAAAAGCAGGTAAAATCCTCAAACTTATTTGTTAGTAAAAAGATATATATCTCTCTCTACTGAAAAGCAAACCTCTTCTCTGTTTCACAAATATAAAGAAGGAATACTTTTCAGGTATGTGGTCTGGTTCAGAATGAAGGATCTATGAACAATTTTCATCGTGTGAATGATTGTACCTCAGAGAGATGTTAGAAGCCCCAGACTTGGAGATTGGCTTACGATGAAAGTCAGTTAAAGGAAGGAAATCTTAGAATTCAGCAGAAATGTAACCTAAAACAAAGATCTCCATCACTAAGAGTCTATATAAGGACTGGTCTGTTCAATAGAAAGGGTAAACTTGCACTTTATATAAGGCTTTCTTTTCCAATCCAGCAGTATTTAAATATTTTCTGGTTTTGCTACACTGATTTTGACAAATCTGGGCTTGTTTAGTTTGGAAGCACCACAGAGAACTGCCGCAAAATACTTGTTGTAGAGGTTCCAAAAGAGTTTTCTCTCTCATTGAATTTCCAAAGCTTTTGAGGGTCACTGTAAAGAACAATGGACAAAAGTAGAGGTACTGAACACTGACACCCATTTCATGGATTGAACCCTACTTAAAAGCACCATTCAGATAAGTGAGATCTTGCCTACATCTGCATGACTCTAACTCATGAGTCAGATTGCTGGTTACATTTTGCTATGTGCTGGGAAAACAAACAAAGCACAGAAAATTGTTATGGTGATGTCTTACTCCAAAGCTTTGGACTACATCCACCCTGTTCTAATGGTTTAAGTATTCACAGGAAGCAAACAAAGCTCAGATGAATGGTTAAATTTTTAATTCTTGTAGCACGTTTGAGGTGGAGAGCAGAAACTGCTTATGATTCAGTCAGCATCCACTAATTAGCTATAACTATGGAGAAAGTCAAAGAAATTGGCCTGGGGAGATGTGACAAACAAGGCCATTGGTGGCTTATGCCAATCAGTTAAGTTAGAAAGCTATAAACAGTGTAAAAATAGCTCCTTGTGGGGTGCACCACTTGCATGGATTTCTGATACAGTATAGAAGTGGAATTGTTGCGTGTACATACTGGGCTACCAGCCAGGATCCAGACATGTGAGGTGGTCCATTTAAACTGGACCAGTGGCACAGGGGCAGGGACCTAGACTAGTGTGAATCTGAAGTGTGTGAGTGTTGTAGAACAGAAATTGCAGAATAGAAGCCTTAGCATAAAAAAGAATAAAAATTGCTATCCACCTGCTGGTCCCATCCTATCTAATAACTAAATTTTATGTCTCGCTATACCTGTCACACTTCATAATGTAATTTTATGTCAGTCAGTAGTTGGAGCAATGAGCAGCTCCTTTAAACTCCCTCATGACACACCTATTATCAGAAAAGATATTCCTTGTAAAAAGTAAAAATTTGAGCACTAACACTGAAAAAATAACCTACCAAATGGTAAGGGTCAAATCATACCCCTGGAACTCTAACAGCATATTAATGAATGAAGTATGCAGTATAGATCTTAAAATTTCTGTTCATTAAGGGTTATACTGTTCTGGTTAAGATATTTCTGGATCTTTGCTGAAATTAGAAACAAATGAAAATTTGTGTTCCAACATAGGGAAATATTGGAAGGAAGATAGCACCTAAACATAACAGAACTAGCAGTAAACTGTCCAAATGTTCAGCTAAACAGAGACAGAAAAATTAAACATAAGGAGGAGGCAACATGAGAAAATATATTTCCAGCATAATAAACAGATGAAATTTGGAGTTTCACAACTGATCTTATCAAAGAGAAATTTAAGTATCTTCAATATACTAGCAAAAATTTTCCAACCTCCTTACCTTGGCATTCTTCACACTTAAAAATAAAGAAGCTTAGACAAGTCTTCCTTGTCCTAAATTTGCATGGCACTTTCTCACAGAAATTAGATTACACACTAGCTTGAAGTAAATCCATGCAGTTAATACATTTATCTTTAAAGGACCAGATGGTCAATGTAGTATTTAAAGTACAGTTTTAAAATTTAAATCTTAAATAAATTTCAGTCATTACTATTTGTGGGTTTATGCCTTAGAAATATTATTTTAAACGTAAAATAAGTGATATTTAAGTTCTGTATATATATTTGAAAACAAAAGAAAAAAAATAAACAACAACCCAAACCTGTATATTGTGTTCTATCCTTCATGTTTATTTCTTCTCTTTCCCTCATTTAAATGTTTGGAGTTTTTAAACACTATGCCTTGCAATCAATTTGTTAACAGCAGTTTTATTGCATGCAGATTGCATCAATATTTATTTGCTACAGGACAGTATGTCAGTATTCCATCTTTCCATTGCTTGATTTTTTTAAAAAAAGAAAGAAAAAGGGAGAAGTGTTTGTCTCAGCACCATTATGCTTTTACCTTCTGTCTTATTAACACAGTTGAAATTATTTTACCCCAATGACGCTTCTCAAAAAAAAATGCATATATTTAATGAGCAGTTTTCAGTACATACAAGCAAACAGACAAGCTTAGCCATAATAAAGGGTGTTATATGAGTACTGGATAAGTAATTTGTCAGGAATAAGAACTTATTTAAGCACTATGATTTTAAGGGAACACTTCAAAGTTCACAGAATAAAAGCTCTTTAAAGTATATTATTAAGATCACAATCTTGCTACATATATTTGCTTTTTTGTTTACTTACCTTCCAAAATTTGACCTTGGTTGTTTTCTTTGGGCTGCATTCCAAGAGACTCTGAATCAAGTTTTCCTTGTTCTGGCAGCCAAATGAATGGGACATGGAAAGGAAAGAGAATGTGTTCCAAATTAATGTGCTTTTTCTCTAAGAGAAAAATGAAGAGCTCAAAAGTATAAGAAAGGCAGAACATAAAGATAATTTGTTTTGTCCTTTAAAAAGAAAAGGAAATGGATTAGAAATGCATTTTAAATAAATGTCTCTGCTTCTGTCCTTTCTTTAGTCCCTCACAATACCCTACTGCAGACATCATCCATGTCCCTTTCAAATTTCCAAGGAACTTCTTTTCCCTGAACTTTTAGTTAGCTTATCACAGCCACAGTCTCTCAGGACAAGCAAGAAATTCTTTCTGGAGCTCATGGGTGCATCTGAGAGGCTCCATAATTATCCAGAAGTTCCTGCCCCTTAGCATGACTGTTTGGCACTGCTTCTGCAGTATTCCTAGGACAGGCATTTTTAACAGAACTCCCCAGAAGTTTGAAGCATTCAGGAAGTCCATCTTTTCAAACAAACTCCCTTATATAAAAGAAGCCCTACCAATTGCTAAATGATAGGACATTAAATGTCAATAGATTGTAAATGGTGTAAATGAAGCCAAATGATATGAATGCCTGACTTCTTGCTAGTCTCCCTTCAAGGGAACACTGCTAAAGGCAGTGTATCGGAGATCACACTGAAACAAGATTGAAGAAATAAAATAAAAACCAGAAATATTTTATTAAACTAATACAAGAAAACAAGTTTTTTGAAATAAAATATGTATTAATTATTTCCTTGTAAGGAAAACAAAATGGAACACAGTTGTCAGAAATATCATTGTTCTTGGAGTCACTCTGTTGTTTTAAAGCAATTACTTTTGAGGAAAAAGACATTATTTAGCCTTCTTTTTGTGAAACTTTCTTTCCTCATTTTAGCTGCTAAAATGCTAATTTTTTTTTTTTTTTTTTTTTTTTTTTTTTTTTTGTTATTTTTGTAGTGAGGCTTTCTGGTCTACTGAAGCTACCATTTATACCTGACATTCACTCCTTGTTCCCTGAATTTCTCTCTGCATTGATTCCAAATGAAGCTTATTTCTGGAAAACACTCCACATTTTTATGATTGTCAAATATAGATGGAACAACAGGATTCCAATTTTAGAAAGTCACCATGGAATTCAGCACTCTTGTTTTAGTCTCTCATGTTCCTAAATACCTGCTGTTCAAAATTTGGGTATTAAATCGAATAACGGGGTAAGCAGTTCAATATAGTAGGAAGTGTAGTATTTTAATAAATATCAGTACTTGGTGAGATTCATTGTGTTATGCTGTTCACCATTTGCTCAGTAGCAATGTTTTCTTCTATATTTGTTCTGTGTGCAGACTGTGTAGGCACAGTAAATGATCTGCAAAATACAGATTTTCTTTTGTCTTGATTGGTTGCTAGAGTGGAAGATTCCTTAAAAAGAAACTTCTAATACTGTACTTGTCAAAGTTGTGCAAAAAATAAAAGACAAAGTTAGAGAAAAAATAAAACCCTGAGGGACTAGAGCGAAACAGAAAATGGATGAATGAAAAAAGAAAATTATATTTTAAAGCACTACACATATTGGAAGAAAAAAATCAGAGACTGAAAGCTAGAAAATTGAGTGAAAGAGAAAGAAGTAGTCTTTTCATTAAGACAGAAATATAAGGTGATCTATGGATCTGCTTAACGTTTGTAGATATGGAATCAAACTCAAAGCCAGATCATTGCAGCCATTTTTTTGAACATGTATGCTACTCAAGTTCAGTGTGATTCTGGATAGGCCTTGGATTGGGTTTGCATAACAAGGTTTTGGTAGTGGGGGGTGCTACAGGTGTGGCTTCTGTGAGAAGCTGCTAGAAGCTTCCCCCATGTCCAATAGAGCCAATGCCAGACAGCTCCAAGATGGATCCGCCGCTGGTTAAGTCTGAGCCCGTCAGCGATGGTGGTAGCGCCTCTGGGATAACGTATTTAAGAAGGGGAAAAAGTTGCTGCGCAACAGCAACTGCAGCCAGAGAGAGAAGTGAGGATCTGTGAGAGCAACGACTGTGCAGACACCAAGGTCAGTGAAGAAGGAGGGGAAGGAGGTGCTCCAGGCACCAGAGCAGAGATTCCCCTGTATCCAGTGGTGAAGACCATGGTGATGCAAGCTGTCCCCCTGCAGCCCATGGAGGTCCACGGTAGAGCAGATATGCACCTACAGCCCATGAAGAGTCCCATGCTGGAGCAGGTGGATGCATCTGAAGGAGGCTGTGACCCCATGGGAAGCCTACACTGGAGCAGGCTCCTGTCAGGACCTGTGGACCCATGGAGAGAGGAACCCACGCTGGAGAAGGTTTGCTGGCAGGACTTGTGACCTCCTGGGGGACCCACACTGGAGCAGTCTGTTCCTGAAGGACTACATCCCATGGAAGGGATCCACACTGAAGCGATTAATGAAGAACTGCAGCCCATGGGATGGATTCATGTTGGAGAAGTTCTCAGTCCCATGAGAGGGACCCCATGCTGGAGCAGGGGAAGAGTGTGAGGAGTCCTCCCCCTGAGGAGGAAGGAGCGGCAGAGACAATGTGTGATGCACTGACCACAACCCCCATTCCCTGTCCCCCTGTGTGGCTGAAGGGGGAGGAGGTAGAGAATTTGGGAGTAAAGTTAAGCCTGGGAAGAAGGGAGAGGGGTGGGGAAGGTGTTTTAAGATTTTAAGTTTTATTTTCTCATTATCATATTCTGATTTTGATTGGTAATAAATTAAACTAATTTCCCCAAGTTGAGTCTGTTTTGCCTGTGACAGTGATTGCCGAGTGATCTCCCTGTCCTTATCTCAACCCACAAGCCTTTGATTACCTATTATCTCCCCTGTCCAGCTAAGGTAGGGGACAATAGAGCGGCTTTGGTGGGCACCTGGTGTCCAGACAGGGTCAACCTACCACAGGCCTAAAGACAGAAAAGAGCATTTGCCTGAAGAACTAGTGAAAAAAAGTACAGTAGTCCAACTAAAATAAAAGTTTTTAAATGTGCAGTTTTTCTGCCCAAAAATGAAAATTCAGTCTTCCTGTCTGCAAATTCCCTTAGAATGTGCTGAAAAGATTCAGCTGCAGAAATACACGAGTAGCTCACAAACAAGAAGAAAACAGAAGTTCTACTAGAGATTACAGACTCTTATCTAATAGCTAAGTGGCTGCTCTTATGTTTAAGATATTCTCCAGAGCCCTTGTGAGCCTGGAAATCCCACGTTGCACTTCCAAGGAAATCAATAATATCAGTAGTAAGTACCAAAATATGAGAAATTAAAGTGTGGAGACTTGTATTTCTTAAATTAATGTTGTTTTAGGATTACTGCAATTGTGAATCGAACGTATACAACCCAGCTACTAAATAGAAAGGCTATACAGTCTGCTTTAACAACTATTTGTATATTCTATATGTAGATGTAATTTCTGTCTTCAAATGTATTTTGGCAGTGGGTAATATATGAGGGTCAGGCACATAATCACTTTTTTCAACTTTGAATGTTATTGCAATGATACTCTTTAGGGAGAGAAACAATTGCACCCAGAGTGAGTACAGGGACCTAGTTTGAGTTACTGCTGGACACACTAGTAAAACACAGGTGATCATCTGTTCCTACATCCTCTGTGGAGGAGTTTGGCTTAGGAAACATTTACTAGAAAAGACAGCACTAACCAGCAGCTCTGTGGTACTTCATCTTTCTCCAGTGTGAGAGCTCCTGACACCCACCTCCAGCTGGATTACAGATTCAGCAGAAACATGGAATACTGGCCCTCACTGCAGTGAGCTCTTGTTTTAGTTCAGAACTCAGCAGGGTTTTGAAGCTGTCACCTTTCACAGGCAGAAATTCACCTGATTATGTATCACTTGCCTTTTTTCATTCTGAGTTTGGTAGGAGCCAGAAGGCATTGCCTTACAGGGAAGGCAAGAGTCTAATTTGTATCTGTTGAATGAGCCTCCTCATGTGGAAACCAGGCCACAAAGGCAAGATGCCACTAGACATTAAATGCTAAGTGATATCCTGCCTCTCTATAAAATACAGAACCATAAATATAAGTAGCATATCTCGTTTCCAGCATGGGCAGTAGCTGTGTAGCTAGGGTATTATTCTGAGAAATATGGACTGATACTCCTTCAAACAAACAAATTTCACCTGGATTTTTTGCATTCTACTTGGCCATTATAACCATTGTACAACAGATGTAAGTGAACAACAGCAAATTTTTAAATAAAATTTGGCTGTTGACATAACTCTGTAAGTATATGAGTTGGTTTTTGTTTGTTTATGTGTGTTTGGTTTTTCCCTTGCTTTTCCTACTGGCTCTAGGAAATTTAATATGCATTTCAGGTCAGATTGGTTCTATAAGAAACAGTCATCTTATTTAATAAAAAATCAGGATGGAAGGAAGGAAAAAATACATATCTTTTAATAAGTATTTTACCTTGTGTCTGATATTCAGAACAAAGCATCAATCATGATCACAGGTGTAAAAAAAAATATTTGGACTAGGCACTATATGGGGAAATCCTATCGTACAATAACAAGGAGAAAAATACAAAGAAAGAAAAATCAACCACAAACAAGGACTCAAGGTGGAAAATAAGAGTACAATGACTAAAAGTTGGTAATAATAATCAGGTTCTTATAATAGTGACACCATGTCAATCTATATATCAGCATTGTTTCAAGAACGGTCCCAAAATTCATTTTAGTTTCAGAATGAAAATAGAGCGTACACTATTTTAGTACTCAAAAATAACAATTGAATCCTTAGGAACTCCTTTGATGGGGAAAGAAGAAAGAAAGAAAGTACAGATGCACTTTTTCTCCAGAGGAGGAAGAGCTTCATTGTCAGGGATGATCCTTGAAGAGCTGAAGCGAAGCTCAGTTCTCTGTGCAATACCGTCTTGCTTTAACCCTAGCAGGCAGCTCTGCCCCACGCAGCTGCTCACTCACTCCCCCACGGGGAGACGGGAGAGAGAATCAGATGGGTACAAGTGAGAAAACTCGTGGGCTGGGATAAAAACAGTTTAATAGATAAAGCACAAGCTGCATGCGCAAGCAAGAAAAAGAAGGAATTCATTCACAACTAGCCAACCCCAGGAAAGCAGGCCTTCATCACGCATAACGGTTACTTGGGAAGACAGACACCATGGCTCCAAAAATATCTCCCTCTTTTCTTCCTTCTTTCCCCAGGTTTTGTTGCTGAGCACGATGTCATATGGCATGGAATATCCCTTTGGTCAGCTGGGGTCAGGTTTCCCAGCTGTGTCCCCTCCCAGCTTCTTGCCCACCACCGGCCTATTCACTGGCAGGGCAGCGTGAGAAGCAGGAAAGGCCTTGACCCTGCCTAAGCGCTGCTCAGCAACAGCTAAAACATTGGTGTGTTATCAACACTGTTCTCGTTACAAATCCAAAACGTAGTACCACACAAGGTACTATGAAGAAAAATAACTCTGTCCCAGCCAATACCGATACAGAGAGAAGCTCAAGCCTGTGACGCATTGCTGGGCTGCTTGTTTTCAGGAAGATCCTATCTCTAATATACATCAGAACTTTCATTTTGGGCCTCAGAAAATGTTAATTAAACTGATAAATCTCTGTTGAACCATTTTGGAGTTCAGAATCAGTGTTTCTTGAAGAGACGATATGCGGAAAAAAAAAGATGGAAATAGAAGAAAGACATTCTGTCTAAAATGTGATATATGTGGGTTTTTACTGTATATTTTTTATCAGGGTTTTGAATAAATATATTTCTTGAATTTAAAATATGACTCCAAAGAAAATTTTAAAACAGCTGAGAGCACTGTAGAACTTAATTCCTGACTGTTTATTTTTCTGTCATGTCAGATATTTGTACAGTTCAAAATCAGTTATAGAAACATGGTTGGTTGCACTACCCCAGAACTATCAACATCTATTGACAACCTATTTAAGTGCTGTGACCCTTTAGTGGGAGGATAAATTAATTTATAGAAGAAAAGTATGTTCTTATGTCTTTGTTTAGTAGTATGTAAGACACTATTCCAATTTCTTTAATTATCAGCTCAAAGTTTCATCCTTTAAAGTCAGTATAATTTCACCATAACTGAGAGAAACATAGATGAACTGGTCAATAATAATTTTTACAGTTTGAGATTGAAAGAAACATAATTCAATCTAAAAAAGATTTACAGAAATCTGTTCTGAGCCAAGCACATTCCTTTGCCGAGTTTCCTTTTATTTGCATATAGAGTACATAAAACATAAATGGCCACAGTAAAAAAAAACAATGTATAAATGAAGACACAGTTAAAGGAAAAAGTCTGCAGCCAATAGGACAAAATATGATCATATAAAATGTGTGCAAATAACATCAAATTAGGTATAAATTCATATAAATTATAATTTGTTTGTGGCTAATTCATGAGGAAAGAAAAAGTTACATTAAAGATTAATTAAAAAAATTGTAAGTTGCCTCTATATTTGAATAAGGGTTTTAATGCTTTTTCATTCAAGTCAGTGAAAAATACTGTGAGCATCAATAGGAGTAAGAATGGGCTTTTAGCCAGCTGGGGTGCAAAGAGTATCTGCAAACCCAGAAGGTACCATCTTTATTTAATAACAAGGAACTGGTGTCTAGAACTTGTGAAGATTTGTTGGTAAGGCAAAACTCAGAAATGTATAATGAATCCTCTCCCCCGCCCCACCTATGAACTCAAGTTTCTACATACAGGATCTACAGAATCACTTGAGAGACTAACAATGTGCATCCCCTGCCCCCACTCTAATTTCTACTTCACAAGGCACTTGATCTTCTTCAGGAGTCCTTATTTGAGAGTATTTCTTTTCAACTGACCTTGGACCAGACTTGAGGATTAGCAATGTGTTAAATAATTATGTTCAAGAAAGAACAGGCACAGTCAAAGGGGAACATTTAATTTCTTCTTCCCATTTGTAATAAATCAAGGAATGAGCACATGTAAAAAAGTCCAAGAAAAGAACATGAAACTCAAAACTCAGTCAAATTTTAAAAATTGCAGGATACTGCCTGACTTTCCCTAATGCTGCTGACTTCCTTTAAGTAGGGATGACAAATGCCGGGGTCTGAGATAATAAGCACATCTATCTTCTTTTGGTTTAATGGAAACTGAAAGTGTTCTCAGCAGTGAGAAGGAAAATATCTCAGAAACAAACAAACAAACAAAAAAACCAAGAAAGAGTAAGTGGAAAACATATTTAAACTCACAATAACAACCTAACACAGGTTACAAAATGTCATTCATTTATACCACATCTCAGGCTTATAAATGTGAATATAATGACACCCATCATTTGTTAATGCTAACAGCAACCCCTTTAAAAGTTCATACCTAAATTCCACCACTGCATAGCTAAATGAAAAAGTTGGCTTCTGCTTAGAAAATGTAGAATGGATTTCAGATTGGATTGTATATAAATTATAAAAAAATCTCATTCCTGTGTATAAGTATTCACAGGAGAGTCCCGTAATTGCTGCAAGGCTTTTCCAAACCCAAGGAAGAGCTGATTTGGCTCAGCATAGCCTGAAGGTTGGAAACCACTGCTCTAGGCAAAAGACATGATGGGTGTTCATCTATTAGCTTAGCCTCTGTGTGTGTGCAGCATGCTACACCATTTTTAGCTGGGAGAAAAATAAAACATAAAAATTCCAGAGACTTTATTTTTAGTCTAATACTTGAGGGTTAGTTTCTAGGTTTAAAATTATTCAAAATAGTTCTTGTTTGTCAAAGAGGAAAAAATTGGGCTAGATATGTATAAATTTACACTCATCTGAATTCCAGTTAGCAGCAGATTTCTATTTATTAATGTAAAGAAATAAATTATTCTAAAAAATTCATAGTAAAATTACTAATACCCTTCATTTCTAGTGTCCTGAATTTATCTTTGTAAATTAGCTTGTCATTTTTTATGATTACAAAATTAAGTTATACAGAAAATTTGGAGTGAATTTCTTGAGTGAAAGCTCTGTAAAAGCAACTCTTTATAGACAATAAATCAAAGCAGCCAGGGAGAAGATGAAGCAAAAATGTATCTGTTTTGTTTTTGTACAGACATACGTGTCCTTGTTCCAAATGCTTAGGTAAGCTTTCAGTAAAAGCTGTGAATTTATGTGAATATTCACAAGTCAGTGAGACAAATCACACACCTAGTTATGTTTTCAAATTTATGTCGAAAGGTAAAGGAAATGTGTGAAGAAAGATGCAATGACATTGGAAGAGGAATGGAGTTGCTTGTAAGACTGAGACTTTTTTCCCTGGACAAACTGCTAGGAACTAAGGAAAGCTGCAAAAGAAAGGGTTTCTTTGTTTTGGGATGGTTGTTTTTTTTCTGTTTCACTTTAGCTTTGTTTTGTTTTGTTTTGTTTTTTCTTTTTCTTTTTTCCCCTGTATATCTGTTAAATCTGAATGAAGTTTTAACTAATATTATTGTGGTTTTTGTGCTTGTCCTTCCTATAAAGAACAAATTCCAAATGGAAAAAAAAGTTATTTCATTTGTAAGGTCTGGATTCTTAAAGTGAAAGTTGATGGTTCTGTCTTATTTCTTATCAAACATTACCAGATTATGTATCTTTTTTTCTTAATTAGGACTCTTATCTGATAATATGTAGATATTGCAGATATTAAACTGTCCAATAGTCCTAAGATTACTGAGGCAGTGCTTGGTTCCTGTAATGTAGAAAGAATGTATTGCTTTTGTTTGTGTTCTATTCATCCTCTGGAAACAGAGAAGTCTGTTTCAAAACAGTTTTATCTGATTATTTAAATAAAAGGAATAAATTGACACATATTTGTTCTTAATCATAACACACAACATTTCTTCAAATGAAATTAGTCTGTTTTTAGAAAAAGAAACATTGCAAAAGTTAGACGTTTTATCTCCGTTTCACAGAAATGTATAATAAGCATCTCAGATGTTCAATTATTTCTGCCATGAACTTTTTACTTGTTAATATTTTCTTTCTTATTTCAGTCTTTTGTATTTTATTATTACAGACTACAGTAGTACAGTTAATTGTTTATTCATCTATCAGTGAAAAACCTTTTCTACAAATAACATTTTATAAATTTTTGCTTAATGCATTCCTGAAAGAAAGGTCATTTTAAGGATGACCTTTCATTTTTTACCAGAAAGATTTCATTCTATTCATTACATTTTGTTTATATAAAAAAAAAAAAAAGACAAAAGAAAAGCTAAACAACATCGGCATTTTGCTGACAAATTCAATTCCTAACCAAACATCCTGTGTTTAGAAGCAGTGAAATGATAAATGATATCCTAAAACTACAAATACAGAAATCACAAGCATGATTTTTTTCTATATATGTCTCCATGTGTAAAATTTCTTCCACTCATGTTTTTCCTTTGAATCAAAAACCTATTTAAAACTGACAGTTGAAGAAACTTGAAATAGTCAACTCCGTAGCTGCTTCTTCCACATAGGCTCTACAAATGTCCTGTGGACGTACTTTATAGGTCTGGACATTGTATGTTTGCATATCTTCTGTGTATGACCTTTTGAAAAGCAATGACAGATTAGAAGTGCATTGTAAAATGTTAAGGTCTCTGAGCTACTCAATAGACTAAGACCTCATTAATTTCTTACTACACACGCATGTACTCAATCTGAACTTTTGCTGAAGACTATAGTGAGCTTTGTCTGCATCTTATCATTTAAAAAAAAAAAAAAAAAAAGGTACTATTTCATGATTTAGTGGGTTTTTTCAACCAAAAATTTTCCAAATGACTTTTGGTCATACAATCTTATTGTTGTAAACTAATGTTTTACAGCAAAATTTTTCCTTGTAAGCTTAGTTATTCTCAATAGGGTGTGTGGAAATGCAATTTCAGTCTAGCTTATGTGTATATATTCTGCATCATTAGTATTCAACCTGTTTGGTGAAAATCTTGAGGCTCATTAAGGAGGATAGAGAGTTCTTGCTGTACCACAGCTTAGTTACACAGGTGAACAGGAGGAGGAATTTTGATACCTGTAGAATTTAAAGAACGTCCTAGAAGTTTTGAGTCTTCCCAGGCTACGCAACATCTCAGTGAAGGTTTTGATTACCTAAGTTTTGAATTCAGTCTTCAAAACTCCTTTTATTCCAAGACTTCAAGTAAGGTCTTTAATGAAAAGAACCTATAATCTTTGCCTGACACTTAGGTCACAGGTTTTCATTCTTTTTCAGTATGTGATATTACTACCCTTAGCATCATAGGATAGTTCAGTTTACTAGGGACATCAGGAGGTCTCAAGTCCAACTTCTTGTGCATGACAGGGTCAGCTCTGAGGTCAGACCAGGTTAGTCGGATTTTGATTCAGTTGCTTCTTAAAAACACCAAGGATGGAGACTTCATAACATCTCTCAGCAGACTGTTTCACTGCTTGACTGTCTTCTTGCAGATAAAGTTTCATTTCAATTTATGTCTGTTGTACCTTGTCCTCTCACCACGGAGCTCTGTGAACAGCCTGGCTCCATTGTCTTGATGACCTCATAATCACCTACGTAATTAGAGCCAACTCTTCTCCAGTCTGAACAATCCCATTTCCTTCAGCCTCTCCTCACAGGGCGAGGGCTCTAGCTCCTGACCACACTGCTGACTCTCTGCTGAACTTTCTCCAATTAACCAATGCCTTTGATTAACTGGGAGGCCCAAAATTGGACACTGGACTCTAGATACAGTCTCGCAAGTGCTGAAGAGAGAGGTATAATCACTTCCCTTTGACTTCTTGGCCATTCTCCTGTTAGTACAACTCAGGAGGCTCTTGGCCTTGTGTGCTGCACGGACACAGTGCTGGCTCAAGCCCAGCTCGCTGCCTACCAGCACCTCCAGGTCTTTCCCAGCAGAGCTGATCCCCCGCTAGTTATGTCCCAGCCTCTGTCACTCCATGGGAGCTCCTTCTTCCCAAGTGCAGGACTTGTCATTTGTCCTTGTTGAATTTCATGAGCAAAGACAACCAAATTTTGTCTTAGATTATTCAGTTTATGGCCTCTTGTGGATCTTTTTAAGAGAAACCATTGGGCTAATACGCCCAGGATTCAGACAGGAAAACGATGCCAGTATCTCAGGGCTATGACTGTAGCACTACATTTAAGTAAAAGAGGCCTGCTGAGAGGAAATCCTTATCAGCTTGGTAACTCAGCTTTTCTAAAGCAATTACAGAACTTCTGGACCCAAAATAGTAACTGTGCTCTGCACAACGTATACTTGTTCTCCATTTCAGCATCATTCACTCAGCAAGCCTTTCCACAAGTCTTGCAGCATTTTCTGCATGCCCTACAAGAAAAACATGCACTTGTATTTTCTTTATGAACTCTACAGGATGGAGGCCAAAGTTTTTCAAGATCAATACACTGAATGAGAGTGTATTGATCTTGAAAAGTATATTAATAAACTATAAAGAAAAGCACAAAATGCTGATGAATAAACAAAGGAAGCAAGTGGAGATTCTCAGAAAAGTGAGAGTAAAACGGCAATTAACTGTAATTCTGATGCTTCCTGAGTCTGATGAAGACGGAGGAGTAAGCATTACTCTTTTATTCCCCAACTCCTCATTCGTACATTCAGGTAGTCATCTAACAAAAGCTATTCTTTTCTGGTTTTTTTTTCTGTTCTTTCTGTTTTAAAAGAACTGTAGCAGCACTGCCATTATGAATGCATAAAAAACTTTTCCAGCTGCTGTCTTAGTTGCTTATATTTACATGACTTACAGGTAATCACAATGAATCTCTTAAATATTTAAAAGTAGCTGAAGCAAGTCACTTATAAGCAATCTCTTTGTATCTGCTACCCTAAGGAATGAGTTCTTGTTGCTGATTGTGGAACTAAATGGCCTTAGGTTCTGTTTCCCTTTTTTTATGTATTCATGTTTAAATATAAACCTATGGCAGGAGTGTGTGTGTGGAAGGGCTGTATGTCTTTTTATATAACAACATGTATTTTCACGTTCGCTCTTTTTCATGATTAAAACAAGCTTTAAAATATTTTTGTTAAATTGCTTCTGGCTTTTACTAATCAAAAATTTATCCTGAAAGAGACAGATGTACATATGTATGTACATGATTATTTATTTATGGAGAAGAGTGGATAAAATAGACATGAATATAACCAAATATTTGAACTTGGAATTTGAATAATAAATTGAAAGTGGAGAGCAGTTTCTGTGCTGTATCTCCTGAATGATGCATCAAGTAACAATTAGCTCAAGAGAGAAAACATATCCTTATCCCTACTTGTAATGAAATGGCCAATTCTTTTTTATTTGTATGTAGATGAACGTATTGAATAATCTGTAGTTGTCTATAACAGAAAAGTTCAGCACTGTCATCTGTTTAGTGTGTGCATATGTATGCAAACTTATTTATGTCTGCAGGTGTGTTTATCCATGTGCACGTAGTGCCTGTCACTTGTCTGTTAACTAGAACACAAATACATTACATTGAACGACAGAAGAATATAAATTAAATAAGAAAGCCTCTCCCTAGAAAATGAAATGAATATGTTTTGTGAATATTCAGTTTTAGTATCAGGACCCATATATCAAGCTATGAGCTTATACTGGATTCCTGAATGAAATTATACATGTACTGCATGGTGAAAGGAATGGCCATGCAGCACTTCAATTCTGTCAACATTTTTCCTGAGAACAAAGAATTTTTTTTTGCTGTTTGAAGCAATGTTTTCATACATATATAAACACATATGTTGTCACTAATGAGAAAAGGTTTGATTGGGTTTTCTGTATTTAATTTTTTTTTTCTGTTTTCTTATTCTTTGATTTCTTACTATTCAGTGGAGGGTAAGTATTTTCTGTTTTACTTTATTTTAGTTACAGTGACGTTCTTCTTCTGCAGTCTTACCAAATTATTAAACCAATAATGTCTTAATAAGACAAAGAGAGCTTATCTTAAACCCTGTGGAGCAAAAATGCTGAAGTGATACGATGATTACACAGAAGATTCTCTAACACAAGAGGGACATACTGAAGTCAAGGAAATGATTCCCAATTAATTATTAAAGAAATGGAAGCAGACAAATGAAATTAATTTTAAATATTTTATGGGATCAGGCAAAATCATTGACCTTGTGGTCACATTTTCTAAAATTATTTGTTAAAAAAATGGAAATTTCCTGTTTAGATCATAGTGATTGTAATTATTTTTAAAGCCATTTTGGTTGAGTAGCAGCATTTTTCTTCCTTAAATCAGACTTTCGTATTTCTTGTAGTTTGTGCTTTGTGGTAAAGCTCGCTACTAAATTTGGCTTTAGGTACAGCATATTCTGTTCTGTAGCAATATCTTCCTATGATGTTCTTGTTTTTTGTGAATTACCAACTCAGATGGCTAACTGGAGTCCTTTATTTCCCTCCACGGTTTTGAGGGTTTTTTTTTCATTTTTTTTTTTTTTTTAAGTTTACTTAGTTGCATGTTAAGTTTTTTGATACAGTATTAAATTTATTCTTCACTTAACCTCCTGTTATCAGAGTTGTCCTGCGTATGTATGTAATGTATAAATATACATATGTAATATAAAATGTGTATTTATATATTTATCTCTGTATATAATTAAATATGCATTTAAGTCAAAAGAAAATGAAAAAAAAAACATAATAAACTCCCTGGTAAAACTCCATGATTAAAAAAATTATATATTTGTAATCTATATATTTAAATGTATAGTCTTCTAGTGCCAAAGTCAGCCCTGCTAGTTCATGTTTGACTTCTCAGTAATGTTTACTTTGTCCCCAGACACAATTATTTCTCATAGCTTCTGCCTTTTGCATACTTGTCTGTCACAGTTTCCAGGTCGCCTGTTGTGCTCTACATGGCAGACCACTCTGCAAAACTTTACCTACTCTATATCTCCTGATGTCTAACAGTGGCTATCTAATACAGGGGAAACTGGTGGGCTTTCAATTTTGAATCTTTATGATAGATACCACAGACAAGAAAAAACAAATGAAATAGTCACCACACATTAACTAAATCTTAAATAATTAATGTGATCTAAGTGAAATTGTAAATACGCTACGTTTTTAAAGTCATGCATATGACAATTGAAGTTAATACAGTTTGTCATAAAATATTGTCACAAATTATATAAAGCTCAAGTTTCTTTGTGTAAACTATTTCTATAAAATTCAGTATTGCAGTTACATTTCCCATTGTTAGGTTTTTCCACTTTACTGAAGAGAAAGTTATTTACTTTGTAGTTTAAAAGATTCAAACTTTTACTGATTATAGTACATATTTACAAATGACAAGAAGGTCAGTGAAGTCTTTTGAAATTAAAATATCAAGTAGTGACATCTGAAGCTCTCTGGCAGTTCTGTAGGATTTAATTCTATAGGATTTGTATTGGCCAGATGGAAAGCTTTCCCTACAAGTCTTACCTATCTTCCAGAAAGTTTAATCCCTTTCCCTACAAGTCTTACCTATCTTCTTGCCACAGTTTAAGATCAGAAGAAAGCATAGAGAATAAAAGGGCTCAGATACCAAAACACTTTAATCGCAGACTTATGCAATTTTACGAATGGCATGACTTCCCTTCTCCATGAGGAAGAGGACACCGTCCAGGAAACAAGCTGGGGGGTCAGAACAGTTGTAGCTGCATGCTGTGTAGTCCTGGGGCAAGGCCAGGGGGTCCTGGCAGTGGGTGTGGGTAGTGGTGTCTCCTTCTTCCTACTTCTCCCTACTGTCCCGACCTTTGCCAACTGTTACATTGGCAGAACTCTTCATTCTGCTCAAGGTACAATATTCTCTCCAAAGTATCAAGATTGTGCACTCATATTACTGAGTGCCTTCAACATGAAGAAAGAGACCTTCAGCGGCACATTTTACTCAACAGATTCATACACAAAGTTAGAGTCATGATCCACCTTTTATACACTGGGAAAGTGAGAACTAGGGAACTGAAATGAAATTTCTGATCACAAGGTACTAAGAATTCTCTGTAGTATTTTTTAAACATCTGTAAAGAGGCCCCAAGAACTTAACATTCTGAGTTTGACATAGCTGAAACTTTTGAAGGATGTGCAACCTGAACATTTCTTAATAGCTGCTCATCTGAGGAACAAAGATTTCGTTGTTCACATCTGTCCTTGCCTATGAGAATGAAATTCAAGTGTAATAAATAAAACGTAAGAAATATGCCATATTGGGAACAAAAAATGCATATATATGCATGTGTATATACTATGTATATTTATGCTATAAAAATGTATATGCACAAATACAGACTGGTGTGTTTAAATAGAAGTATATGCATTATATGTATATGTGTCTATATTTATCTACAGTTATCTGTACGTATGTATAGATCAACATGATTTTCCAGTACTTCAAAATAGCTTATCAAACAGTCATGATTTTTCTGTTTATAATAAATCGCTACTCATCCCTCAAAGGATAGAAACAAAAATAATGGAACATCTTTTCTATTTTCTGTAATTTAACCTGAAGGGAGGTTAACAAGAAGAAGTTACATATTGATGTTCATGGTCCTAACTGCTCAGATGAATGAGGATGGGAGAGTCTGTGCAGACTACCGGCTACAATTTCAGTCTTTCATAACATGTTTTTGAATTTGTACTTCTGCCTCTACACAGCTTTATCTCTGGCATTCGACCACGTAAGTAATCACTTATCCTCAATGCTTCCAAGATACAACTATTCCATTGTTCCTTACTTTTTTTTTTTAACGTGCATGCAAAGTAAGTATTTTGAACAGACTTGCCCTGAACATTTGTTGTGAGGTAGAGTGTAAATCTTCATGCTGAATTTATAAAACCTACCATTCCAAAGAAACCATTGTTTGTGTAACAATGTCCAGGATAATGCTCTCAGCTACATGCTAGAATTAGCCCAATCATGAGTGGCAGAACGAGATAATTGTATCCTTTTTAATGATACTAACTTATAATTACAACAAACTGAAGCAAGTTAACAGTCTTGGATACCGTGTTTTGTATTATGCCATAGATGTAATCACTGTTTAGTAGTACTTCACCACAGTCTCAGAAAAGAAACTAAAGTAATTTCTAAAAGCTTTCAGAAAAAGTTTTTGTCCACTTAAAACACTTTGAAATTCAAACCTAGACCCTCCTAGTACACAGCTGGAGCCCTGAACAGACTTAAGAAGCACTGAGGACTCTTGCTTTAGAGAGGCTGTAAACCACACCAGTGCTGCTGCTGCAACCAATCCCAATGACATATCAGTTTTGATTCTACTAGAAATACTAAACTATAAAAATAAATCCACCTATTTACACTGATTTTCTACTAATAATACACAGTCCCCTGGAACCGTTCATTGTATATATTTCATGGATGAAAATCATGGAACAAGCTATCTTTAAATTTCAAAATATCTTCCAATTTAGGTCTCTATTAACTTCTTGATCAGCTAAGTGAAGTGTGAGGAAAAAGGATTAATATAACATATTTTAATTTATAAATTAACAACAAGAAGAAAGCTTCAAGGTGTTAGTCACAGGTAGTCAGGACAGAATGGAGGATTATCTGGCTATACAGAGGCAAAGATATCGTCATAGGGACTCGAGATATGTGCTTGCTTTGATAATTCATGGCAAGTCTAAAGAATTTTTGAGCAAATAATTTATTTTATGTTATTTCCTGACTTCTGGAAAATGGCTATGAGCTGAAACTATCAAATATTTCCCTTCTTGTGACACAGACAGGATTGAAGCAAGGTCTTTGGGGGTGAAAGTAACATACTACTTTAATTCATAGCAATACTTTGCCCTGATGACATTCGGAGTTAAGTTATGTTGCAAAACTTCAGCAGGTGGAGCAGAAATTAATTTAAAGTTTGGCATGGGTAAGGAAAATTAGGAATTCTCTTTAAATTACCAAACTTAAAAAATTGGTTTAGAGATTAAAGAGGTTACATTTGAATCTACTCAGAATTCTAAATTCTAGTGTAAAGAAAAAAGAGTTTGGAAACTCATATGTTGTTCTACATAAAAACGTACAGGTCAGACAATAATGCAGCTGAAGAAAATGTGCTGATGGTGTTGTGTTATACGCGTTATATACATTAAATATACTGAAGAGGAAATTCACATTGTAACTGCTCAGCAGTGGTAACTTGTGACCAAAGAATGATCTGGCATGGAGGGCATGAAGGCCTAACTGCAGACGGGGTTAAACTCGTTGGAAGCAGGGATGCCAGAGAAGAATGACTCCTTATAAGGGAGTAAAGTTTCTCTCGGTGGCGAGATAAGAAATAGCCACAGCATTGCCTGGTGGCAGTCCTGGAATGGGAGCTCTCAAGGGTGACAGAGCTGGTGCTGGGGGATGAACTCAACCTCCCAGAGCTAAGGCACCCCATGATGATGCTCACAGATTGGTGCTGGTGATGTAGAACCACTTACAGTGGTAGGACTGCCTAATGCACTGTTCATTAACAATTTTTTTTTTTTTTAATATTTAAGCATAAACCTGTTTAATCAATCTCAAGGGGTACAATAAAAATTTCCCAATAAAACCAAGTTTCGAAAAACAAATATTCTATGTAACAAAATAAGAAATAATTTTGATCTTCAAAGTGGATACCAGTAATAACACCCCATAGAAGTGCTTTTGGTATTTTTATTGACGTGATTGTGTTAAAATGGCAGTATCCTCTAAAATAATAACAGGGGAGTCTCTGATTCAGTGAACTCACCTTTCACAGAAATTTTATAATACAGTGTCACTATGTCAGTTAACTAATCTAATGAATTTTTAACCTAAGAAACCACCTATTAAAACATATTATTACATTAAAATACCTGTGTCCAAAAGTTTTATTGAAAGCTTTTTATTTCTAGACCATAGGTAAACTGTATGAAAGAACAATAATCTGAACTTTATAACAGTATATATAAAAGGCGACAAAACTGAGCATAGTTTTTGTAGGATATCCACACTGTTCTTCTTACCATTTACCTTTGTCATAACTGCTCCAACTACACCTGAACTGACTGCAAGGAAAGTAGTATATAGGAGTACAGATATGCATATAGCTGACACCCTTTAAACAATGTATCATCTGTAATGATACACTGCGCCTGAATTACAAACGAAGCATTCCCTTCCACTTCCTTAATAGTATATTATTATTTATACTATGCAGGAGGATTGGTTGGCAGCTCAGAATTACTCTGTTTGAATAGATGACAATATTTCTTATTTCCCATGATCTTTTTTTAATTCCATACTGTTTTAAAAATAATTTTAATAATTTTCTTAAATAATGCTGTCAAACATGACTCTGATTCAAATCCACTGAAGTAAATGGGAAGGTTCCAGAGATTTCAGAAGTCCAGATCTCATCTGAAAATCAATCAAAATATGATTTCCAAAAGATTTCTAGTGCAATCTGAAGACATTACAGAAACATCCTGAAAACAATCCAAAATTCAATTAATTTTCTGGGTTTCATGTTGGCTTCCTATATTTTAGGCAGATAACAGAGGACAGGTACAGATAGCTTGCACTTCTGTTTGTGATATTTTGGACAGTAGCATAGGTTTTTGAAAATGCCACGTCAAAGAGAGTGTGATGCTATATGTATGCTTTCTCATTTACAGGAGTTATTTTCAAAATGTTATATAAAATGGGTATTTTACTCTGATATTTAGCGTAGGTGTACTCTTACCTGATACTGCTCCAGCTTTTCATGTGCCTTTTTCAGACAAATTAACAGGGATTTTAAGTAATATAAGCTGTAATAAAAACCACAAAAATGAATATATATATGCACACAGATACAAACATACATATGTGAAGACATACATTCACACATCTGAAAATAAACGATGAACTTTTTTTTATCTGGTCAATTTTTTTCCCTGTACTTAAAATGGAATATGTGGTATCTCTCATTAAATAACACATTTTAAAATAAAGAAAACACAATCTTCTCATTATAGAATCAACATTCATTCTGATAAAGACAAATTAAAATAAACCTGCATACACATACAGAATTTTATAGTTATTTTTATAATTTTTTTTAATTTTTATAGTTATTTTCTATTTTATAGTAATGCTGCTTGTTCTTTATTTTTCCCATAAGCACAGTACACATTGGCAGATACACCTTAAGTGAAAGCTAAATAGTTTGTATGTAAAATAAAATAAAATAAAATAAAATAAAATAATAGAATAGAATAGAATAGAATAGAATAGAACAGAACAGAATATATAATAAATATATTCTCAAGACTTTGCAGGAACATGTTTTGCAGGTCTGTGCAAAGAAAGGTTTGTTTTAAACTATTGCAGCTCTCTATAAAATAAAGGAGTTAAATGTTGTTTTCTAGTATCAAGAGCAAGAAGACTTAAATCAGTGTTCCAGGAGTAAAGAGTGGGAAATGAGCAGTGATATGCACTGTTTTTATCCGTAATAAATAAATTATCACTAACAAACGTGATCATCTCTTCTTGACTATAGGTTTTGGTGAAGGTCCTCAGGTATGGTTTTAGGATCATTAATATTGAATCTGTGCATGAATGGTTTATACACTAATATGAACTTGACCTCAGTCTGTTGCGGTCACTTAGGTGCATTTCTATTGTATTATGGCATCTGGAAGTTAAAGAAGTTTTACACCAGCTGCAAGAAGACAGAAAATGCAAGTTAGTATATACAGGAGTACAGCATACTGATAACAACTGATTCAACATCAAACCTTCCTGTTAACGCATCACACTTTCTTAAAGAACTTTGAACTGTCAAGGGTTAGTTGATGCTGATTTAGTGCTCTGTGTAACTGAGCACTGGGATCCTGGTGCCAGATTTGCACCGTTGTCAAGCTGCAGCCTAGTGGATAACGTTTAACAATTTACTTTTTTTTCTGACAAGAAAGCTGATCTGATATTCTGTTCTGCAGTCAACCTCTGTGTTAGCTCTTTTCCATCTGCTACAGAATGCCTTCTCTATATATATGCAAAATCATCATAGGTAATCAAATCACATTTTCAGCCATTGCCACAACATTATTTCAACCATACACTTCACGTAAATGTATTTCAACAGTACACTTCACATATTTCAACTTACACTTCAAGTAACCTTTCCAAAGCCTCAAATTTTTTGGCATTTTTAATATTACAAATCTGTACCTCTTAATTCTTTCACCAGATAAGGAAGTTAATGAGTTGTGTGCGATATTTGTTCACTTTAATTATGTGTAGGAAACTTCTATTGTAATATTGACAATGGGTAATTGTTTCTGACCTATGTTTTAAACTGGACTATTTATTCAGTATAAGTTTTCAAAATTCAGCTGATTATTCATGACTATTTCTCTAGACAAGAAGATATATCTATTTTAAAAAATACGTACTTGCTGATCTCATTTCCTTACTTTGACTAATCTCTGTCTGACTTCTGTAGGTACTGTGTTCTCCAGCAACAAAGGATGGGAAAGAAGCCTACACAGATAAGTTGTAAATCTAGGCAACAAGCTTCTTTTTACAGGTTTGTGACAAACTCAAATTGACTACAGAAAAGTCAATCTTATTGCAATAAATGAGAGTTTTTCTTTTGATCCTAATGAGGATAAAAGAATACATACAGAAATATGGACCTTTACTTTTTTTTTTTTCCCTGAGTTGCTCTCATTGACAAGTGCTATTGACTTTTGTTTTCATATAAATAACTTGCCACAAGAAAAGTTAAAGAAACAATAAAACACCTCTCTTCTTAGTCTCAACTCCCCTTGTTTTTACCACACGTTATACTCAGTCCCACCTTGGTGAGATGAGGTCACAGATGGTGCAGGAGGTTGAGGTCATAGCATAGAGCTTTCCTTCTGCTACTCCTTGTTTCTTATCTGTTTTCCTCTGCTCCAATGTGGGTCATTTATGGGCTGCAGTCCCTCAGGGGGAACCATCCTGCGGTGTGGGTCACCCAAGGGCTGCAGTCCCTCAGGGGGAACCATCCTGCGGTGTGGGTCACCCAAGGGCTGCAGTCCCTCAGGGGGAACCATCCTGCGGTGTGGGTCACCCAAGGGCTGCAGTCCCTCAGAGGTGTCCCTGCTCCAGCATGTGGGGATGGCACAAGGTGGCTCATGGCCTCCTCCCATACAGAACACCCTGCAGCCCTTGCTACTGAAGTCCTGCCTTTTATGTCCAGTACAACATTGTAGGCTGTTTTCAACTGCTTAATAACCTGGTGCAACCTAATCACATCATTCTTTTGGCTGGAAAATAGGAAAAGAAAAGGAAACCACAAGCTAGGGCTTTATTGTACTCTGGAACACTGATGCTTTAAAAATATAATTAACCAAACTTCTCAAGCAAAACCTGTTTGTTGGGTTGAGTTGAAATCTGTTTACATCATCTGTTTTTCTACATAAAATATTGTAGATAGTTTCTTAACATATATTTTTCATTTACACTATAGGCTACTGAAATCCTACGAAAATATTTTTGTATCTATCACCCTCAAAGAACTGGAGAAAAAAATTGCATAGAATGTATATATGAATAAACACACACCTGTTCTCACAATCTTCTGTTTAATATAAGAGAAAACAAAATTATTTCTATATTCTTTGGGGTATATAAATACTTTTAAGAGAGCCATGCAGAAGCAGGCATGTTTTTTACTTAAGGCCGCAGGACACTCAAAACCACACGAAGAATGTGGTTAGACTAATTGAGACCTCTGACAGACTTGCAGCAGTGGATTAAAATCGAATGGCTGAAACTGTTAGTGCCCTTAGCACTCCTCCGTGCCCTCCTGACCAGGGTTGCCTCCCCGGAGGCAAGGATGTCTGATTTGCTTGTGAATAAGTAGAACCACCACGGCTTTCATTCTCTGTCATACATTAAAACTGACTTCAGTTTTGCTTAACTTCTGTGTGACAGACTGGAAACTGAGGTAAGGCTGGAGCCGATTTGTGAGTGGATCAGATGTACCTACCTTGGGGGCAACTATGTTTGTCAGTGGGATGGGACAGAGGAGTGGGGGTGGTAGGAGCTGCAGCTGGTTGATTTGCATCTGCTACTTCATGTCTGTTAAGAGCCCTGAGAGGAGGAATATCTTCTCTGATGACTTTACTTCCTCCCATATTTCCTCCACGTTCTTCAATTCTCTCTTTACCACACAGTTACTGTTCTGCTTTTACCTGGAGTAGATCTTTGTGATTGGAACATTTTTTGGTTTGTGAGGTATTTAACACTTTCTGGTTGCTCAAAACAGAAAATAATTGAAATATAATGTAATTAGAAATTAATAAGGTATCTGTGGTGCCAGACTTGATTCTAATTAATGATGTTAACAATGAAAAATTCTCAAGAAAAGGCTGAAATATAATTCAGTAAATTGTTCTGAACAAACTGGGGGTTTAAGTAGTGAGAAAAGTTAACAAATACATGTATTAATTTCATATAATGACTAGTATATATTATGATACCAGCCCCCCTTAAATGCACTTTGTACTTACATGAACTTTGCGCAAGTTTAGCAGTTCATCATATACAGGACACTGAGCCGAGTTTCCTGGGGTGCATACAGTATTAGTAACATTTCCAACATAGAACTTTTCTTTGTAAAAAGGTGAACAGACAGAATAGAATCTCCCTGATTCTCAAAAGAAAGCACAGACTGTGTTTCTCAAATGCTGTGTAATTCCTACTCAGAGCCACTCCTGAACAGTAAGGGTGATTTAATTATCTAAATAGTAATTAGGAAATTAAATGGAGTTGAAAGCTTACATTCATTTGAGGCCTGGGACTTGGCAAATATGGAAAAAAGTCAAAGACTTCTCTCCCTGATCATATCTTAAGGGGTATATGGTAACATACAACTTCAGAAGAAAGGCTTTTTTTTTTTCCCCAGGGTAATTAAGGGTGCATATTTTACTTCTGCTGGGATGAAAAAAACCATATCTGTTCCATACAGATGTAGGTAAGCTTGAAGACTGAAGCTGGTAAAAGGGATTTCAACTTTTATAATCATAGGCAAACACCAAAATGTTGCTCACAAATACCTTAAACTCCAGCTCCATTAAAACCAGTTACTTGTCCTGTGTACTGTACATTGGATCACCTAAACTTGAATTATGTTTATTTGCACAACAGGAAGTAAGGAAGAATCCTATTTAGGAAGAATCTTAAATAGTTAAGACAAAAAACTGTAAGGCAGCCAGAGATTCACAATAAATGCATCTATGACAGAGTTCTGACGATAACTACGCACAGAAGGACCCTTAATTTATATGGAATGCATGGTCTGCAATATATGGAAATAGAAATGTGATTTTGAAATTTCATCAACCAACAAACAATTTCAGTAAGGAAGGCTATTATTTGAAACATTTATAGAATTCTTCAGCTACTATTAATAAAGATTATTAAATGCTTATTCATAGAATCATAGAATCACCTAGGTTGGAAGATACCTTTAAGATTGAGTCCAACTGTAAACCGAACATTGCCAAAACCACCACTAAACCATGTCCCTCAGCACCACATCTACCCACCTTTTAAATACCTCCAGGGATGATGATTCCACCACTTCCCTGGGCAGCCTGTTCAATGTTTGATAACCCTTTCAGTGAAGAAATTTTTCCTCATATCCAATCTAAACCTCCCCTGGTGTAACTTGAGGCCATTTCCTCTCGTCCTATTGCTTGTTACTTGGGAGAAGAGGTCGACCCCCAATTATAGTTCTTCTTATTGTTAAATAGCTCTTATTCACCTGCTAGTAATTTAAATATAATTGACATTTTATAATACAAACATATATCAATAATTTAAAACTTTTCTCATAGGCTTGCTACTGCAGTGTTATAATTAAATTTAATATTTGAATGTGTGTTGGAACACAACTGCACCATTAAAAAAAAAAATCTATGTTATCTGTGATGTCTCTTGAGAAAGGTCGTCTATTTCCACTACCAAAATTTTGCTGAGACAATGGTGATCACAGTATGTAACCTAAACCTAATGTATCCTAATGTGAAAGAGAAATGAGCCTATCGGAGCATCCCCTCCACCAATGACTGTTCAAAGGTGTCAGGCAGCTTCAGGACAAACCGGCGTTCTTGAATGTCGCGTGAGAATCACTCAAGCTAAAACCAGGAAATGTTAAGTGTTTTGCACAGTGCATTTGGGAGTCTTCACTGGGATTCTGACAGCTGATTTTGGATGGAGAAACATAAATGTTTGGGATTCGTCATTCTTAATGTCTGGAGGATGAAGAAGCAGTAGCTGAAGCAACAGCAGTTTTTTGGCACTGTAGCCTAGTGTCAAAACACACATCTGAGCATGGGAGAGGAGAGTTTAATTTCCTCTTCACTTCCATATCTCTTGTATCCCAAACAGATAAGTTATAGATTATGCTAAACTCTGATAGGGCCATTTTTTTTAATCTCACTGTAGAAGCTAGATTTGGCAGTGCAGAACACAACCGTATCAGTCCCTGTACTGAGTGCACATGACAAAGTTGTGGTAGTGGGACAAGGAGGATGTGCTTACAGATGCCTCTGTAAGAAGAGGTCAGGGGCTGCACTGTGCTGGTTCCAGTCTGTTCCAGCTGACTCTGCAATGGACCCCCACAGGACACAGCTGAGCCTGTCAGTGAAGCTGCTGGTGCTCCTGGGAAAACATGTTTAAGAAAGAGCTAAATTCCACATAGGCAGTGAGCAGTGATGAAAAAAAGTGTGAGAAATTGTCCTGCAAACAGCAACATCAGAAAATAAGGAAGGGGAAGAGGTGCTTCAGGTGCTGGAGCATAGATTCCCCAGCAGCCTGTGGCAACAAGCATGCGGGAGCAGACATCCATGCTGCAGTCCATGGAGGACTTCACACCAGAGCAGGTGGATATTTCCTGAAGGGAAGGCCATGGAGCACCCACACTGGACCAGGATAAAAGTGTGACGAGGAAGGAGTGGCAGAGAGGAACTGTTATGGACTGACCATGAAGTCCCCATTCCCCTTCCCTTCTGTGCCACTCAATTTGGGGGAGAAAGGAGAGGCATCAGGAATGAAGGAGTGACGCTAGTTGGTAAATGATCTCCTTGTCTTCATCTCAGGCTACAAGGGTTTTTTTAAGCTTTTCTTCTCCTCCCCCCCAACCCAAGCAGCTGGGTGGGCAGCTGGCATTAATATTTTTCTTTTGTAGATGAAAACCAGTGGAAGAGAGGGAGAAACTAAGGAGATTTGCAGTACATAGCTGAAATTCTGTGTTGGACAGACTGCTGGGATTAGGGGAGGGAGGGTTTAAGGGACTTTTTTTTTTTCCAAAGAAGAATGTTCTTCTAAGAAGCTCTTCTAGTTTCACCTTAACAGCACCTCTAGATGCCACAATGCTCTATGTTTCTTCCTGATATTGACAGGTATGGAACTTAATTTCTTTAGACTTCTAGAAGGACTCTGAGAGGTTTTAATTCCAAGAGACTTAAAAGTTTGTTCCAAGGGAATTCCCAGAAAGAGCTGAAAACAATGATGTCAAGATATTTGATCTTTTTCTTTAGTACTTCAGAGTTTCAGAAAGAAAACACAGTGTAAGACTTCTACAGGAAAGAGTCTTTCCTGTGAGATTATATTTTTTTTAATTGCCTTTTTTTCCCCATTTCTCTTAAGACATAGCTCCATCCATATGAGATGAGACCTATTTTAAGAAGTGAGAAGCTATTGATGATGAAAGATAGTTGCAAAATGTAGAAGTATAACTTTCACTCTCTGGATTTATGAATAAGCACCTTGGCTTTCATACAAGCTAGGAAACATTTCTCCTTTTTTTCTATTTATGATAATCATCAAGAATTAAAATCCACATAATCATATGGGGTTTTTTTCTTTCCTGTATGTAAGCAACTCATAACATTTACCCAGTTCCTTCTTAAAGGGGGCAGAGGACACGAAAGCCTGGGGAGTTCTGTTGACTAAGCTTATAGCATCTCAGCAAAGGACTACCAGGGTCTACTTCTCAAGCAGTAGTGTTTTGGGGGGAAGGATTTGTAGAAGGAGAAGCTTGGAAGGCAGGTGAGTCAGGGTATGATTTGTGTAAATGAAAATACAAGGGGGAGAGCTCCGAGAAGGAGCCAGGCTAGGGAAGGATGAGGGACAAAAAAACATACTCCATATGAGTAGCTGACCTATTGTTTCAACCAGGATATGTGTCCTCAAAGTATTTTAGTGAAATCTGATAACAGTGTTCAAGAAATACTCTTAATTGCAAGTCTTTCCTCCTCTCCTCACTGCCAATTCTACAGATGTTGATTCTAACCTATGGTGTTTCTGTGTGCACCACACAATCTTTAGTAATTTTACAAAGCCTTCTGCATTTTCCAGTTGTGTTCCCTTACTGAATCTCACTCTCTTTCAAACAGGAGTGATTCTATACAGTTCTGTGAAGCTATTCAGTATGAAATGGTGCAGGAAAGAACAAGATGGCACCATTTCCCAAGTATTTTTTAAAGGAGTCCTGAGTATCATTCACTTTTGACTAGTAATTTCACAATCTTTTCCATTTTCAGATGTGACTTAAACCTTCAAAGCACGGTGAAGTTCTGGGGAGCGTATCAAGCTATTCCAATGAGCTATGTCTCAAATTGTATTTTCTCATACTTTTCCTACAAAAATTTTAAATATTGTTTCTGCGGTCTCTGTAGTCAAACTAACCAGCTAGTCAGTCATTTAAGATAGTCTTTTAAGGGCATGTAGTTGTTCTTTCAGTGTTTAAAAATAACCTTTATTGTCTGATGAGATGACATCCAGAAATGTCCAGGTCTGGGCTCCCCAATAAAAAGACATGGACATGCTGGAGCAAGTTCAGTGAAGGACCAGTAAAGTTAAGGTATCAGAGCATCTGACATACAGGGAAAGGCTGAGAGAGGTGGGACTGTTTAGCCTGCAGAAGAAAAAGCTGAGGGGGATCTAATCAATGGGTATAAATACCTAATGGAAGGAAGTAAATAAGGTGAAACCAGGCTTCTCAGTGATGCCCAGTGAAAGGACAAGAGGAAATGGACACATACTGAAAGCACAGGAAATTCTCTTTAAACATAAGAAAACTTTTATTGTGATTTGTGCACTGACACAGGTTGTCCAGAGAGGTTGTGGAGTCTCCATCCTTGAAGATATTAAAAACCTGACTGGACACAGACCTGAGTAACATACTTTAGGTGATCCTGCTTTGAGCAGGGTGGGATGGACCAGATGACCTCCACAGGTCCCTTCCGACCTTAGAAACTCTGTGATTCTGCCTTCTGTAAAGTTTCAAATTTTTAACTGAGGGACATTCCTCCCCTACACTGCAAGTAACACAGAAAATTTTTTTGGTTTATCATGGAAATAGGACTTCTACATCATGTCATTCATCTCTTCATCTCCTTGTTAATAGTTCGTGAACTCTTCGGCCAATTCATCCCAAATTTGTGAGAAAAATAAAGATCTCTATTTAATTTCTGACAGTCTCCACAAGAACAAGAAACAGAATAGATCCTGATGGGCTGTCTTTAGCAGTAACCAAGAGAAAAAAATATATATAATACATATACACATTATATATACTAGCTCCACTTCATTTGAGCTACTTAAACTGTCACTGAGCTAAAAGGAAATTTCATGAGACCAGTTCTACAGTTCTGCAATTGTCTTCTCAAAGGAGATCAGCTTTGACTGAAACATGAGGTTTGCCTACTCTTACTCTGGAAAAATGCAGTTCAGAGTTTAAGGGGCACGTTCCACTAAAAATGATGGATTTCAGAAGATCATCAGAAATGCAACTGTGAAAACAAGACTAATAAAGTGCCTTGCCTTAGAACAGCCAACAGTTTTGTATATGAAAATGGAATATATGCTTATTTTTTTAATTGCTGTATACATAAAAATTATTAACAGCTAAAGTTTGTACAGCTTCCTCAAGTCCCAGTTTTACAAATCTACCCTTCTACTTACTAATTCCAAGAGAGGAATTAGGTATGTACAAAGTAGGTGTTACTGTCTAGAGTCTTTACGTAATTCATGGCAGACTCAAGCACCTTAATGTCTTAAATTGGAAATATTGATTAAACAATGCATTAAACTTTGGTCCAGTGCAGTTTTGAAAGGTTAAACCTTCAGATCAGAAGCTCCAACAAAGAAATTTTGCATAATCTAAATTAAAATATCATAAAATATGTATAAATTTATGTAAAAATCCATACTTGGAGAGTGCTTTTAAACTGTTCTTAATCAAAGAATTAATTAGCTAGGGTTATGCAAGGGTCTGTGCTGGGAGAACAAGTGTACAAGGGAGACATAGTTTCATTCAGTACCTAAATGATGAAATAGAGAATAAGATTATTAAGTTTGCAGATGATAACATTCTGGGAGGAAAAACATATGCTTTAGAGGAAAGGATTAGAATTCAAAATTAGCTTCATAAATGGAAGATATATCCTTAAAACTGTTATACTATAGTAGTAAGAATGACTGAGTTCAAGATAATACATTTAAGTTGCCAGGTTGGATGGGCCTTTGAGCAACCTGATCTAGTGGAGGGTGTCACTGCCCATGGCAGGGGGGTTGGAACTAGGTGATCTTTAAGGTCCCTTCCAACCCAAACCACTCTATGATTCTATGATTCGAAGTCAGAATAACTAACAGTCTACATACAGATTCAATAACTATCTAGGTAGGTGCTGTGTAGAAAAGGAACCTAAATATTGTTGAAGATCCGTTGGAAATCAGTCAACAAAAGTCTGCTGTTTGTTTATACATGGCCCAAAGACAAGTAAAATGATCTTTCTGTTCTATTCATCATTGGTAAGACATCAATAGAGGCATTATGCCAAGTTCAAACCAGATGCAACATTTCAAGATCAATAAAAAAAACCATGAGTGTCAGTTAAAAGAGGTGGAGGAGGTAAGGAGATCAGAGAGGTGATATCTTGAGGTATTTCCTAGGTTACTTACTCCTTGAGTCTATGTTATAGGCATTATAATCAAAGAGTCTAGAAGCAAAAGTAGCAAATAAAACATTTTATTTTGTTGGGTTTTTACTTTCAGTTTTCAGTGGACAAATCTGGGAAAAATATTAAACCTTCTTTGGTTTGGTCACAGAATAAAATGTCTGTACTATTCTGAAGCAGCAAAATAATAGACTACACAATTAAATCATTAAAATGTAAATTCCTGAGAGACAAGGAGAGAATGATTTGCCAAATTTTGTCTCTATGTATTAAAGTCATCTAAACGCCCAAGTTACAAAATTATTAACTGATTCACACTCCAGACACAACAAATGGAAACATTCTGATCCTGCTTTGTTGCCTGAAAGACAGGTGATGACTTTGTTCACTTTTCTCGACTAATTTCTTTTTTTATATTACACACTGCTGTGGTCAGCTTTTGAAGTTTCATTTGTTCTATTCCAAAAACTTTCTTGATTGCTGAAGAGAAGCTTTCTTCAGCAGTGTGAAAACAGAACTGTGCTAACTGAGGTCAACAGATGCAGCTACATCTCCTCCTACAGAGTTACAAGCACTGTAGCTTATTTATATTTATACTTATTCAGAAGTATAGAAATATTTACCATTATCTCTGGTACACTGGACTACTTTTTAAACAGTGACAGAACATTTAAGCTCAGGTTCAGAATTAGCACCTAATTTATCTACTCCTTCTCTCTTGTGTTTCTTATTGACCAAATGCCTGTGAAGGCTCAAACTTGAAACGTAAGTTAACTGAATCTGGGCTTCAGGTTTTATATTGCTTTCTAATTTTATTTTTGTACCAGGAAAAAAAAAAAAAAGAAAAACAACCAACCAAAACCACCCTCACGTCAGTTGCTTTGCCCCAGTTCACACCACCAACCTATCTGGCCTAACCCATTTTCTCAAATGAAAGTTTTCATAATATAGCTTTGGTCTAACTTCCAGAAAAAAAATATCTCCACTATCCTACAGACAGAGGCCCAGGTCAGATTAGTCCTCTTACAAGCTCAGTGTTCTCAGAAACGGCAGGAGAAACCATGCTTTCTTCCCTGTTATCCATTTTAGCACATTGATAACATCCGCTTCTTTGGAAAAGTATATGAATCTTGCTAGTATTTAGCTCTATTTTCAGGTTATCAATGCGCTGGCACTTCTATCATTGTTCAGTGAGCAGTGACTGTTGGCATCAATAAATGGAGAAGAGACAGTACAAAATAATTGTGATACAATAGACTGAAGATTAATTCATGGCATCTAAAGCTTCAAATTAAATGTCTCAAAATGAGGTATTAATATGAAATGCTGGCTCTGCTAATTTCTCAGGACAGGCTGCAGTTGCAGCTGTTTCTAACTGACAGGTGGAAATGATATCACTTCTCTGTGGGAAAACTGCCTGTTGTACAGGCAGGATGGTGTATACCAGGAAAGATGGTACTGGGTGCCCCAGGGCCAAAACTAAGTTCTAAAGTATTTAAATTGTTAGACTGAATGTCAGAAAGCTGTTTGGTCAAGACAGGGATAAATGGGAAGGGGGGAGGGGGAAGCGAGGAGGGGAATCTACTCAGCACAATTTTTGAACATTTTTTTTCGGTATGAAAAGGATATAGTTCCTGGGCTGTCTGAGGATAAGCCACAAAAAATGTTTTTCTGGAGGGATTAGGGAAAGAGAAAATAAGGTTTTCCAGTGAAAATCAAAATAATTTTCTCATTTAGAATCAGGCAGTTGATGTTACACTTAAAATCTTGTTATGGGCAAAAGGGAATACTCAGTGTATATATGTAGTGAAGAATTCACTGTTTAATTAAAGTCTTAAAATCTAATCAAAATACAGAAGTTTTTTTAGTTACAACAATGCTAATACTCATAGCCAAAATTAATATAGAAAAGCCACGAAAATAAAATTGTTATACATAAACTTAACCACTAACATCCCTCTTTCTCTGGTGTTATGCTCATCTTCCCATTATTTCTCTCCATCTTCGTCAAACAGATTGGAGACGGAGCGTTTTATGACAAGTCAAAACCATCCTGATTTCTTTGCTAAAAAGGGATATGATGTCTTGGAATTAATTTCTTTTTAATTTGTTTTTTTTCTTAACACTACCTCTTCTGTGTTCCTTCTTGTCACCAGTTTCCCAGTTACTCAGGCTTTTTTTTGTTCATCATTATTCCTAAAACTGGTTTTATGTAATACTCAAGGTTGCACTTTTTGGTAATGACCAGTGACTGATTACAGTGATTTGTGTCTACACTTTGAGATTTCTGTCTGGTATCTGCATTCTTCCACAGCACATTTTATTAGAAGATCACACCTATACTCTTCCACAGCACATTTTACTCTGAGATAACAGGCAGATCAATCCACACAGAACAATTACTCAGTTTTCCTATAAGATAAAAGTAAACTAAAACATTTTTTTGTAGCAGCTACCTGACAATTAAAACTAGTTAAAATCAGCTCTGGCCAGAACAAGCTAAAAGAAGTCCTGAGACCTGTGCGGTCAATGTAAAGCCTGTAAGCTTGATGGGGCTACACTGGCAATTGTAATAACATACACTGCAAGAAAACTTATAATACTCTAAAATATGGCAGAAAATTATGTTTTCCAGCCTTCAAGCATGAAGTGTATAGAATTTGCTGGTTTGCATCACTAGGAGGAATAGGTGTCCAATGCAAAATATTTTTATGAGAGATTTAGGATGATAGGATCAAAATAATTCATGAAATTGACCTCAGAAGGTCACCTGAATCCAACCTCCTGCTCAAAGTAGGGTCAGATATGACAAAGCTGCTCAGGGCTTTATCCAGTTTGGAATACAGTATATAGAATGGGATATAGTGCATAAAATATTACAGACATCAGGGTAGAAGGTATCTAAAATGTTTATTCTGAAATTGTCTACCTTTCCTGATTATAGGAGAACTTTAGGGGGTTAACAGAGACTTGGTACCTGAACTTCTCATAGCTTAAGATGAGTACCAACTTTTGCAGGCACTTTTTTGTCTTCTCATTTAACAGGTTTTTTTGTCTTCTGAAAAATATTAAGATGAGAAACAATCTGTTCAATCACTGTTTCACAAAAAGATTTTTTCTCATTCTCACCTATACCCCAAAAGTGCAGACCACCTTGGCAGAATATTTTCAATGGATTTAATGTGCTCCCTATGAATCAAGTCCATCATGCATTTCTGAGAAACTGACTTCTTCATTCAGTTGTCAGTAAAACCCATAGTAGGATCACTTCTAATTTTTGATCAGAATGCAATCACCCTCTCCATCCCTGGATATAACTATTTAATCTCAAACTTTGTCTTTAATTTTTTTGTATCTAGGTCCTTCTTTTGCATTAAAACTGACACCCATTTTAAAAGGCATTATTCATGTCTCCCCAGATGTTTTTTTTCACATGTTCTGAAAAGATAAAGAGAAAATCCAGTAGTCACCATAAATTTATAAAAAGAAAAATCCAAACGTATGCTGAAGAAGTGGACCTTTCAGAAAGTCTTGAAGAAATAATGGAAGGATACAGGCTATTTAGGAAAGACAGGCAAGGGAAATGAGGAGGGGGTGTTGTTCTCTATGTCAAGGACCAGCTTACTGTGCACCCTCCTCGCTGCCCTAAGGATCTCAAACTCCACCATCTCATGATCACTGCAGCAAAGGCTGTCCTTGACCTTCACATTCCCCACTAGCCCCTCCTTGTTAGTGAGAACAACGTCCACCATGGCATCTCTCTCATTGATGAGTCTTCTATCAGTTGGAGAAGGAAGTTATCGCCAACACATTCCAGGAACCTCCTGGATTGCTTATGGCCTGCTGTGTTGTCCTTCTAACAGATATCGGGGTGGTTAAAGTCCCCCATGAGGACCAGGGCTTGTGAACGTGAGGCTGCTGTTATCCAGCTATAGAGGGCCTCATCCACTTGGTCTTCCTGGTCAGATGGCCTGTAGCAGACCCCCACTGTAACATCACCTGTCCCTGGCCTCCCTTTAATCTTGACCCATAAGTTCCTGGTCAGCTTCTTATCCATCCCCAGGTGGAGATCCGTGCACTCCAGCTGGTCCTTGACATAGAGGGTGACACCCCCTCCTCATCTCCCCTGCATATTCATCCTGAAGAGTCTGTATCCTGAAGCTATGTCATTTTTTTTGTAGTCTTGCATAATCAGTGTTTGTTCATCTGCCACCTAGCTCCAAAAAATGTAAAAAATTTGCTTTAAAAAAAATGGAAGTTGGAATGGTAACAGCAACAGTAACAGTATTAGCACACAGTAAATCTCAACTGTAAGAAGTACAAAACCAAGATTTTTTCAACCAGTTTCTAGAGGAGTAGACAACTCAGCTTGACAGACTAAAAACTACTCAGCACTATTAACAGTGTTATTATTCAAAAACATTATAGAAAAATAAAGACTTAGTTTAACTGATGCTCCAAAAGAGACAGAGTAGCATTTAATGATTTCTCATTTTCCTAGTTAAACATAACTTGACTGTTGATTATTGTGGAGCAACTGGATTTCTTCAGGGTTCAATATCCTATCAGACAAACAGGAGACTAGGTTTAAACAATAATGCTTTGCTTATATCTGCAGCATTTAATTCCTGGTGAATCAAGGTGATTTTTTAACAATTTATTTTCCTGAACAAGTTGTTGAGACAATGAGGAACACACATATTAACTACACATAGCAGGTAACAAAGAGTCCAGACATCGGATGAACCTCATGGCTACATAACTTAGATATGTGTGATGGATTGACCCTTGTCAGCCGCCAAGCACCAAACCTGCCTTTCACTCACTCACTTCACCCTGGGGATGGGAAGAAAAATAAAAGATGAAGAGGCTCATGCATCAAGATAATGCCAGTTTAATTAGAAAAACAAAAGCTGTATGCACAAGCAAAATAAGGAATTTATTTAGTACTTCCCAACAGCAGGCAGATGCTTAGCCATTTCAAGGAAAGCAGGGCCTCAGCACATGTAGCGGTTACTTAGGAAAACAAACACCACAACCCCGAATGCTCTCCCTCCCCCTTTCTACTTTCTTTCCCATGGCTTTTACTGCTGAGCACGGTGTCATATTGTATGGAGAATCCCTTTGGTCAGCTCAGGTCAGCTATGCTGGCTGTGTTCCCTCCCATTCTCTTGCTAACCCCAGGCTACTCACTTTGGGCTGGTGGGGAGAGAGACAGAGGAAGCCTTGATGCTGTGCAAGCACTGTCCAGTAGTAGCCCAAACTCTGATGTATTATCAGCATTGTTTCAGCCACAAATGCAAAGCACGGCACCATTCAGGCTGCCATGAAGAAAGTTAACGTGGTAACTTCATCCCAGCCAGACCCAGTTTACAGAGAAAAATCAAAAGGAGACTGAAAGACTAAACTCAGGCATGACCTATAACAGGTGAGAGAATTAACTTTTAGATCATTCTTTCTTTTACATCTGAAGTCAGATCACTCATTTTCTACACAAATTAAGTGTTCTAAGTCTATGTTAAAATTACCAGAAGTTCCTTACTATCTTGTAGATACATGAACACCATCATTAGGTAATAAGAAAGTCTATAACTTTATTCAGCAAGTATTTCTCAAGGCTGTCCAGTTTGCATTCATAAGCACATGTGAATGCTGAGACCTGAAGAAAGAATCACATAATACAGATACGATATGGTTCTAAATAGTAACTCTGATTTTGTCTTGATCCCAGTACTTGAGCATTACAAAGGCACAAGATTGCTTACACTGATCTTTGTGTCACTTGCAATCCTGTATACCTTGCTTAAATAGTGTATTAATTATTTTAAAATTAATTTAAAACATTATTTCACATTAGGAAATATTTTAGGTATATTAATAGCTCTATGAATATCTGAAACGTCTGTTCTGCTATTAGAAAACATTTTCAATACGTAAGCTGGATTTGGGCCACAGTGGTCATTGCACTTCGTCTCTTATCGAGGCATGCAAAAAGTATCATATTTATGTATTTTATATTATTTACATCTCACACAGAATCAAAACTATATCACTCCTTTATAAAAAAAAAAAAAAAAAGTCAATTCAGATAACAGGCTGTGAAAAAAAATCATGATAGAAGCTGCAAAATGTATGAATGTGGTATGCTGGGATTATGTGGTTGCTTTAGAATGGTGACCTGTTTTAGATTCATTTTAAAATACAACTGCATAGAAGTATTTCTAGCTTTCAAATATAAAGAATTATTTAGGGTCATAACTTCTATTTCAACTGGAATGACAAACTTGTTTCCTTTTTGGATCTGGGCCAAATCCTTCTATGGCATACTTAAGATGTTCAGCACATTATAGAACTGAAACCTTTGTATCAGTGCATGCATTGATTTGGTAATACTGTCAAGACAATGCCATTAAGATGTTGTAGCTAAAATTACTTGAAAACAAAGTATAAAAACCAAGTAATGTATTTTGTTTAAAATCTGTTCAAACTTCAAAACAATAGTTCAGATTAAATTTTGATTCAAAAGACTAATACTGTTTTGGATGTGGATCAAACCTCAGAATAATAATTAAAGTTTAATCCAAGATAAATTTTTAAGAAGTTATGGGTCAAACTAGTTCATAGTTTAGTTTGACTTCATGCCAGAGGCAATTGCTAATAATCTTAAAACATTTAAAAATTGTTTACTGAGATGTATATGAAGTTTGCAAACGATAATAACATGATTTTGTTTGTATTTAGATTATGTGAAACTCAAGTGAAACCAGAAACACAGAGCAGTGTATTTCTTCTTGTAGTGAATTCACAGCCTCACCTCTGGGCAACAATTTATCTTCACTGTAAATGGGAAGGTTTTCATATCTCTCCTTTTCTCAGCAGCATTCCTCATTGAGAGTTCTAATATTCTCTGTTCTGTGGGTTGAGAATTTAATCTCAAACAGACTTTGTAGAAAAGCAAAAAACAACAAAAACTACAAAACAGCCAAAAAACTGCAAACCCTGGCATCTGTGCTGAGAATACCCACTCCCAAAAATTATTATTTAAACACTGCATGAAAATCCTGCTTATCTCAGGAAGCAGAGATTCTTTAGTCAGGCTTTTAACAACTTTACTAATAGCACCTTTAAAAAGGTTTGCACTTTCAGCCTATAGTTACAATTAGCAGTCTCTCAGGCAGCCTTGAGAAAACAAGACATTTTCAGAATATTTTCCTAATTGATGCCTTCATCCTGAAAAAAGACTGAAATGACCTGATTAAGCTGCATCTCAGTAGCTCAGAGGCAGGATTCTTACCAGAAAAACAGGAAGTCCTAACAGAGAAATCCATTTACTGTAGGTGATAAAGCTGTTGACACTGATAGGAAAAGAACCAGAAAAGAACCAGAAAAGTAGCATTTATAGATTTTTCATCATCTATGTGTGACAAAGTACTTTTAAGTCTTCTGTGATGTGAAAAAAATGTAATTATAATTTTAAATTTTGTAAAAATCTACATGAAAAAACCCACCTAAAAGTATTAGATGTGATCTGATCCACTTTTTTCCCACTTCTATAACATGAATATTAAAGAAGACTAAATGAATGTTAACTTTATGTCATGAATACACAAATGACAGAGCAGTTACCTTTTCATCATTTCCATTTCCATAGAAAAGTTCAAACAAATTTCAGTTAATTAAAGGGTTAAGAGCAGGAATAATTTTAATCCCAGTCTACAGGAAGAGAGAAAAATCAAAGTAGTGATATTTCACTCTTCAGTTAAATTAAAAGTTTGATTGATAAAAGTAGGGCATAAAAGTAATGTTGTAGGATGTGTATTAAGGATTTCCCAGGAAATTAAGTGTCATACTAATTTGAAATAAATTATTAGCTGCACACAACATAAACGAAATACAGAAAGGAAGAAAATAAGTAATTTGTCTGAACATGAACATAATAGTCAATAAAGAAATCCTATAAATTAATGGGAACATTCTTAATGGAATTCTTCTGGAATAAATGTGATACTGAAATGCTATTTAAAATTTCTGTAAGTGTTGTAGAATTCTCATCAGTGCACTAATATGATTTGTGTATGA
>VYXH01012709.1:410-26206 GCA_013397275.1 Burhinus bistriatus
AGAATGCTAATCAGGCGCCGAGCCTCACGGCCGCGGGCCGCACCACCGCTGGGGAGATTGCGGGCCAATGGCGCGCCGGAGGGGCGGGGCTATGCAGATGAGAGCGGCACCGGGGTGCCCCGCTGTGCCGGGCGGTGTCACCGGGCGCGTTTCGGAGGGGACGGTGCCGCCTCCGCTGCACAGACGCAGACGGTCCTTGCTGTACAGGCACCGTCGCGTTGTGCTTTGGAGGGGGCTTGTATCACTAGCAGCTACAGAGCAGGAGCTCGGCTCACCATAACCTATGTAGGACAAAGTGTCCTCCTTATTGCGGGATGGAAAGAGTGCTTATTTTTGTTGCTCAGTACCTGCTGGCCGGAAGGGCGTTACGGGTGGGTGTCCGCAGGGCTGCGCTTCTCCTGTTGATGTCCACCGATATGAATTTAACCAGTTTTAGTTTTTTACCGTTTTAGGCAGATTTGAGGCATGGCCTGTGTCACCCATAGCCTGTGGGATGTGACATCTTGATTGTCAGGGCATTTCTTCATCCTAGTGAGCTCTGACATCCTCCGTGTCCTGCCATCCTGTGTTTTCTGAGCAGCCTGAGTCCACCCATCCAGCTGCTCCCGACAGACACCTGGAAATCCCTGAGAAATGGTCAACCAAGCCGCCGGCTGGTAGCTGGCAGGTTAGAGTCGTTCCCTACCAGGAGAGAGGCTGGCAGGTGCCTCTGTTTCTGCAGCCTGAACTTGCACTTGTTCATACACAGCAGGTGACTGCAGGCAAGTTCGTAATAATCCCCTTCCCGCCAGAGTAATTGCTGGCGTGCTAAAGCAATTGAGACTATTTGTAGATGTTGGTGCAAGTATCAAAACTGTGAGTCAGGAGCTTAATTTGACTCATAAGGTTTCTCTCAGATAACACCTGTTCTGCTCTACAAATTTACCCTCTCATTTCCGAGTCTGCAAGGTGTTTTCCTTCGCATACACTTTGACTTCTTCCATGATCAGAGATTTGAAACTCTTTTCCACCGAAATGTCTCCCTCCCTCCCTTTTCATACCTGAAAGCTGAGAATCGAATGAAATCTCATTGGACCCAGCAACCATGACTTTAACAGGAGAAAAAAAGATTGCAAAGCATGCAAGCATTGGAACAGGCTGCCCAGGGGAGTGGTTGAGTCGCCGTCCCTGGAGGGATTTAAAAGACATGTAGATGTTGCGCTTAGGGACGTGGTTTAGTGGTAACTTGGCAGTGCTGGGTTAATGGTTGGACTGGATGATCTTAAAGGTCTTTTCCAACCAACACGATTCTATGATTCTACGCACGGAGCAAGGCGCTTCAGGAGCTCAGCCACAGGGATAACAAGCATCCATCCTGAGGAGGTAGAAGCTGGTGGGTCTGGATGAAGTACGTCTCTCATCACTAAGACAAAACGACCCATTGATACAATTGCTGAGGGAGACCTTGCTGTCCTAGGGAATCATATGGGATGTCAGGAGGGTCCAGCACAAAAGTGAACAAAAACCACTTGGGAATGGCGAGCTGGAGTCCAAGTAAGGAATGGTAGGGAGTGAAGGAGGGAGATGAGTTACAGAAATATTTATGGTCAGAATGATCTTCTCCTACCATTGATACACTTCTCAATGCAAAGCAAATATAGGAATTAGCATATTAATTCTGTAGCACAGAACTTGTTTATCAGAGGTGAATACAAATGCTTTTTAATAGGGGAATGGCTGCAAGGCCGGTGGGGAAAACCATTGCTACACCAGACCTCAGCCAGCAGAACACCTCGCCTGTGCAGGGGGTGGGAGAGGGAGCGGGGACGGGCAGGGGTGGCCCTGTCCCCGTGGGGTGCTGCATCTCCAGGCTTGGGCACCACGCGAGGGCTCCCACTGCAGAGCAGAGTGCGGCCACAGATGTAGCACCATGGATGGTCATCTGCTGTAGGCACCTTGCGAGGAAGGGTGGTGGTCAGAGGTAGGCATGGTGGCAAAGGCCCACACCGTCATGGGATTTATTCTTCCACCTGCACTTGTGTAAAGTATGTTTTCAGCAGCAAAATTACGAACCACTCCTTTGCTGCATGGCTCCCTCCTGCCATCCCCAGATACTTTAGCCGGCACACTGTTGATTCTGGAGTATTACTCACCCCAAAATGAGCTGACAGCTCCTGGCCATCAGCCACATGCTGACAACAGCTGAGACATGAATTAACAGTGATAATGCTCCTTGCTCTGGCACAAATGTAACGTTTTAAATGAAATCTCCACTGAATATTTCTCATGCACATTGGGATTGAGGAGTGTTTTGGTGGGGGACAGAGCTGGCTCTGAGGATGTCTGTCGGTCTCTCTGGATGCAGTCTTGCTGTACCCACACACTGTTTCACCCCTGCATTCACCCAGGCGAAGTTGCAAGGCAGGTGTTATTGGGCTCATCTTTAGGGAATACAAATCTTTGGGAATAGAGGGTAATTTGTGTCATTCCAAATCTGTTTTTAAGATTTTCCTGATTTGCCCAGAAAAGTGATTATTTTTTTCCAGTAAGCCCTTCTGTATGGCTCAACTTCATAGGCTCAGCATTAAGCACAGAAATCTTCCTATTGCAGCTTTTAAGCAAAGACCCACAACAGAAAGTAAGCCTCAATTTAAATTATTTTCTGACTGAACAGGCCTTTGTCATGAGTAAGCAGCTGATCTGGAAGAGTTCTCCAAAGGGATCATGAAAAGAGAAATCCACTGCTTAGATGACCAAGGAATACTGAATTTGTGTAGCTTTTTCAGGTCTTAATTGAAAGCATGCACATTCCGAGCCTGCCACAAAAATCCTTCTGCCAGGCATTTTGTGGGCATTTGAGCTAAATGCCCATGCTTAGCAAAAATGAGGCTAATGACAATTTCTTCCTTTGTTAAAAATTCAGGGACTACTCTCTAGTAATCCAAACTCACAAAACCCCAAAACTGGACAGGGAGAAGAATCTAGTTCCGTATTTGTCTCCCTCCTGTGTTGGCAATGAGGGGAGAAAGCAGTTACCTTTTAAAGGAGATGGCATGGAAAATTTTGCCTTGCTGGCACAAGTTTTGCAACATTAAAAGTAATTAAAACGGGATTTTACAGAGGAAAGTATTGAGCAACTGTCTCAGGCATAGGTGTAACCATCAGCTCCACCTATAATAAACCCAACTGTTCCCCTCCTGCAGAGCAACGCAATCCCCTTAGAAAACTGATCCAAGCAAACCTTGTCACTGCGGCAGATTTACAAAACCTGAATTGCGACAGAATAAGGAAGGGCAAAATGGAAAAACAAAACACACTGATCCTGTGATCTCGCGGTAATGCAAGGAAATGCACCACGTTACAGCAAAAACACTGATCGTCCTTCACCAGTTGTATGTAAGCACAGACAAACGCCTCTTCTCTCCTCCTCCAAATAAGCTGGTGGCCAAAGGCAGCACCTTCAGTCCCAACGCGTGTGGGCAAGTGCTCCCCTCTGCCGCGGGAAGCTCTGCTCAGACAACGACTCCTTGCCAGGGACCTCCAAAACCAAACCCATTCGTTTAGCGAGTGCTCCAGCATCTGCTGCCTGATGTTGCACTGGTCCCCCCTCGGTGCCGTGCTCGCCTGCAGCGTGAGGCCGGAATTCCTGGCACACCGTGCCTCCGCAGCCCCCCGAGTGCTGCCAGAGGGAGTTTCAAAGACACAGCGCTGTCCTTAGGTGCCGAATGTGCTCGGAAATGCTCCCACTCCCGTTTTCCAACAGCTTCACCTCAGCGGAGTACGGGGCTTGTCCACACTTGAAAGCTAATTTGGATTAAGGGAGGGTGTGAATTAAAAGCACAGGAGTAATCCCAAAATATCTCCGAGCAGGTAAGCCCCGAGGTACCAAAACAATTGATTAAACGTACCGTCACTAATTGCAAAATCAGTGGAGAAAGGAAATAAGCGTGCTCAAGAGAGAAGAAGGTCGCGCAGCCCGGCACCGGCAGGGATGGGGCAGGTTTGGGTTTGCCCTTAGCCATCAGCCCCAGGGAGACGTGGACATGGAAACGGGATGTGGGGAAGGAGCAAACCTCGTCAGAGGATGAGCAGGACTGCAGCCCGCAGCGCAGCACGCTGCTGGTTATCGCCTGTCGGGTGGTGCTGGCTGTCGGGGCAGGAGCTCACCAGCCCCGGGCAGGTACCAGCACTGTGCCCGGGTGGAGACGGTGGTTTTCACATCCTGTTCTCTGCAGCTTTCTTGTTAAATATTAATTGTGATTATTATAAGATGGCACACCCCTGCCACGCCGTGCCAGAGGCTGTGCAAACATGGAATAGAAAGAAACTTTCTGCCTTAAAGAGCTTGCAGCAGCAGAATCTCCCTCTTTCCGAGTGAGAGGACGCTGCGTCCGGGTACAAGTCAGGCAGACACCACTTTGCTAACTGGGAAACATCCAGATCTTCCACAATCTGAATAATAAAGATTTCCTCCTATAGCGTGTCCTGTCTTGCAAGATAGGCATGAATTCTGTCGACGTTGTGTGTTTTGAGTTGCCGGCACTGAAAAAGGGAAGATACTGTGAAAGAGCTAGTGTCACATAAATTTATTTGATATAAAAAAGACATTAAAAAAGCAGACCTTAGTAACACTGATGAGGTTTTAGTGAAAAACGTGGTAATGCTGAAACCACATGAATTTTAACCAGAATCTTGAAGAAAAGCAATTGAAGAGGAAAAGGAATCCATAATGAGGAACATGGCAAAAGCTGAATAAGTAGAAATAGCCAGTCTGTTAAAAGGCTGAATAAGCATGTTCTTTGTGACGGCATGGAAAGGAAAAGACACAACAGCCTGTATCCTCCGCTTCAGCGATAATTTCCCTGGGAGCTGCACCCATTCAGCTGAGGGCAGCTCAGGGGCTGAGCCACTTCTCTTCAATGTGAAACAAAGTTTTGAACGTCTCCGTGGTCAAAGTTGTGAAAGCTTAAAAGCTGAATGCTGAGCATAGGGACTTCCCACAGTAAGCCAGAAAGCTTCTTAAAAACCATGCTTTCTCACGAAGTCTTGACATTACTCTCTGCTGAATCCTGAATTCTTCTAATTCCAGGTATGACTTTTGGCACTGGAAGCTCCCGCTCCTGGAACTGAGTGCAGATGAGCAGGAGGTTGTGCTCAGGGTAAAAACAGTCAGACAAAACTAGGTCGCTTCCATATCCCACCTCACCTTCCCTGGGATGAAAAGTCCATGGTTTTCTTGCATCTCCGTAGCAGGGAAGGTGGGGACGGATCAGCTTTGACTCCCAGCTTCAATCCCCCTGCACCTGTACAGGGTTTGGGAGGCACCGTGGGGAAATGCCAGAGCCACCGTGGAGCCCAACTTTTAGGAACCCGCTCCCGCTGGGTACCCCCAACCTTCGGCTCTCTCTGTTTCAGGAGCAGAGCTGAAGACACTCTATTTTCCCAGTGCCCATGCGCCATCATGCTGCCGCCAGTTCATCTGCTAACGATCAATGATGCTTTGTATCCTAATAAGGGTTTATTTGTCAAACTTGGCCACAAGAGCGTCTTACTTAGAATTAATTACAATGTCTGGTTTTAGCTACATGTACAGCAGCATGGCAAGTTACGCTTGTACTCTTTGGACCAAATTTCTATCTATGGATGGCAGTACTTACATCAGAGGTTAATTCAATGGCTTGTATGATGCTTTCTTCCTGGAAATTGAAGTCAATAGAAACTAATTATACTTACTGATGCAAGATCAGAATTGGCGTGTGAGTAAAATTTAACCTGTCTGAGTGCTGCCTTGGTAACTTCTCTCTGTCCCCGAGACAGAGCGTGGTATTTCCCCAAGTCAGCACCAGTTCCCTCTCCATTTTGCTGGTTTTGTGGATGAACAGACAGCAGAGGAGTGTTTCCTGTGGCGGGCACATGTATTTTCACGTGTTCCTGATGACACTGTCTGCACTGTGCCCCACAGCACGGGGAAGAGCCGCCGGGGCTGGCAGAGGTCACAGCACGAGGACAATTGCTCTCACACCCGAGGTGCCACCTCCTCACGATGTAGCACGGAGCTCAGGCATCTCCTAACCCTGGCAATGGCCTCAGGCCACTGCAGCTCTGCAATTTCATAAAAAATCCTGGATTTTAACTCTACCACTTGTGGCTGCCAGTAACGCCTGCAAAAAAAACCCCCAAAACACTCGGTATTGCAGACTGTAAGCTTTTTTTACTGATACACGAGAGATTGTTCCAAATCAATTCAGCATGTAATTTTCTTTAGCTTTGTAAAATTAGCACCCTTGATCCAGCAAATATTTATATGCACATATTACTTGCTGGGATAGTCTCCTGTACTGAACGTAACAAAGTCCTGTTCACTGGTCCCTAGGCAACCACTAGAACAAACTAATTAGTAACTACAAATTCACACACATCCATCCAAATAAGATCCAGATTAATTTTATGTTGCCTCAGTATCTTCTGTGCTTGAAAATTAGCAGCTAAACTTTCTGGAAATAAATGATACTGGTTTTCAGATTAGTTTTAAAGATAAGTATAAAAAGGGTCTCATCGTGAAATTCCACAATAAAAGAAAGTAATAAAATAGATAGGATGTTTGAGCATGAACAACAAAAAAAAATGAGATCCTGTCCCAGATCCTGTCCCAGATGGAGTTGAGAAGTTTGGCTCTGGATCTGAAGTCTGCTATACAAGCAATCCCCGACGGGCAGACAAACTAATGTGTCTCCCTCATCAGCTTCTGTGTCAGCTACAGCTGACTCTATTTACTTTTACCCCAGAGGAGGAACTGGGAGCAGAAGGAAAAGAAAAAAACCTTCATTGATATTCACAATGATGTCTTACATGTCCAGCATTATTTTTTGTCCAAGGGAGCTCCTTCAGAAAATGGGAGAAAACAAGTGATTAGGCGGAAGAATGGCTGTCAGAGTGAAGAAAGGACCCTGTTGTGGAGAAAGGGGCTGTATTACTCTGTCTGTTGAAGTACCATGAATCATTTTGATTACTGTGTGTATTTTTGGTAACAGAAAAGTAAGGTGGACTCAGTCTGGGCACTGTGGAAAAACAGGGTTTGTTACCTTAACTAAGCTAAGTGCCCAATTAGAAGTCTCTGATGAGGAAGGTATATTGGTTGCAATGGCAGCTGGCAAGTAGCAGTTCCCTCACCCTGATGGTGAAAGACGGATAAAATCTCTTCTTGTCCCCAGTTCCACGCAAAAGAAATGATGTCCTGAACCCAAAGCACAGCCCTGCTCCAGCACAGGTTGCTGTGTTGAGCTGAGGTGTTCGCCGTGGGTGAAAATCCATCCGCTGAGCTTCATAAAGAGAGAAAGCATTCCCGGGTGTCTGCCTGGCTGGGATGGTGGTGGCGTTTCCCGAGTGCCGAGCACGAATGCCCGCATCCCCGGCCATCCGGCCCCACGGCCGCGGGCAGGCAGGCAGGAAGGAGCCCTGCCAGCTGGCTGCCTGCTAAGGGTTTCCAGCAGTGAGAAACCGCTCTGCCTGCATCGCTGCCCAGCACCCCTTTCACATTTCAATTTATTCCTCGGCACCGGGGATGAGGACCTGGCTGGGAGGGGAGGGGGAGAAGCCGCTTTACCTGTGCTCGGCCGCTCTGGATCCAAAGGACGCTTGCATTTTTCAAGCCCTGTCACTGGGAAGCAGATTTTGCAGGTCCTTTCTCCTCATTTACACATAGGGAGGGTTTCTCCCTGGCTGATGGAGCTCAATTTTGGCTCCAAGCATGGCATTTACACTGACATGAATAATGTCCAAGAAGGCAAGACTCACAGGAAACTTCTAATTGACCAAGATGTGATTCATTAGAAGGCTTGCACTATCTGAATTAAAACAGCATCACAGAAAAAAATCACTGAAACCCTCAGGCTGTCTGGCAAGTAAGTGCCCCAGTAACCCTGCCGTGCTGGTGGGGGATGGCCAGGACTTCTTGCAGACTGCAGTGGTGCCAGAGCTGCTGTAGCCCCTCGGGTGCAGAGCTGGGGTCCGCCAGTGATGCAGCTCGAGCTGGGTCCAGCTGAACCGTCCTCCCTCGATGGCTCTCCAGATGCAGCCACTTGGTTTTTGGCAGTGGCTTTGCGCAGACCAGAAACAGCCCTTCTCTGGGAGCGTGGAGGCAGAGGGAATGAAGACTGGGGCAGGAAGGAGTGGGTTGAGGAAGGAACAATGACCAATGAGCCTCCAATTTCCTCAAATTAATAACAGAATCATAGAGCATAGAGCATAGAATAGTTTGGGTTGGAAGGGACCTTTAAAGGTCATCTAGTCCAACCCCTCTGCTGTGACCAGGGACATCTCCAACGAGATCAGGTTGCTCAGAGCCCACTCCAACCTGACCTGGAATGTTTCCAGGGATGGGGCACCCACTGCCTCTCTGGGCAACCTGGGCCAGGGTTTCACCACCCTCAGCGTAAGACATTTCATCCTTCTTTTAGTTTAAAACCATTGCCCCTCGTCCTATCGCTACGCACCCTATTAGCAAGTCTATCCCCATCTTTCTTATAAGCCTCCTTTAAGCATTGAAAGGCCACAATAAGGTCTCCCCGAGCCTCCCCTTCGCCAGGCTGAACAGCCCCAACTCTAGTTGCCATAAATGCAGAGCATCCACTCCAGAAGCACAGAGCAGAGATCTGGGAGGATTTTAGGCAGCGAGAAGAATAGACCTCGAAGGGAACCCCAACTCCTGCCTACAAATTAAAGGCTGGAGTGAGGCTTGTTGTGACTTACTGTCACCTCTGCCTTGTCAATACCCTCCACTCATCCAGGGCCTGCTGCGAGGTGGATCACTTTCCCAGGCTATTTCCCTTCCCGTCTGTTCAACACAAACTCTTCAATGTGGGTGCATGGCCCCAGACCTTGGCCCTGTGGATATCCCACCACTGCTTCTCCAGGCAGCACCAGAGGAGGGTCTTCTGCACACATCTGCATGAGCACAGGCAAAACCAAACACGCAGAGGTGACTGGAAAGCCAGGCAAGTGACAGGGACAGTTAGGGAAGACATTTCAGCCCACCAAGTGTGAGCATGGGGGCGGCCACTCGCCCCTCACTTGGCTTGAACTGAGACAACTCAACATTTGCCTGTTTCAGAGCCCTGCAAAGGACTTTCACTGAAACAGTTTCGCAAAGTTGAAAAGACAAATGATTTATGGAAGCAACAGTGGTTCACTTGATGATGCCCAGCAAGCCCAATGCCTTATCCGGTTGTAGATGGGAATAGATGCACTCCCAGGAGAGAGACATTGTGAAATTGGGCTCTCCAGATTTGCGGGCACCAAGGTGACAAAATGCAACGGTTGGAAACCAGACAAACAGCCGTCGCTGGCAGCGCTCAGATCAGCGCTGCGTGTTTTTCTAGCCCAGAGAGGGATTAGTCCAGAGCAGCCCCATGCCAAGTGTCAGAGAGGAGACACAAGTGCCCTTTCAGCCATGGTGAACTTTGTCAGGTTTTCAGTAGGAAAAAAAGGTTATCTGCTCACAACAGCAGCCTTGTGAGGCTGCACGTGTTCTCACCGCTTCAGGCAAACAGAAGTGGAAGGGCTTTTACCTATCTTTTGTATGTGCAGCCACTATTTAATGTAAATGTACTTACCAGAAATTGAATAACTCCCACGCGAGTAATTTTATACCCATCCAACATTTAAATTATGAATGCAATAATCTGCAGCACCACGAGTTACAAGGCAATGCTAGAATTCCCAAGGCAAGAAAAGTCTATTTTTAGACCTCTCAAGCTGAAATTTTTACTAGATGTAGAAATCTGCTTCCTTCTGCTGCCTCGGGTGTTAATTTGCATTAAAAGTCTCAGGGTTTTGTTTTTCAGACTTTTGGGTGGCGCCCGGTCAAACACCAGCAAAACAAACCAGCTACTTTCTGCCACCCATCACTGGGGAGAGAGTGCAAGAAGGAACGCCCCGCGCGTGGCTCTGCAGCTCTGCCCGGGTAATTGATTGCCTAACGGGGTTACTCTGAGACCACAGAGAAATGATGAAATTGGTTGTTTCCCTTGCTGACACCCTCTGGCTGGGATGTAACCTGGCTCCGGAGCTGTGTGTGTCCTTCTCGAGCAGGGGCTGTGCTAACCCCCGCCGAATCCTTCCAGTTTTAGTCCCTGCAGCTGGCAGCGGTTGTACAACGCTGCTGTCTAGAGATTTCAGAAAAGGTGCTCCTGACTCATATTTGCAAATGCCATTTAAATTCACGGGTTATTTTATTCTGTAGCTTTTTGAGAGTTTTTTCATATTGCAGAGACTTGGTGTTTTACTTGCTCTTCTTCTGCGTGTGGTACCCAGGAGAGACCAAAACACGGTGCAAACCTCTTGTTATGTGGCAGTAACAGAAAATAAATGAGAGGGAAAAGGATCAGATACACCTCAATAACCAGAAGCTCCTTTCTGCTGGGCCCCATGAGGGGTCTGTGTCATCCAGAGCACAGAAGAAGCACTGGTTCAGCATGAGCAGCTCAGGGGTGGATCTCTTTTTGCATCACATAAAGGCACTTATCAGCAGGGTTGATAATAACTGGTTGGCAGGGTGTGATGCTCCTTCCAAATCAGGACCGTAGAGTAATGCCGTCCATGCCAAGCTCCGTCTGGGATCCCAGCGGGGTGAGAAATCCCAGCCCTGGCACTCTCTTCTCCAGACAAATCACCCCATTGCCGTTTCTTAATCAAACGCTGCCAAAATGGGAGTGCAAATACCAACTCGTCTGCCCAGACCCAGCTGTGTGGCTGCTCGATGGCAGGAGCTAAGCACCATTTTTCTGTCTCTGAATATCATATATGGACCATGTACAGAAACAGATGCTAGATCTCCGTAGGAGCCCAGGTTCCCCAATACCCCATGAAAGGCTCTAGCAGAGTAGATGGACCTTAACTTCCTCCCTTCTGCAAAGAAATGCACTGCTTTCCCTGATGTCATCAGGCTTTGGTTGTGCTTGAGGGGAAAAAAAAAAAAAAAGAGATTGTGGCAAATGGAGTTGCAATTCTTTTAAAATGTTGTCTTTTTTGAGAAGTAGCAGCAACCAAAATTACACAAAGATCAAAGAGAAAGGAGGCTGTACTCAAGGGACAACTAAAAAATAATATAGGGCAGTTGCTGAGCAACTCTCCAATGCAAGGTATTGCATTTCTAGTACCTCCCCCATCTATACAAGAGGGATGGTGTCTAGCATTAGTCAAAGAAAAAGTCCGTGTGATTGCCTGAGTACAATTAGATCTAAGGTCTTTGCAAACAGCTCCTATCAGTCAACCTCAAGCCATTGATCTTACATCTAAAGCAGTTATTGAAAAACAAATTATGCTTTTTTGATCTAATCAACTATTAAGGATTCTTTTCTTCCCTTTTTGAGGCTGGGTAAATAAAATTCTTCCATCAGAACTTGCTTAATAATTATTCTGGACACACAGGGGACCAAATCCTGAGCGCGAAGCAAAGCGATGGCTCAGAAACCAAAGGCTGATTTCTTTTTCTCTGGTCGTCTTTTTTTGTTGGAATAGCTATTCTTTAACCAGGCATTCACACAATTTGGTGCACAATGCTAAATGCATTCCCATAATCAGGGTATTGTCTGTTATCTGCCTAGAGCTGCAAAGCACATGTGCCACGGGGATCTGCCAGCTTCAGAGCGGTACCGGAGGATTTTACCTTTCTCCTCCCGCAGCTGGTTCGTCGCTGTCCTGCTTTTGTGCCGCTGCTCACGCTTGGTTCCAGATGCAAAAATGCCGTTGTCCTCTGAGGAGGAGCAGCGAGGATCCATCCGTGGGGATCCTCCAGCATCAAGATTGCACTGACATTATCAGCTGCCGTGCGGCCTCAGAAAGGGCCCGGAGGGGCAGATGCCGTGACAACTCCATAGCGGGGCTGGGACCAAAGTCAGATTGTCGCCATCCTTCACTCCTGCTGGGGTCTCTGGGGAGGAGATGTTTAGATCCCTGATAGCCATGGAAATATGTCACTTCATCTCATTTTGTCACAGAAGTGAATAAACTTGAGGCTCCAAAAAGTGAGGAATTATCAAGACTGCCTTGGGGCTGATGCAGGTGAGCCGGGCAGGGAAGTGAGTCTGCATGTTCAGCTCTCTGCCAGCACACATCTGGGGTACGAGGCCATGGCCCACCGCCTGCAACCCCTTGTCGCACACAGAGGGATGCAGGGGAAAAGCCCAGAGCTCCCATCATCTCCCCCCCAGCTCACAGGAATGTGGGGAACCCACTTTTCCATCACCCTCTCCAGCGGGACGGGATGGAGATGAGACTCAACACCATGCCGTGAACCCCGGGAAGGATCCCCATGATCATCCCCGGAGTGGGGTCAGCCACAGGATTGGGGACCAGCTGAGCCCCCGCACGGCGCTTCTTCCTGAGGGGACGGACCTGAGGGAATACAAATGTTTGACCCACGCTGGCACTGCCGTGGCAGGGCTTGCCCTGCTATTTCCCAGTGGTTTTTTTTTTTAAAAAATGCCCCTTTGAAAGCAGCACAGCCAGCTCAGCTCTGCCTCTTGGATGCTGGCAGGCTGCCACCCTTTAATTAAGTCTGCTGTTATGTCTAACGCTGGTGGCAGCGTTTCAGGGCGGCAGCGCCGAGGCTGTGGGAATCGGCACCGGCGATCAGGTGGCTGTGGAGCTGTGTGATGACTTAGACATTCGGGCTAATATACCAGAGTAATAGAGTCAATATTACCACCCTCGCCCATCAGATCGGCTGGTGAGCACAGATCCAGCCAGGGCATGGAAAAATGCCTTTGCCTGCAGTGAAGAGGGTGGCCGGGAGCAGAGAGCTTTGGTTTGAAACCCAGCTCCTCACTTCGTGGCACAAACCGTGAGGAAAAGTGCTGCCAGAGCCCTCTCTGAAGTCCCCTGGTACCCCTGGTCTGCGAAGCCAGCTCAGCAGACGCGAAGCCACACTCACCTACAGCCCATGCACAAGGGCAGCCCACGCCTCGGGGGCTGCCACTGGTCTGTGCCCGACCAAACTGGGCCTGAGCTGAGCTTCCAGCCTGGCCGAAAGGAGCAGGGGCTGAGGGAGGAGCAGCTTTAGCATCTCACTGCGCTGGAAACCAGATCTCAGGTCAAGTCTGGGTAGTTTTGCCTCCACTTCTGGTCACTGCACAAGCAGCAGCTCAGATTGATGCTGTATCACACTCACGTCGTTAAAATTAGAGTCTATGTCCAGCTGCATTTCACTGTTCCGGACCCTCTTTCTTGCGTGATGCAACTTTACTTTGGTGCTTTCTTCAACCTCATTGCTCCTGGCACAGCCTCCCCGCAGGAGAGGTCTGTTCCTCTCCCGTCCACCCAGCCGCTGCGGTTGTGCAACCCCAGGGCCGTGTTTTTATGCCCGTGTGCAATGACCACGCACAGGACACGGTGACGAGGCACAGCAAAGTGTGTCCCCACCTCTAACCCAGGTTTCTAGCAGCCACCGCACTGCAACTCCCTGTCCCCGCTGCCAGCCGTGTCCTGCAGAGAGCGTGAAAACTGAAGTGGATGCTTTGGAAAATGAGCTTCACGTCACAAAGTGCTTTGGGACTTTGTCTGGGATGTGGGACTCTGCTTCCACCAAGTGATCAGCAGAAAGAAGAGGAGGGAAAAGCCTGCTCGAGGCGGCACTGGTGTAACTGCAGGCTGATGCGCAGCACCCTTCCATTTGTATTCTGCCTCTTCATCTTCATCAGCTGGACCCGCTGCCCTGCAGAAGCTAATCGCTCCCTTGTCCCCACAAGGCAGGCTGATTTGATCTGCTCTGCCTGCAGATAATGCCATAGACGGAGCGCTGTTGCAATTAAATATTTTCCCCGCTCTATGCTAATGAGAAGCAGGAAGAGCTAACAGAATGCACAATGACAGATAATTACAGGCCAGTAATTACCAGCACAATCCTCTCTCCTCCTTGTCCTCGTGCTGCTTTTTCCACTGCTCCACGCTTGCCATGAGCCTGACACAGCGACCGGAGCTGTGAAGATGATGAGCAGAGCAATAGACAAGCTCTTTGAAGCACATCCCCTGAAGCTCCATCAGCCCTGATCATCCTCATGGCGTGCTTCTGCAGGACTGCACGGCCAGGGCAGGGCGGGGGAGGTTGCCTTCAGCTGGTCTGAGCTGCTAAAATTAGTATCATTATAAAAAAAATAAATCTTAATCATGATAATTGAATTAAAGGAAAATTATGGAATATTTCAAACTTGTTTTCAAGACAGCCTGTAACTTGCTAAAACTTTTTGCAGTCTAGCTGCTGTAAATAGCAACCCATGTGCTTTCCCAATCGCCTTAATTTCTTGCTCAAGACTGAGTATCTATTTAGGAACTGTTTTTCAAAATACTGTGCACTTTGCACAATTAATTTGGAGGTGAAAGCCTGGCAGTGTGTGCCGATGCTCAAAAAGGGGCTGTGACAGGCTGGGGAGATCACACGCATAATGTCGATGTATGCAAACAAATGAGCACGTTTTTATACACGCAAGCTCGGGTGGGATTGCTTTGAGACTGGTGGAGTGCTTTAAAACAATGCCATAATATTCTTAAATGCCAAGTGTCTCATGAAACGTTATTCAGAATCACTTCCCTCTCCTTCCCAACCTGCCTGCAAACAAGTGGGATCCACAAAGCCCGGCTGTGGGCGCTGGGAACAGCATCAGCTGTGTCTGGTGCATTATTAACAACTGGAATTATTAACTCTGTTTCAGAAAACTGTTCTGTGCCTCTACACACAATTGTTTACAAAATGATTTGGACAATTCATCTTGTACCTGAGCAAATGCAATTAATTTATCGCCGTGCTCTGCAATCCCTCCCTTTTTTTATCCCACCATGTCGTGCTGGCAGACAATGCTGACAGGCAGCAGAAAGCAAAGAGCAGGGGAAATAGCATCTGAAGTGACAGGCAGAGCTGCAAACCACCTAACTCACAGCGTTAAAGCCGAGCAAGACAAGGGGAAATTAAAAGAGAAATTGTACGGCAGTCCTGGCTGGGAGGTGGCAGCAGGATGGCAGGACCGGTGAGAGGTGGGGATGGTGAACATCCCAGCTCCTCACCTTCTGCCAAAGCTTTTAGCCACCAGGGAAATATTAAAGGCAACTGGCACCAGTTTGGAGCCCTCCTCCATTCCCAGTTGCCCTGACTGTGCTTCGCCAGCCAGCCCCAGCTGCGGCTCCGGGGAGCATCCCTCTGCCCGCAGGGAACTGTTGCTTTTTCTCTCCTTCAGCATCTGGTTGGGAAATAGGAAAACCCCCTGCACAGTGCCCGGAGAGAGACCCCCGTGGGAGCTCCGTAGCTGCAGAAAGTCTCCGTGCCCTCCCGCCAGATGCAGGTCAGCATCTCATTCCCATTTTTGCTGCACTCCTCTGTTCTCCAAGCAAATTATTGAGGAATCCTCCACCTGCCTAGCACCGACCCAGCCTTCATCAGCTAATACCGCCTGCAAAAATTGCACGACAGAGTTTTGTGTCTGGTTGACATTCATTTTCAAGCTTCCCTGTGTCTCAGAGGCCCTGTGAAAGAAAGGAAAGAAGAACAAAAGAGACGGGTGGGGAATTATTTCTCGCTTTCCCTTCCCTGCTAACAGGCGACGTTTCACAGCCTCCGCACGGCGGAGAGGTGTGGGAAGCGACAGGGTAAGAGGAGTTTCTGTGGCCGCTGGTTTTGGGATAAGCAGGTAGGGTTTATCGTGCAGGCTAAAAGGAGACCTGGCTCCTGGTATCCCCCAAATTCTCACCCCTATAATGTGCACTCCTGCGCTACAGCACACAGGAAAATCGCTGCTTGACCATCGTCCCTTGGAGGTGCAGGATCCGATCAGCGACCCTGTGCATTACCAGCCAACAACCGGGGGATGACAGCAAACACCCTCCAGAAGGAAGACCTGGCTCCTGCACAACTTGTTTTCCTACAGCTCTTGTGTGATTCAGTCCCTTAATTCACACCGGAGGCGTCTAACGTTATTCCTTGTCCTCGGCTTCTCCCAGCACCCCAACTCCGACCTCCAGCGCGGCTGCACCCTGGCTAGGCAGAGGTCAGTGCCCGCAGGACATCATTACTTATTGCAGAGAGGAGGACTTTTGGTTTTCCTTTTTTTTCCCATTATTGGTTCCAGGATGTTTTGAACTCCACTAAGATCACAGCGACTGTTACATTCGGTGGCAGCTCTGTAGCACTGGGAGTCCCCCGAGACGGCTTAGCTGCGTGGTTTCACAGGAAGAGGCGTATCATAAATGCAGCCAGGAAAATGAGAATCCTCTTACTTACAGCGCCAGCAAAGTCCCTCTCTTTACAGAGGAACAACCCAGAAACCTCAGCAAACACCAGGCTGGATGGCGAGGTGGATTTTATTGCCAAAACCCTGTTTGATGCAAACCAGCCCAATAAACAGACCTGCTGGGAGGTTCAGCTCCCCTCCAGACCCAGGAGGGCTCGTACTGTTTCTCTCTGCACAAATCTGGCTCCAAATGACTGGCTTTTCAGAGGCCAAAGCAGCTCCAGGAACGTAGATTTGGGCTTGGAAGGGAAGGATGGTAGATAGCAGCACAGGCAAAAACATCCTGAGCATTGTTGCAGCTTTGCCTGCAGAGAGCTGATGCTTCCTAAATGCTTTGTCTTCCTCCTGTCACCGCGTCCCTTTTAATCCCTTTTCCCCATGCTTTTGTAGTCGGATGCCTGACATACTCTATTAGTCTCTGCTGCCTTATAACAAACATCAAAAGGAAGCCTGAAAAGATGAGGAATCGGAGATCAGGACCTAGAGCAATAGCTAATAGAAGAGAATACATTAGGCACACCGAGGCTCAATATGAAATACATTTTCCGTCTGCCTTTGTTAGGCAGATCTAAGGGCAGGCTTGGCGTTGTCACGAGCAGCAAGAGATGGGGCTGAGACAGGGGGTTTTATGAGAAAAGCCAGGAGTCAGGGAAAATCCTTTTACAGATGAAGGTCTTTCTAAATTAGACTGATCGGGCGACCGGCGGTCAGGCGGGGGGGAGCAGCGTCCATTCCTTGGCTAGCAAACTTGTAACTGGGGAGCTGAGCAGAATCCGGCCTCTTCAAACACAGAAAAGAAGGGTCGCGGTGGCTCGCAGGTGGTGCAACAGGGAACCCGGCAGAGCTGATGGGGGCTGGAAGGACAGAGGGGCATGTTCCCCTCTCCCCAGGATGTGTACCATCCTTCGGAGAAAACACGCTTGATAAGTGACGATGAAGCTGTTGGACCTTACAGCCTTTGGCAGATTGTCCTTGAAAGTGCTTTTAGCAGCACAGCCACTTGAAATTCCTGCGAAGAGTGACAACAGTAGCATCTCCCATAACTTTTGCCTGCCCTTTGCCCCCAGGATTCCTCGGGAGATGGATCTGTGGGTCAGCCCAGGGTACCTGTCTGACGCAGGTGCCGCTCACAGCCCATAACCGTACAGCGACTTTTTGGACAGGCAGCTTTGGTCCCGCCAAGCCAATTCTGCCTGTATCTCCGCTTGTACCTCCCCAGCATCTCCTCCCTGCCCTCCCGCGCAGCAGAGCAGAGTTTTTAATTTTAATGTCCTGTTCGCCCCTCTTAGGGACAGCCCGCACACGGAGGTCTCCAGCCGGCGCGGAGGTCACTGCTGAGAAGCCGAGTACCCATCCCAGGGCAATGCGAGTGCAGTGTCGGGCCGTTCTCAGGGGCTACGTGTGAACGGGAGCCTTTTCTGTTTCTCGTGGCTGGCTCAGATGAAGAGTCCCCTACCCCGGAGAGGCGCGGCCCAGCCTGGAACAGCGGAGATTGCCCTGTCTGCATGGCAGAGGGACTTCTTCTGGAGAGGGTGTCTTGGTGAATGAGCGTGCTGTCCACAGCACCTGGGCAGACACTGCTGAATCGTTTCACAGGGGCCACCGGAGAGGGAGAGAATAACAACAAGCTTCAGTCCCCCTTGGCTCGACACTTTCCAGCAGCCTGGAGACACCAGACTTCATTTTCAGGGGCTTTGCAGAAGTCAAATGGTCAAATCAACAAGTTAAAGCTAGCTAGACTGCTGATTTTCCTAATCTCGGCAACAAAGATCTTGTTTGCTTTCTGCTCTTCAGAGAAATACCTTTCCTTCTGTGCTGTGTTGCTTTTACAACCTCATACGCTTGGGGAATAAGTACCAGACAGTGAGTCCAAGCTTTGACTTACAGAAAAGCCCCTCAAATATTGTGCCTGAAGGACCCTCCAGCTTGTAAGAGGCTGAGCACCTGATGGGAGGGTTTGGGGACAGCTTCTGCTCTCAACTACACCGGCGTGACTCTGGAAGAACTCTCTTGGTTCAGTCAAGTTGTGTGGAGACAAGAGCAAAGTTTTCTTTATATTTCTACTTGGAAATGATCTGGCCGAACGAGGGCTGCGTCGTCCTCCCTGACGCGCACAATGAAGTAATGCCGTGGCATCTTTGTAAGGGAGAAGAGAATTGGGCCCACGTTGAGCGGCGGTAATGAATTAAACTGAATTAAATTTTGATACATATTAGAGGTATGTTAGTTACTATATAAAGTAATATACTTAATTAGTCCAGGAAGTCTGTTAAATATTATATGAGGTTACCAACGAGTTCCCCGCCTCCGGGCCCCCGCGGGCCAGCGGGAAGCGAGGGAGCTGACATTTGTAGGTCTTCTCCCATGAGAACCTGGTGGTAGCTCTGAAGAAAACCATGGACTCCATAAGTGGGCTTAAACTCTACCCCTCTAATTGCTTAGTGTCGTGAAGTTTTATAAAGTTTGATGAAACGTTAAGGAGCCCACTGTGCTGCAGCTTGCAGCAAAGCCCAGAGGAACCCAGCTCATTTCTCTACAGCTGCCTGGGAAGAGCTCTGGCTTCAGTGAGAAGTTGTTTCGTCCTTTTCAAGTGTCCTCACTTCACTCCTGACCCACAGCACTTACTGCCATTAAGAGCATTAGAACAAAGCCCAGCCCTGCTTCTTAAACAGTCCCCTGATGAAGTACCAAATTTCACGGTTACTTTTTCAACAGAGCTTTAATGTTTACTCCTCCACATGGCAAAATGTTTCCAGCGTCGTCGGTAGCAGCTGTACATGGATATCATGTCTTGTTACTCAGACCCTGCTGTCTCTGAAAACATCTATTGGTCTTAACAGCAGCCGCCAGCTCGGTCCAAGCTGACAGATGCAGGATGACTTTTGGTTTTATTCCCCTTGTGCTCTGAAATTTTCATTTCAAAACGCAATATTGAATTGGCCTTGACAAGAACCAGGTGTGAATTCTGATCAGACAGTTACTTCATTACTAACTGTATTACTCATCCTGCTCTGCTGTGTTTTCCTCCCCCAGAGCAGCTAAACTCAGCATTTTCATGCTCACAAAAGTGCGGTTGGTTTGCCCAAAACTAGAAATGTGACTTTCTTTGGTGACAAGGTAAATTTGTAATTTTAAGAAGTTAGTTCCCAAGAAGCCAAAAACCGTCACGGCGCTTTGGGACAGGTCCAACTACAAACAGTCTCTCCACGCTAAAGTATACATTTTTTGACACTTTGGGAGTTTGGATTTGCAGGTTACAGCTACAGCCGGGAATGCGGAGAAAGAAGGAAGGAAGGAGAGGAAAGAAGGAAGGAAAAGAAAGAAGAAAAAAGTGTTGGACTTGTTTTGAATACAGATGGACACACACTGTGCCCAGGTCGGGGGCAATTTCCCTCCAGCGTTTGTGGTCCTTCTCAGAGAGCCGGTGGCTTTGGTGCGGTTGGTGCCATGCAGCACGGGTCTCAGCATGTGCTGCTTTGAGAGCAGAGATGTTAGTGCTCAGTGCTCTTCCTTCCTTTTTGAAAGCTGGTTTGCAGGGTATTTCTTAGCATTTTTGGGGACTATTCCTGTCATCATCATCTTTATCCAACATTAAACTTTCTCAATTAAGTCCCTTGCAATATGGCAAGGAAAAGACCTTCCACCAGCAGAAGTCATTGAATCAAAGAAACATCTAGCTTGGAAGGGACCTTTAAGATCATTGGTTTGATGAAGTTGTTTTGACATCTGGGTGAGCAGCAGGATGAAGCGCACCCAGCAACTGATTTCATGATGTCCCATCCGGGTTTGGATTGCCATGCTATTTTTCAGTCCTAATAACTCCCCAAGTCTGACAAACAAGTTGTTGTTGATTTTGTTTTTAAAAGAGAAATAGATATCAAAGAGTAGCATTTCACTGGAAAGGCACCTCTAGAATGGGAAATGCTCCCCTGGCATTTTCTGTGTCCTATCCTCTGATGCTTCATGTAAAAAATTCGTCTTGGGGCTTGGCTTCCCCGTTTGTGCAATAGCTCGATGGTCTGGCAAAGCAGGAGCACAAGGGCTCCTCCAGAGATTTCGTCCTCAGCCGCTCTGGGATCTCTTTTCTCTGCCACACTGCCCTTACCTTCACCTACGTGTGCTGGTAACTTGCGAGAGGATCTCAAAAAAGGGAATTTTCCAAACTGAATAAACATTTCCCATGATGAAAGGCAGAAGAAAAGGAAATAAAACAAAGGGCTGGGTTTCGTAGTGACAGATACTTGAGTGACTGCCCGAGCACTTTCAACCTTCATCAGTAAAGACATGGACACAAAGAGGTTTTTTAATCATCTCTTTCTTTAAAGTTTGTTTCACAGACAGGCTGGCTCCATGGGACAGAAATAAGCAGTGGAAAAACTACAATCCATGCATAGCAGTAACAGCATCTCTCCTGCAGGTTTGGAGCTTGCACTGCCTCCAGCCCTGCGCACCCTCACTGTCCCCTGGAAGAGCAAACTCCTTGGTGTGGAAGCTCTGCCTCCATGGAAATGCAAAGACAGACATCCACCGGAGAGAAGGTGTCAAGAAAGCTCTCATTGCCCCATAAAATATTACTGATGCTAACAGGTCCTCTGATTTCCGTAACTCGATTTCGGGACACAGCTGTCCTCACTGTGTAATTGCAATGATGCGTATCTAAACCTGTACCAAAGTGCAAATTCCTCCGTGGGAGGCTGGAAGGAGGCTGATCAGCATCCAGGGGACGTTACTTCTGTCCCTACGGATTATGAATGATGCCCTTGTCATTAGCCCCTAATTTACTGGGTTTATTTGATTTATTCCAGGAGAAACGGGAGCTTCCGTGTCTCCCCTTCGTGAAGAAGCAAGCGAGAGCAATGCCCAGAGGGGCACACACGTGTGCCCCGGCGCAGCTGAGCTCACCCGCGGGTGGGATGCTTTGCCCACACATCTGTGCCCCGCGATGGAGACACTTCTACTGATGTCGAAGCGCCGTGTGATTCCTGAGCGGGAGCCGAGCACACCAGCGCAAGCGTTGAATTATAGATGTGCCTGCAGGAGAGGGCCAGCAAATTTTTAAACCTTTTCAGCCATCTGCTGCCTGATGGAGTCAGGTGTATTTGCATGTGGAATTTGGCTGTGACCATCTTGGTTGGTTTGGACGGGGACATGTGTGAAAGCGATTTCAGGTCATGTATTCTCCGAGACAAACTGCAGGGAGACAGTGTGTATTATGTATAAATTTGGGGTTTTTTAATGACTCAGGCATGATTATCACTTTGTCATTTGTAGAAGATCACAGTCTGTGAAGGTGGGAGATGCTGTCAATTATGTAGCAATATTTAATCAACCAGCTAAAAAGGAATATCCTCCTCGCTCCAGCTTTACTGTGTAGAAGAGCTACCTGTGCACAAGAAGGTGCCATCTTTAAGAAACTCTTTAATGTACTCTTCAGAGCTAAAAAGACATTTCATGGAATAAAACTTAAGTGGATCAGATAAAAATAACAAAGTAAGCCAACAAAGTAACCTCATCACAGACATACTGACATGCCTCCCAGAGCAGGGAGCAATCCAGCTCCTTGCGTCTGGATTTCTTGGTTCATTAGAAAGATCAGGAGCATCTAACAAAAATCTAAGAACCTGAACAAGCATCTACCAAAATCTCAGCATCTCTACAGCACTCCTAAGAAGCTGAAAACAGGTTCTGTAGCATGGTTCTCCACATCCAGTGTTTTGGCTTATGTCATCTTGAGATTTTCATGAATTGCAAATAAATGCATGAAGTAACGAGTGACAGTGGTCCAAGACAAAACAGATGCATGTATAATAGGCTCTGATCTGGCATGGACTGTAGCATATGCCTTGTAGCTGAAGGAATCCCTCAAGTGTTACAGTGAAAACATCTTGAATTGGGTGTTTAATAAAACCATGGTATTTTTATAATATGGGGATTTAATAAAACTACGGGATGCTAAATTTTAGAAAGAAGGAGAATTAAACCTGGCCTGTAGAAGAAAGGTGCCCCACTGGGAAGAGCAGATCCCAGCACTGTGTCTTCGGTGACCAGCATAATCAGTCCACATGGAAACTTTATTTATTTGGATGAGAATTCTTGGAGAAGACAGAACTTCTCCGTACGTCCTCTGGCCAGCTTGTAAATCTATGTGCAATTCTGCAAGTCACAGGAGAAAACAAATGAGATGCTGAACAGAGGAAATATATCTGTGCAAAGGAAACTCCAAATTGGTCCCTCTAGGACCTTCAAACTAAAATAATAACAGAAACAGAAGCAAGTGGCAGTAAGCCACATGCATACCAAGTATATACAAAACACCCCGTGAGTCAGACCGATGGGCTGTTTCCCCATGGTAACCAGTACCAAGCAGAGAGGTGATGGTCACCAGCAAGGCTCAGCAGAGCCGGCAGCAGTTGGTGGTCCTCAGGCACCACTCTGTGATGCGGCACTACGCAGACTTTGCAGTGCCCAAAACCCAGGATAGGGCCAACTGCTAAATTACATCCAAAGCTCGAGTTCCCTAACCGCCAGGAGGCTGCAGAAGCTGCTTGTCTCTTAGCCTGAAGGCTTCACGTCGTAGAGAAACTCCCCAGAACCCCATCTTACAAGAGGGTTATTCACTTCTTACTCACTCTCTGCTTGAATGCGAAACAACTTCCAAGTGCAGGCGTCTCTTCTGCCACAAAGCAGCCTTAAAAAGCCACATGTTACCCTTGCCTCTTTTTAAGGATGTAGAACGCCTGCAGAATTCACGTTCAAGCAAAGTGCTTCTCAAAAATACAGGAGGGAAGGAAGCAGAAAGGGGAGGAGAGCTCCCGGCCCCCTTGCTCAGGAGCCCCCAGGGGAGGAGTTGCTTTGCAGGCAGTGGCAGCAGGGCTGCCCCAGACCTTCACCCTTCCTGGGGGCTTCTAGGGCTTGTCTGCAGCGTAGCTGAACCTGGCGTGTGTCTTCAGCAAACGCTGAATTACCTTAGCAGCCAGGCCGTGAGCTGTGGCTCTTCCAGCGCCTCCCTGCAGCCGGCTGGGACATCCCTGCAGCAGGGCAGAAGCCCTGGAGAGCGGGCTCGGGTGGGAGCTCTGAGCTGGGACCTCTGCATCTGCTGTCCCCAGTCCCTGCTTCTCAGTCACAACCTTAGAATGAACAGAAACCAGACTCAGGAGAGCTTACAGATGAGCTACAGCTCTGACCCTCCCGAAAGGTCCCATTTTGGCCCTGTATCTATACAAGGATTAAGCAGGATTCAGGCTCTGAGGTTCCAGAAGAGGAGCCCGTGGGCTGACTGCAGGGTGATCGATCCACCCTATATGAACACATAGAAGCACTTATGAACACATGGGATACCTACGTGTGGCAAATGTGCTGCGTAAGCCACGTCAAAACATTAGTGATCATACCATCTGCTTGTCTGTCTGTATGTAATCTGCTTTAACTGCCCCTTCTAGGCTGGGTGATTTCCTTTGTTGTATTACCAAGATAGCACGTTTCCCGAAATATATTAGAAATATATTTATCCTTCTGCTGAAGCAAGAGAGAAACATCAGGACCAGGAAAACTATAGTCTGGTAAGCTCTGTCATCTCTTGTTTATCTAACACTCCTGGCAAATTACTCTGGATAAACAGTAATTGAGATTTGTCCACGTTACATTTTGCAAATCACTTTCTAAATTACCTTAGGTACAAAGTACAGTTTCTGCTTTGTATCTGGACGGTGAAAACTCTGAATAATGAATGACAGCTTGCAAACAGCTCCTAGTGATAATGCCGCAACATGCACACAATAATTTGGAATTTGTAAACGTTTCAGTGAATACTAATGATCGTCTGCGTAGCTAGAGATTACAAATAACACCAGATCACAAACAGTTGCAGAATGAAAGTGGTCTGTGGGTTCATTAAACAGAGGGAAAAAAAGAAACCCTTTCCCCATCACGTCTGAGACGGTACGCACGAAATTCAGGTCCTCTCCGCTGCGGCCGTGCTGCAGCCGCACCGCCGGGCTGCTCACCGCCCCGATGGGAATTCACCGGGTGTGTTGTTAAATCTGATCTTCCTCCAAGCAGCGCTGAAGCCACGCACGAAGTTCCTCGAAGCTTCCCACGGGCGCACCGCACCCTCCGGCCGTTACCCCACGGACCAGGAGTTTCTCGCACACACGCAGCATCCTCTGCTCTCCCACTCGCAGCTCCCACGAGCCCACAGTGACATCCTCCGTCGGGACGTGGCAGCGGCGGGGACCCAGCCTTCCGTGGAGTGGCCTGGGGACACTTGGCTCCCCGAGGAAGGGGACACACCGTGTCAAGCACAGCCTGCCTGCACTGCCCCTGCACAGCACCTGCGAAAAGAAAGCCCAGATCTAAACGTGGACCCAGCAGGTTGTCTCAGTGCTGGGCAAGTTAAGGGACAGGACGAGGCTGGTCCTTGTTGGATGCCGCCCTTTGGAGGGTGCCACCAAAGGCCACCCCTGCGGGAGCGCTTGGTGAGCTCCCTGCCTACGCTGCGCCGAGAGGTGCTCTCACCTCCCTGCTTTGCTGGCTGCAAATGATTTACCGTGATTTAAAAGAGCCCTTTCAGCCTCCTCCCAGCAGGATCAGCATCTGCTATCAAGATAGTGGCTGTGGTGGTGGGTTTGAAGAGGAATTCTGCGAGGCTGTAAGAGTTCCTGATGTGAAAATAGCTTTTGGAGTAATCAGAAGGCGGCAAACCCCCTGGGCATTAGCTTCAGGCATGTTTCTGCGTTTGCACAATTTTCTTGCTTTGCTTTTTTAATCCCTGTACTTCAAAGACGTACACAACTTATCAGACTTCCCCAGAAAGAAAGGCTCTTGGCCAGGGTTTCCAGCCAGTATCCTTCTCTGCTTCCCAATGTTGCTGCCCTGCATGTCCCCATGCCTTTCGCCAGAGGTGGTGATTTTGGTGAGCTGATCCTATCCCGGTGACGGGACACCCATGGAGACGTTTCCGCTCCTGCAGTCTGGAGCAGGCACTGCACACAGGGGTTTTACAGTGGTAGGTAACTTCATCCTGGAGCACCACCAACTGAAGAAAGTATTCAAACAGAAGTTATTCCCCTTAGATATGAAAACCCAAATGAGTAGAGGGAGGAGGGGGCACTAATCATGCCCCTGGAGCTGGGGACTGTGGGCAAGGACTCCTTGGTTTGCAGCCCAAGTGGCATGGCCACTTGGTAAAGAGTTGCCCGCTCCCAGGCAGCTTCACCTCTTCCTCCTGCTGCCAGTGAGGGGCAGGGGCAAGAGCATGGCCCTCCTTGCCTGGAGAGCGCTCCTGGCTGGCCTCTAGTAAAAGACAAGTTGAGCCTTGACCTCCGCTCCTCTCCACTGAGGCAGAGACCCCGAGGTAGGAACCATAAGCATTCCCCATGGCCTCTGTTTTGGGGGTGGTGCACTGGGGAGATGCAGGGATGTTCCTGTGGGGGAATGCAGGGATACTCTAGGAGGATTTGAGGATGTTCTTGGGTTGAGAGGGAAGGAGGAATGTAGGGATGCTTTGGGGGGATGCAGGAATGCTCTAGAGGGACGCAGAGATGC
>VYXH01012709.1:26739-38981 GCA_013397275.1 Burhinus bistriatus
GGCGGCCGCAGGGCTCTGGGAGCCGGGCCGGAGCCCCGCCGGGGGGAAGCAGCCGCCGAGCGGGGTCCCGCATCCCCGTGCGAAGGGAGCCCTCTGGTTGCAGGTGCCTTCTGCATCCCCCTGTACGTGCCCTATGTGCTGACGGGGAGATGGATCTTCGGGAGAAGCCTCTGCAAACTCTGGCTGGTAGTTGATTACCTGCTCTGCACCTCTTCGGTCTTCAACATCGTACTGATTAGCTATGACAGGTTCCTCTCCGTGACAAGAGCGGTAAGTCCGGTCGTGGCAGCTGAGAGAGGAATAACTCTCCTCCTGCTTTATTCTCCAGATTCTCTGCCATAATTAAAAAGCTCTTTGAATCCTCCAGGAATCGGGAATCTTTCGGCCTGGTGATGGAAAGCAGTAATTACCCACAAATACATAATTCAGCTGTGGTCTCGGATTAGTCTTTCTGGCATAATTAAACCATTTAAGGTTCAGACCCCATTGTGCAGGTGTTCCCTTCCCAGATGACAGGACAGTAGTGTACCAGTGAGTCAGCGAGGTAACAGACCTATTACTAACTTGCAGGGGCTTATTATCTCCAGGACAAACAAGCGGATTGCAGTCGGACTCCCAGCTTCTCCCTGGCTACCAAGGCAGTAGGTTGCAGTACCGACTTTGGCAGGGCACAGCCCTGAGGTCTCTGGGCGCGTGGTGAGATGAAAATGCTCAGCCTTTCGCAGGAGGTAACCAGCAATTCGCAGGCAGATCAGATCCGTTTGCTGTTTGCTTGTTCCCTGACATGGATCAGCTACAAGGCGCAGAGAGAGCCAGAGCCAGATGCCTGCCCAGCCCAGGAGCCTGAGGCGTGCGTCTCCCCGGGAGTTGCGGAGAGCAGCTGGGGACAACTCAGGCGGGTGGTGAGGTGCGGCAGCCTGCCGGGCTCCAACCACGTCCGTCCATTTCCACTAAGTAGAAGCCACGTTTAGTTTTGAAGCCGCAAGATGAGGGTTCTAAGTCTTCCCTGCAGGAGTGTGATTTATCTAGCAATTGCTCTTGTTGCCTATGGCGCATGAATTTGTCAGACCGCTGGGATATTGCCTAGCAACTTTACCAGGAACGCTAACCTCAACCAGTTGGGGTGTGTGCCCATACTTAAGAAAAGGTTTCCCCGTTGCAGGTCGCCTACAGAGCCCAGCAAGGCAACACCAAGCGAGCGGTGCTGAAGATGGTGATGGTATGGGTATTAGCGTTCCTGCTCTACGGACCCGCCATTATCAGCTGGGAGTATATATCAGGCCAGAGTATAATACCCACCGGGGAATGCTATGCTGAATTTTTCTACAACTGGTATTTTCTCATGACAGCCTCTACGCTAGAGTTTTTCACCCCTTTCATCAGTGTAATGTTTTTCAACCTGAGCATTTACCTGAACATACAGAAGCGTACCAAAATACGCCTGGATATTTTCCACGAAGTGCACAACCAGTCCTTCACTGAAGAGATGGAAATGAGCCCAGAAGCAAAGCTGTCTTTGAAATGCTGTAAGTGGGAGCAGAAGGAGCCAGCTGAAACCCTCGACCTCTCTAAGAGCAAAGCTCAAGCAGCAGCCTCCACTGCCAGCCTGGGTGCCAAAGACCTGCTGTCAACAAGCTCCGAGAGCTCCGGGAAACCCAAGTGTTGCAACAAAAAGAGCTGTAGAAATTCAGCATCCACTCTCTCCTTAGAGAAACGCATGAAGATAGTGTCCCAGAGCATGACTCAACGCTTCAGGCTCTCTAGAGACAAGAAAGTGGCTAAATCACTGGCAATCATCGTGGGCATTTTTGGGATTTGCTGGGCACCGTACACTCTCCTGATGATCATCCGCGCTGGCTGCCATGGCCACTGCATCTCTGACTACTGGTACGAGACTTCCTTTTGGCTGCTGTGGATCAACTCGGCTGTCAACCCTGTCCTCTACCCTCTCTGCCACTACAGCTTCAGAAGAGCTTTTATTAAACTCCTCTGTCCCAAGAAGCTAAAGATTCAACCTCACGATCCCCTTCAGAACTGCTGGAAGTGAAGCCAGCACCATGTGCGGATGAGAAGAGCCTTGTTTTAATACACCTGTGTTACGGAAAATACTGTAGCTTGCCTCCTTGGAAGAACCTGGGAGCACTGGTCTGGGCCATGCGAGGAAGGCAGCAGTGAGACCACTATTGATTTATTCCAGTCCATCAACAACAAAATCACGCGGAATAGAAGGGTAAGGGGGTTTTTGACATTAATCACAGGCAGTGAAATCTGTGTCCTCCGCTTGCAGGTGCCACGAAAGAGCTCTGCTGCCACCTAGTCAGCCAGAGTGGCACCAGCATTTTGTTAAAAACTGAAAAATCAAAGCTAACAAAAATAAATATCTAACCTAAAACCACTGGACTAAACTACATTTTACCTGCTTGCAAACCTGATTTTTCCCATGAATGGGAGGGTTTTTTCCTTACACTTAAGATACTAAATATATGACGATACAGAAAGAAAAGAAGGAACCAGAAGGAAAACACCTCATTTATCGTTACTGGTACAGCAGCTACAGCCACAGTGTAGATGCCCATTGCATGTGGTGCCATTGATGTCCCTTCCACTCCCCACAAGGGACAAATCTCTGCCTGAAGGAGTCTCCAGCCAGACTCAGAGGTGGCGAGCATCCTGAAACACCCTGTTGGCATTCCCTGATCCCTGCTTCCAAATCAATCTGGTTTCCTTTGCGTCCGGCCACCCACGGAGCCGTGGTCCCGCAGCACCCGGGCGCGCTGCCCTCCTGCCCGGCACGGGAGCCCTGGCAGACCCCAAGAAGAGGGCTGCTGCGCCTCCGGGAAAGGTGCCAGCGGGGCATCAGCCACTCCAAAGTCTCCCTCATGATGACCCAAAGACATTTGAAAATCTCTTCTGCAGGATCTTAAAAATAATCTTTTGGCAATGTGCTAGAGAATGACAAGCACCGAGAGAAGTGAAACTTGCGTTCCTTTTTTTTAAGTTGGTTTCAGACCTCTTCATTTTAGCCAGTTCCAGAACTCTTGCGTGCTTCCTTTTAAAATACGTAAGTTGAATGGAGACCTGGGTTGAGCTCATCCAGGCAACATAAGCATCAATTTTTTTAATTTTTAAATTTTTTAAAGCAGTCAGCTCTTTCCACAGATAGAGCACCAGATTCAAGGGACCAGGGTTCTAGCCTCAGTCTTAACATAAAATCTTGGGCATTTTTATCTCTGTTTCCCGTCTCGTGCTTCATCATACTTGCCCATTTATTCTGTAACCTCTTTGGGAACAGATGTACTATGACCATAAAGTGAAAGACTCCAACTGCCCATCTCTGTTGGCACTGCTCAGTGATATAATAATACAAATCCATAATTAGTTGCCATGGCAAATGCTCATATTTAACAGTATTGTACAGGGAAGTTCAAGATCATAAGCCTGAAACCTACAATTACAAATAGAAACCCAAATGCTGTAAAGTAGTTCCCCAAAGCTTATGATGTTGTGATTGCCAATTACACTTCACTGTTGTAAGCAAACTGCTTTTTGGCTGCTGCTAGGAATAAAAGAAAATGCTATCCAGCTGTATTCCAGTGATATTTGTTGAGTAGATCAGTATTGTCACCTGAAGTCAGGTTTTAAACGATGTCTTGTTTTGTGTATATGATATTTCAGTCTTGTGACGTGTTCAGTCAGACCATTATATACGGGTTAAAATATATCCTTTGAAGTAAGTGTACTAAGAATTGACCACATGTGATGTTGAGCCTGCTTGTACCTTTCCTTGTGTCTGCTGCCTTCTGAGAACCCCAATAAAGTATTTTTATATGAAGCTTGCCAAATATTTTGTGGTAAACGGGATGTTGCTGGAAATGATAAAATCCTGCTGAAAGCAAAAGATCTATGGATTTGCCTGAGGAGACAGTCAAAGCCTATACATTTTGCAGAAAAATAGCTCCTGAAACAGCTGAGTTTCTCTTACCCCTGATGAGCAGGTTCCTGCCCACGCTCTAAGAGTGGGTGAGCGCACGTCACTTAATTGTTTCCAACCGTGGTTCTTTTCCAGAGTATGTTACATGCAACTTGGATCTGAAAAGGCTAGACTAACACTAACTCTTCCTGTAGTCGATGAAATCCATTGGCCTGCCTAAAAAAGCCAAAGTCGTAATGGGAACAAGGTACTGGTTTCCAGCTGTGGTTCTCTTCATTTGTTCCTAAAGAGAGGTGGCACTACTAGATCCTTCAGTCTGATAAAAAGAAAAGCTGCCCGCTGTGTTACACCTTAAAAAAAGGGTGGAGAAATTGTTGTCCCTCTCTTTTTTCTTTTTTTAACCCGGTATTAAATAGTGCTTTCCTACTTCACGTTCTCATCCTCCAGGAAAAGGATTTTCTTTTCTTCTTTTACGGAGTATCCTGCATGATCTTCACTGGATCAGTGGAAGGTCTCTGAAATGCAGTAGAGGGCAAGCAACTGTTAAAATGATACTAAATTGGTTGCAAAAGGGAAATAGGCCCCATTCCATCATCCAAAGAGCCAGCTTTTTCCAGGAAGGTTTTCTCAGATTCTGAAGTCATGCCCACAACCTGTACCACTCCTGTACCACTTCTTTTGCCCCAACATGACGCAAAAGTCTCTTTCTTGTACCTGTAGAACACACATCCCTCTGGTCCCCCAATTTCTGCTCACCAGTCCTCGGCACGCTCGCAAATAAATGTTGATTGCATGCCATCTACTGCCACCAAAATGAGTTTGATGCTACAGGCAATTACTGGAAAGTCAAGCCAGATACCAGTTATTTAACAAAACTGAGTACGATTACAGCATAACGCACCTTGCTAGGTTCCTTCCCTTCTCCCTTTTTGGGGGGCTTGTTTTTTCACAGAAATACCCCCAAAAATAACTGAAAGCCCAGTGATGTCATTAGCACAGACACTTTTTCTATTATTTTAAGAGAGAGGAAACTTAAAAGACAAAAGCTCGTCTAAACAAACTCTCACAGCTCTCTGGGTTAACAGCTAAATCTCTGATAAACTAGACGTGAGAATACCTTCCATACTGTGGTTTTGTTACTTCTGACTAAACAAATGCATGAACAAAGCATTTATCAATTCCTATAGGAGACATCTGCCTGAGCAGGGACTGGTAATTGGGCTTTCTAGAAGAATAAAATAGGAAGAAGACAGAGGGGAGTGGGTTTGTTTTTCTTACTCCCTCCACATTCCAGTACGTGTCAAGAACGTTAAAACATTATTATGCAAGAAGACCAGAGCTAAGCAACAGGGAACATATACCGAGTTATTTTAGCAGGCTTTTTTCCCCCCTTTCTATAAATATCCCCTTCTTAGAGCTTGAATTCATTGAATCAAATTTTAAAAAACCCAACGCATAAACACTCCTAGGTCCAGAACTGGTTTTCCTGCACATGATGAGCTGAGCAAGCAACCATTAAAAAAAAGGGGTTGCAACAGTTAAAATTCTGAACATGACATTTTTCCAGATAGTCTGTGCCTCTGATCTCAAATTCTTAGCTTACGATTAAGTGTTTGTGTACTAAAGGCAAACAGCAGGTTTTCCCCTACATCCACTGGCAGTAACTCTGCTCAAAAGTGATGAGACCAGCTTTAAATTTCAAGGTGACTTTGCAAGCAATGGGCTAGGAATTCCTTTCTTTCACATGTTCACACAGCCAAAGAGGTAAAGCCGGTTAAGCAAAACACCCAGTTTTAAGAGACTCACAAAATTCCTAATTCTTGCAGGGAGCTGGTGGAGATTGGTTTTGCTTTCAGCAATCCGAAAGACCACGATGTACCTGCACCGAAGGGCACATGCCATCTGTGTGAGCACCATGCTTTCTTAGAGTCCCACTAGTGCCATCAATATATTTCTGTATCATTTAAAATAATAATGGTACTTTTCTCTGAGCTTTCAGAATGCACTTTTGTCTTAAAGTCCTTTCCCCAATGAGTAGAGAAATGGAGACATTTCATCATGAGCCTTTTGCACAGTATTTTTATGGTCTCTGACCTCTATATGGGCAGAATTACCTAAACTTAGCTGAAAGTAATTTTATTCATTGGTGGATTTTGCAAGGAAGATAGTTATATTCCTTGCTGAAAGAAGAGCTCTTGCCTTGCCAAATAAAAAAGAAAAATAACTACTTATGCCTGGACGTGAGGTCACACCTGAGCCTGGTTTTCATACGGAAAATGTTATAAGCTGGTTTGAAGTTTCAGAATAGCTGATTACCAATTCAAATATGCTTAAAAGAGTATTTGAATTCTGCTGATTTTTAGTGTTCCGAATATGAACGTCTGTATGCATTTGGAAGAGGCGGGGACTAGGGAGCTTCTAGGCATAATCACCTATGAACTGTGAAAACACATCACCATGAGGCAAGGTAGGGCTTCTTGTCAACTAGCCTAGCAAAGCACCTATATATATTTTTTGCTACCATACCTGCTAACAAAAATGCCCCATTCCTATTGTCTAGACATAAATCGAGCAGGCAGGACCTGTTTTCAAAAACCATGAAAGGACACTTGCTGTAATTACGAATACGCATCAAGTATTTGTGGAAGCACATAGGCTTCCACACAGAAAAGAAACCCAGCTATTTCCAGAGAGAAGTATCCAATTTATGCATGGAGTGTTAATAAACAATGTCGGTGCAGCTGTAAATCCTACCCAGGAGCTTTTTAAAGAAACGGGCTAAGTGTCTTTCCGCAAGACCTGCGCGGAGGTAATGCCGGTTCCCTTCTCTTAATATAAACCTACACTCCATTAACTGAAGGATGTAAAGGCCACCATAACGAGGTCTGTGGTCCTTCCATAGAGCCGCGTCTCCATATCAATAAACTATCAAAGAACATTTTTCAGCACAGCTACTTTCTTTTTGGCTCTGTAACGCTTCCTCCCTGATCACCAATAACGAGAGATCTCCGTACACGGATAGAGGAACTTTGCTCCCCCCGCCTCTCCTCAGCACCCTGCCTCAATTACCATCCCTCGTTTGTTCTCTCCAACCTGTAGTTATAGAAATTGTTCCTGTGTTCCAGAGGCATCACTGAAGCTTCATTAGCTCAAGTAGGAGGCTAGAGAAGACGAGAGAATGCAAGAAGGAGCTTTTGTTAAAAAACACCTGTCTGGGATAATTAATGAGATTTGCCGAGAGGGATGGCCTTTGAAATCGGGAAGATGTGATTATATTTTGATTCGAAAGAATGCTAATGGTTTTCCTTCCATCTGTGTAAATTAACATTCATTTTCATAGCAGAACTAGGATGGAAGGACAGTAGGTTAGTATCCTTGCTAGAAAGAAGTTTAACAACATAATTTCTATGAGGGAGGATTAATTTTTCATAACCCCAGCTCCCGTGCAGTGATACCAGTGCAATTTTGCAGTATAGACCCGGTCTTGAAAGAGACCTCCTCCACTCTACAGAACTCATTCTGCAAAGAGATGGAACACAATAATGAGCATGAGTATCTTTACTTCTGATGTGGGAACTGCAGGCAAGAAGGAAAACACTTCACTAGCCACCCTGGATGAGTGCCACGAAAGGGAAAAGCGCTCTCCGTTTCTAACACCAAAGCTAGCCTTTCATGCAAGACTTGACAGATGTCCTGGTGGTTAGCAGAGAACTTGCAGCACTTCTGTGTTCCCTTAACCTTGACGTAAATCTCCTCCTTTCCTCCTTACCATCGTACAATGTACTTTCCTGCCAATGTAGTTTCATTTGCAGGATTAAGGAATTAGGGGGTTTAGAAAAGCACCTAGGAATTCTGCAGGGTGAAAGGTATTACCTATAAGCTGGTACCATCATTTCATTGATACACAAAACGATCATCGGCATTCACTTGAACAAACCCAACTGCTACCTGGGAGAGAAGACTCGTACACACCTCAAAGGCAAGAAAACCCAGGTCCATCCCTAAACTTCTTGTTGAAAGTTCAGGAATGCTGATGACTCATTAAATCAGCACCATTTTTATTGCTATAGTCCAGGATGCACAAGCATTACTTATTACTAGGTATTCACACGCTCCACATTTTTACTCCATAATTTATAAGCTGCTTGCACAGTCTGGGTACAAAAGGGAACTAATATTTAAACCAATTACCAAACATTACAGGTAGAGCTATGCATGCACATTTGTGGGGGAAGAACAAGACTATTATTTTCCCATTTGTAAAATTCTACAACCTGAAACAATTTTTTAAATGACTCAGAAGCCCCAAAAGCAGGACTTTTTGTTGTGTTGTAAAGGCTTTTCTTATACAGCAAATACCTGTCAATAATTCCTAGGACCCCCTGCCATAACATACAACGGTCATATATTAGAGATGGCAAGGAAAGGGTGTGAAGGTAGGCAGTTGTGGTGCGTGTGTGTACAAACATCACAGTATCCCTCCTGTGCATGTAAATGCACAACTCATGACAAAAATAGAGGTTTTTATAGGCAGACTGTGCCCACAATTCAGGCATCTGTTCTTTTAAGCACAAAAATGCATCTGTGATGTGACACTGACTTTTGAATGGTTTTTAACACAATATCCTAGGATTTCACAGCACAATTAACACTCAAGGAAAACTGATTGCAAAGTAGTTAATAATCTCAATCACGATATCTCTGAGCATTCACAAACAACAAGCTCTCTGCGAGAAGGGCAATGACAGTTCTGGCAAATTTTTTAGCCGTTAAGTAACAGCTCACACACAGCTTTAGTCATTAGAAGCTGTTTATTGAACAAACAACAATAATGAGAGCTGCATATATAATTCCTTGAACATGAAGTTGCACATACACCCTGCAGCGTTCATGAATTGATGACGGATTGACAAAGCAGAGCAATTACCCTCCATTATGAAAATAATTTACACCCTAAGAAGCACAAATTTAATAGACCATTACAGCTAAAGCACTAATATCTGATACAGCTTGTATTCAAAATATACAGGGATAAAATAATATGTATAATACTTGCAAGAAGTTTATGCTAAGCACTCTAAGAACTAGGAATTAAGCTGTTATTCAAGAGCTTTCATGAAAGTAACAAGTAAGAAGATCCTTTGTTGTTGCCATTAATACTTTTAATCTGTATGAAGGTTGCAAAGTACTTTATAGGACTATAAAGACAGAAGAATGCTGACATATAGCTAATTCTAGAGTAAGGGAAAGACTGACGTCAAACATGCATGGATGGCTGCCATTGCAAGTATACCGCAACAAGGTAAATTAAAATCTTGGCAGAGGACTGAACAACCCAACATACCCTTTCTGAAGTTCTCACTGGGAAGAATTTATGCAGACTGAAGTATGCACAACAGTTCTTCTATTTCAGAAAGACAGAGCTGAAATTCCTTAGAAATCCCCTCCCCTCAAAAATCCCACATGCTCCTGACCTCTGCTTCAAAGTGCCCATCTCAAAAATTGTTTCTGAGAACATGGGTTTTATAGTAATTTCCTTTGAGAAAACTAGAAATACAACCTTCCTTCATTCGCCTCAAAAGGTTGCCCCAGCTAAAGTACTGAACGGAAGACTAACAGGGAAATCAACTATTTAAGGTCATTATGATCAACATGTTTTCACCTCAGCAATTAATTCACTGAGTACTATTTGTTATGCATCACTTCAGTAGAGTGCCTTTTAAACACAACTCATAAACAGGGAAAATTTCTAATCAATATTAATGACTCACAACTGTGGCATGCCAACTTATCAAACCAGCAGGCAATACAGCAGTAGAATTGCCTCCTCCACACCGAAGCAACACAAAACATCCACTTTAGTTAGCCTAAACATAACTTGTACTACAACTCTGAAGATGTGTGTGTGCCAACAGGATCTACCCAGCCGCGTTAGGAAAACAGATACATTAACTATCAAAGAGAAGAATAAAGCATAAAATATTTTCTGAGAAAATCTGAGCAAGTTCCTTCTTTATTCAATTACATTTCTGACCCTCTGCAATTATTTTCTCCATTAATATATAAGCACTCAGGCTTTACTAGCGTGAAAGTGGGAATATAGCTATTTTTAGCTTGAATATTCACTAAAAGCAAATTTCCAACTGTGCAACTGTTCATCAAGTGACCTGGTTAGTTAAATGCACTATTGGTTTTGTTCCAGACTAAATACATTAGGAAATTAACTTCTCTAGCACTAACTTAATTTAGTCTTAATATACAATTCTAGAACTGTTCTGTGTTGATCAGTTTCATAAGCCACTTCAATATATTTAATAAGCAATTAAAAAAATCACTATCTTTAGAACATGTAATTAGTGATAATTTACATGAATTAGTAGCACCAGCTAATGAACTGTACAGGTTTCACCTGGCAATTTTTGTTATCCACCTACAAATCAAGTTTTATTCACTGTGAAAAAAGTCCTGAATGCCTTCAAAAAAACCCAAAGGAGATATCTTGAGTCGGCTCACAGAAGGCTCCTGAAGGCTAAACCAGACTGCAGTACCATGAAGAGGGCAGAATGGATGCCGGCGGATTTTGTGGAGGGCAGATACGAAGCAGCGTGCTGAACCGGGCAGCTCTTCAGCGAGTCGTGTATTTCTGTGCTGCTCTGCACACATTTAGGTGAAGCACTTTGAAGCTACAAATGCAAATATGACATATGTGTTTAGCTAAAAGTTATGCTTGTACAACACACTTGGAATAAAAATAGTAGCGTTACAGGACTAGCACTACACTCAATTTTTTCCAAATTCCAGGTCCTCTGCCTTGCCACAGATTTCCTATTTGACCGTGCAAGCCATTGGGGTCCCAATCCAGAAATGTTTAAATTCAAAATTGCTAAAATTCAGCGGGACATAGGTTTTTCCCAGCCTCTCTAGGTTTGGACCTCAGCCTCCTGTGATTCAGTTTCTAATCAGTGAAAGAAGGTTAATAAATCACTCTGAAACATAAGGTATTGTAACATTAAAAAAAAAAAATTATGTAAAACGCATGAAATTGTCATCCCTCAAAGCCATTTTCCTAATGGTGATAAATTAGTTAATGAAGCCAGAAAACTTCAGTTGATATAGAAACAGAGATGAGTTAGCTTACCAAAATAAAATACATTTTTTACATCTATAGTTACAGGGGCCACAAGGACTTTGCATGGCTAGCGTGGGACTTAACCCACAGCGTAGACGGGCAAGCTTCAAAACCACAACTTTTGGCACTGAAGTTATTCAATGTCACCAGGTTTTGTTTTTCTAGACAGAGCTCACTGTCCCAGTAATTGTTTATTTGAACTACTGTTCTAAACTTCCATTACATGTCTGGTGTGGGGGTGGGTAAATGAGGAAAATAAACATTTTGTAAAATAATGCAGTAAAGAAATGTTGATTTAATATGGTGACCTTTTACCAGGTTATTTTTTAAATGTGATAAATGTGTGTCCTGTCTGGACAAAGCAAACTAGCTGCCCAAACTCATCTTCCTGATTTGTAACAGAGGAAAACAACAGGAAATGAATAGCCACAAACCAGTATAATTTCATGAATAAGATAATCAAAATATGGATACTTCATCTGTAATATCACAGATGTCTTCTTGACAACCGGTGTTTTAGCAATTACATTGCCTCATGCAAATATTTTTCTTCATAAGCATTTTCCACTCTTAGTGGAAGATTAATTTATCTACATTTAGACAGCGAATAGCAACTTCTACCAATGGTTGATTAGTGTGTGTACAAAGGATGTACGGGGTGGGGATTCACATGTGTTCGGAAAACAGTGATGTTCCAATCTCAGTGACAATTAAGCATGAGGAACCAAATGTCAAGATTCAAATCAAAAAAATCTTTAAAGCTATGACCAAGCTTTTCCATATGCTAAAATCAATCCAAAACACTAGATGTTTTTAAAATATTGACTCTTACCTACGCATTAATTGACTATTGATTTCTCCAGTTACAAAGACAAAAAGGCACCCACTGAGGATTTGCATAACAAAAGATAATTTGTTCTCCAGTTAGTTTTCAGTCCTGCTTTTCAATCAGTGCCAGTAAGTCTGTATCTAAGTGCATTTCTAAAGCCTGTATTTTAAAAGGGGATTTAGTCTGCATAAAACATTTTCAGCATATGTGAATAAGCACAAGGCTCTTCATGTTTTGTGCCTTATTTTAGCCAATAACAATGACATAAAATAACAGCATTTTACTATACTGCAATGCTACATTTAGGTTTAAAAAAAAAAAAAAAAAAAAAAAAAAACAAAACAACAAAAAAA
>VYXH01012709.1:39030-49815 GCA_013397275.1 Burhinus bistriatus
AGTTTAAAAAAAAAAAAAAAAAAAAAACAAACCAAAACACAAAAAAAACCCCAAAACCAACCTGGGCCTGGGTCACCACTGCCTTATGCCAGAGTGACTGCAATTAAAATTAATGGAATGTTACCAGAATAAAATGGATTGTAGCAAAGTAACCAGCCATACCCATTACCTCTTGCTGAAATTGATCATGCAGACATGAGTTAGTTATTGAACCATAATTATATGGTTTAGTAGCGCGGCTAGTCTTTTGTCTTTGCTCATCATTCAGGACATACATAAATAATACACAAATACTTCCACCTTGGTGACAGAACAGTATAGCTAAAGCAATAAACAAAGAATAGAGCTTAACCAAGGAACGCATGCTTCAAGGAGTCAAAGTGATATTTCATATAAACAAGGGCAGAGGGGAAAAAAAACCCAGCTTGCGGATAAGAAATCAGACGCTGTTAAGGCCTCCTTGGACAATTCTATTTCAATCAGGAAAGAGGAGATGAAAAATTACTCTCGGTGGGAAAATGAAGGGCAAACACAATCTCAATATTAAAACAAGGTTGATAAAAATCTCCCTGCCTTTGTCCTACCAGCTATGTTTTATGTCTCAGAAAAATGGGCACATACCACATAATAAATTTCAGAATCGCATAGAGAAAAATTGAGAGTGCAGCCTGAAGGTAGCTTTGTTCTGTTATCAAGAGTTGCAAAATCATCCCTTATCATTATTGGCACACATATATAACCTCCTCTCCAAATATTAATAACTTCAGTCTTTCCAGACCTATGTAGTGCCAGCACAATTAATCCCTATTTAACAAGATGGGGAAACTTGTTAATGGGGAACAGCAGTGGTAACTGCAGTATGGAAGACAAATAGAAGAAAACAAAGCTGTTTTTTAAAGGCCAGGCACATGTCAATATTGGGATGAAGTTTAGCAATATCAGGATGAAGTCTTAATTTACCAAATCCATTTGCACAATGGTGATGAAGTTCACTATTAATGGAAGTGGTCCAAAACCAAAACATAACTTTCGCAGGAACGACAGAGCTGTAGATCTGTTGAAGAGATGCTGAGCTCCAAACTTACCTATTCTCCCTACACACCCTGTGTAAGGTACTACCTCTCCCAAAAAGCCTCATCTCTCATAACTTGTATGCAAGACAACAATCTCCAGGTTATGGGCTACGGTGTCCCCAAAAAGAAGAGCTCCCCGAGTAAACATAATCTTGCTACTAGTAAAAATCCATTTTTACACAACGATATTTGTAGAAAGATTAAGCCAAAGCATGCATTCATTGTCTTTTATTTCCCATTGCAGAATTAACAAACACCACATTAGCATTCCAGCAGCCCATCTGCTCTCTCTGTTCCACCTGCCATTCAATTAATAACTCATTAAATTGCACACCTGCAACACACCTAGCCTCTGGTCGCAACATTAACCTTACATTACAGGTGGCAGCCAATGAGCCCAGTTAGCAATATCCCGTGGAAGACAAGACAGCGAAGTTACATTGGTGTTCTGTATCCAGTAGATTGTACGAACGTGCAAACTACAGCAAGGTCCTGTTCTACCAGCAGTAGCATCTCTGGTTCATAGCCATTCCTGTAATTCTGTGATTTGAAACAGTATTTAAAAACAACAGGTTGCAAGTTTTTAAACATGTTCAACTCCAAGTACCTATTCACTGGACTGGAAGCAGGGGGGTGGTGGCAGGCCTTGCTCCCCTCCCAGCACGGAGCTACAGCAGAGCAGAACCACCAAGTACAAGTTCAGCAAGGGTCTCGTTTTTATTGCCATCAGGTCAATTCATTGCAAACACATTCTGAGTCACCTTAAAAGATATTATGTAATACCAAAAAAAAGTGCTTAACAAGACCATGTAAGTAAAGCAGATTGCAAAATATACCATGCTTAAACACAGATTCAATGTTTTATTTAATGTACTGCAATGAGTCCTCAATATCCATATGTTTAAAAAGTGTGATCCTTTTTAATGCTTGTTTTTCCCTTAACATTTCATTTTCTTTTTCTGTTCAATTGATACCACCTACATTTTCCAAGAAGCTACAAAGGGGAAGAGGATTGTAAATAAATATAAAAAAATCCCCACAATTAGCACCAAAATACTCTTGCAACCACGTACTAAAAAAAGGTATTCAAAAGATGAGTACTAGAGCTGTAAAGTGCTAAACAAAACTATGTCTCAAGCCTCTCTAGGAAATATAAAATAGACTGGACTTCAGCTCACATTAAAATAAGGTTTATTGTCAGAATGAGAAATAAAATCCCCCATCTCTTTTCTCTTGTCAACTTGAAAATCAAGGACAACATCAAAGGTTTCAGCAGAGGAAAGCAAAAGCTAGTTAAGGAAAGTGATGCAGAAGAAAGCCTCCAAAACCTAAAACAAAACAAGCCCACCCGCCCCAACCCCAGCCAAAAAAACAGTGGGAAGAAATCCTATAAGCGCATCATTCTTCTCTGAAACAATTAATCATTCTCTCTTTTAACCTGATCATTTTTTCTTCTCTGTTCCTAGACATAAAATGAGTTATTTTCAGCAGAACCAGAGGTTACTCCTCAGTTCTGCACCTCACAATTAGAACAGGACGCAAGAGATTCATGCTAATACTGAAGCAGCACTATGACAAATGTGACCGGGGCTATTCGCTCTCTTATTGTGCTGAGCAGCACACAGCCACTTCCTTTTGTTTGACATTAAGGTAAGGACCTCTAGCATGAGGTTACTTCATTTGGTATAGATGTATATTGACTACAGTAAGTTCAAGCTCCTACAAACAGTTGTTCCAACACTAAAGCTGGAGCAATTTGTCACTATTCATCTACAGATGAAGGAGTATGGGCACCTGTAAAGCCTCTTTGAACCCTAAAAGCATGTGGTTAGGAACTTGGTACTGTCATCTCAGAACAGGTGGCTGAAACGTTAAGAACAAAGAAACCAATTATATGATCAATAGGACATTCTGTTAAGCTATCTAGCAACCTGCTGTGCTTTTTGCACATCAGTACGCAAAATACTCTCCACTCCAAGAACTGAGGTTGCACGAGCACTGGGAAGTAAGGGTGAAAACTCCTGTGAGCAGAGGCTTTTAAAACAGCGTCTGTCATTCTCAGAAGAATGCCAAATGCCAAAATACAGCCAGAGAGTTCAAAGTATTTGTAGGTATCAAATGTTCTGCAAAGTAGCTGCACCAGCTTTTCTGTTCAGGCAATCTTCTCCTGGTTTTATTGCATGTGGCTGAAAAACACATAGCAAGAGAAGGAAAAACAACAGTGAAGCCTAAAAATGCCGCACAAACCCAAACAGAAGGACAGAACTGAATATTAACTTCTACCTAAATCAGTTTGGTGAATCCTAGGGATGAAGCAAGTATGAAACAAAATATGAGAGTGACTTTGGGGTTTAGTATTTGTTTTCATTTTTTCTTGACTGTATTTATACCAACATCATGGCTTGTAATCCATAGATCACTTTCCACACCTGATCACAGCTAGAAATTCTCAGAATATGAATTTAGGAGTGGCAATTACCTATTTTGCCCATACTTTTAATTTAATAATTCAGGTATCTGAGTCTATCTTGCACTCTTTCAGAATAAAAAACTGCTGCTCTTGAGAATAACAAGGGGCACGCACCTTCTTTCTTATACAAGCAAGGTTAGTTCTAACTCATAATCATAATCGCAGAGCTGATCCCAACATTGATACAGCAGGAGGGCCTAAGTAGAGCTTTACTTGAGAGATTGAACAAGACTGCCCCGTTCCAGCCATAGGCAGTCCATCGCTCACGGAAGCCGAGAAAGCCAGCCTTTTAAGGATGCACCATTCAGAAGCATTACAGTATTAGAGATGAAATCAAACAAAATATGCAAAGTGACAGAAGCAGAGAGAATTATCACCTTCACTGTAGTGTATACAAGGAATTAGTTAGAGGCTACAGGTGATTTTCATTTTTTTTTTAAACACACCGAGTAATTCCTACTACTGCTGATAGAGCATAAAATAGCCAATTTTAGTTTAAACGTAATGAAATCTTTATTTGTAAGCTAACAAAGCTTAACCACAGACAAGTGATAGGTACATGTTTTATAATGCACCAAACTGTCCTTAAAACTTAACTATTGTATTTCTTGAAAAAACAAAGCCAAGTTTACAAACATCGCATCTTCTATCTTATGACGGTGCTAATGAGTTTACTTTGTACTTCACTGACGTGACAAAGTTCGTGCAAGGTCTGTAATTCCAGACTGCTGGTTTGGAAAGCAAAGTTAATCTGCTTTAAAAATGAAGAAACATAAGTAAAGGCTCAAGAACAACTCTTTCTCTTGACTACTTAAGTATTTGTGTCTCAGCATTCCACAAGTCTGTTAGGGTCCCTTACAAAAAAGCTTAATAATATGTTTTGATATATTTTGACTTTTCACTATCAAGATAATAATCTTTTACACAGAAAATAGCGAGTACAGAGAAGCAGCTCTTCTTTCAGCATGAGGAGAGGGGAAAGACCCACTGTTGTAAATGAAGATTTCTGAACTTCTAGAGAACAAAATTCAAGAACAGTCCACAAAATTACATAGTGTAAAAAAAAAAAAAGGGCAGGGGGGAGCACAGAACTGTATTTTTCTTTTATTTGGAATATCTAAGCCTAGGATTTCTCAGAACATTGCTTGAGATTCCTCAAGGAAACTAGAGAACTCAGAAGTGAGTCTCAAGTGACTGTTCCCTGGCTAGTTTATACAGCTACTTGGCTGCTGCCAGCATTTAAATATAGTTAATTATTTATACTATCAAGGAAATAATTTCAATCATTAATTGCAGCTGTTCCATACTCCACCTCCCTAAAAACACTGAGCAGCTGTGCCTCCTGAGGGAAAAAAAACAACCAACCAACCAAACAGAACAGGAGAAAAGTTTAAGAGATGACTGGAAAGCGGTTAAGGTATAAAAACAGATAAATATGGGACCACCTTATTTTTATTTTAGAATGTTTGATTAGTGAAAATTGAGAAGCCACTTTACTCCAATTCAGAAAGCAAGCCAACATCTTCTGCAGATCCTGAATTTCAGGAATTTCTACTGGACAGTTAATTATGTAATGAAACGAATGCTATCTAATGCCAAATAAGATCCAGGTTTCCAATTCACCACCGATCAATGATTACAATTTTCAAATTTTGTTGTAAAACACCTGGGACACCTCAAAGGTGAACAAACAAACAAACAAACCTTTCCAATGCAGCAGTCCAGAACAAACCCACATGCTGTGGCCCAAGCATTTAAAAAAAAAAAAAAAAAAAAATCCAAAACCCAAACAAAACCACAGAGATGCCATCTAATCAAATTATGATTTTTTTCTTTTTCTCCTTCCAGTAGAGTTCACAGTAGTTCTGGTTCCTACCACTTGACTGGGCTTTGCCCTCTTGATTGTTCTGTCTTCACATAAGTGTCATACAGTTCTCTCAAATGCAACAACAGTTCCTCTAGGTTGCCTCCTGTCAATGCAGACAGTGCAATGACCCGGTCAGCTATCTGTTCTTTAAGGAGTGGCAGATTGATCCTGGACTGAGCAAGGTCAATCTTATTCCCGATCACAACACAAGGCCTCTCTGACAATCCTTTTTTATATTGCTCCAGTTCATATTTTAAGTCTTGCAGCTGAATCCATGGCTGAGACACAGAGAGATCCACCACATACAAGAGAAAGCGGCAGCGTTCAATATGCCTCAGGAAGGCCATCCCAAGGCCCCTGTTTTGATGAGCACCTTTGATTAGGCCAGGAATGTCAGCAACTACAATGACAGAAATTTCACAGTGAATCCAACCATATCCAACAAAACAAAAAGCCTCAGTCTTTTACCAGCTAGTGCAAGTACTTTTAGAATTACATCTCAATGCATCAATATTAAAGCATACATCATGCTGAGTTTGGCTGCTATTATCTTCCAAAACCCCTAAACTTAAATTATTCCAGTGAGGACAGAATACAGATTGCCAGTTTGGTATTAAGGGCACATATAAGTGAATGTGAAATGGACTTTCAGCATTGTTTTGGTTGAAGTTCTTTAGAACTAGCAAGAACTCTACAGAACCACTAAACTTACTTCTGCAGCATTTCAAAGAATAACCCAGGTGACACAAATTGCTATCAAGGTACACACAACATACTACAAAGTCTTACCCGCTACTTGTTCATAGTCTTGATAATGGACAATGCCAACATGGGGATTTAGGGTTGTGAAAGGGTAGGCAGCCACTGCTGGCTTTGCTCTGGAGATTGCTCTCAAAAGTGATGATTTGCCAGCATTAGGAAAGCCCACCTGGAATACAAATTCATTACAGCCATAGTTGTAGATTAAACCTGATAAAGAGAACTGTAAGCTTTTGCAGATGTGGCAAGGTTCTTCCAGCATGAATATTACAAAATTAATTTTGCATACTTAGTTCTGAAAAGCATTCTGTTTTCCCTTTTTTGTTTCTCCTAAGTTCTGTTTTATTTACGTGTATTTTCTCATAAACATTAAACAGATCAAGCATAGAAGGGTATCCTTAACTTTTTTTGTGCCATCTTAAGTATTTACTTTGTTCAGAGCCAAAAGGGTATATACCATAACATCTCTTTTACCTTGAAATAATGTTATGACACTTTGTCCTGCACTTCATATTTTATCTGTGTTCTCTAACTCTGATTAATTATTTTCCAAAATAATTCAGAATTGGCTTTGTCCCTGATTCAGTAACATAGTTTGGCCTGCAAGTAACCAGAATGCCTGCAAGTCTGGGATTTTACAGCTCTTCATAGACTCAACATCAAAGAATTAAATTGAAACTTGGCCTTCTGGGAAGAAGGCAAGAACTTAAACAAACCTATCCCAGAAATGAAGTTACTCTGGGATATCCTATAGTTGGTATGTGATAGCTATATAGATGGTCAATAATCCCCAGATGAAAGTAGATCAAATCCTAAATTCTCCTATTTGCTGATGTCAGACACTCTGAATTCTTGAGGAAGTGAAGTACAGAACAAATTCATCTCAGATTTCCAAATTAGTGCCAAAAATGTGAGAAGTGGACCAGAGTGTCCAGCTGGTCAGAGAATTAAGTGTATTGATCCACCAATGCCAACCCTTTTCTTAGTGTCTAAGTAAATTCACAAAATTCTGCTAGACCAGACAGTTGTTCTGCAGTTGCTGAACTACAGCAAGAACTCTTTGCAGCAAAGGACAGTTTTAACTACTTTACCAGCTGGTGTTAAAACATTTCCATACTTAAAAATGAAAACAGCTTAAGCCCTGAATTGACTTAGCATTCACCTCTAAATAGTATTTTCATTTCAGAGGACGCTAAATCTGGAACTAACAAAGTCAAATGTTTAGTATCTGTAAAAAGAGAAATACAGGGATGAAATAGAAGATGATTTGAACTTTATAAATTTCCTTTTTTAAAAAAAAAAAAAAAAACAAAAACCAAGAAAACAGAAATTAATTTAGAAGAAGTCTCCAGACTGTACTGTTCATCTGCAGAACCAGCAGACAAAGCCTGCTGTGAGCCTATTAATCACTGATGAATCTTGCACGTTGCTTTCCTATGTATAGCGTTGATTTTAGTGAAAGTAGAATGACATCAAGTAGCAAGAGAGTGACAGCTCTGCAAATCACTTTGGACAACCTTCTACCAAGTAACAGGAAGAAAGCATCAACTTGCATCTCCAAACAAGCGAGCCAAAAGGCTAACAAAAACGTTATCCAACATTATTTCTTCAGTCAGTCAAGTGTCATCCCACAACGATAAGGAAGTTGAAAGACCACAGCGACACTCACCAATCCTGCATGAGCTGTTGTCTTGAGTTCCAGATGGAGGACTCTTTCCTGACCTGGCTCTCCTGGAGTAAATAATGTTGGAGCTCGGTTTTCATTGGAAAGAAAAAAGCGATTACCTTTCCCTCCAGCTCCTCCATAAGCTGCAACATACTCTTCACCATGCTGAGTGAGGTCAGCCACAACTTCCCCATCCTCCTTAACCAATGTACCTACAGGGACCTTAAAGGGAAGAGATATGCAAGCATTACACTTGAAGCTCAAAGTCTGCAGCAGAGCTGTCTTCAGCAGATCCTTTACCAGCTGATCTCAGATTTGCTGAAAATCAGTACTCCATATTCTAAAGCTGGGGAATCCAAAAAGAGAAGTGTACTTCATGAGGCTCACTTTCTGCACCCAAATGGCACTGTCAGACATTTACACTTCATTAAAATGTTAACAGTACTATAACCCTCTTTCTCTCCTTCTATGCAAAGAAGCTGAAGCACAGTAGTGAGCTAAGAAACACACTGTAGGTGTGCACCAAAACAGGCATGTTGAAGGGGAAAAAAAAAAAGCATGAAAGAAAAAAGTTCTGTGTTGTGATTGCTCTAGGCACATGGCCCCTAAAAGTAAAGCAAATCAGAATGGTATTTGTTTTGGCCAGATGTCCCTTCCAAAGAAGTCTAATTTTTACAAGCAATTTAAAGCACCTTGATCTGCCTGTGTGCCAAGCAGTCCTGTCTCAGGTGAGACAGCACACAAGGTTCCCTGAAAAAAAACACGAGATTTTCTCACAATAAGGTCATCCAGCTTGAAAATCAGCAATGTTAATACAAAGCTAACACACTAGCATGCAACCTTAATTTACTTACTTTAACATACACATATGCACCATTAGCTCCGTAGCAGTTTTTACTTCCTCCTCTCTCTCCATGAAAACCCTGATAGAAGGGGAGGACTGAAGAAAGTGATTTCATTTGCCGGTCAGCTGTAAAGCAAAATACATGTATTTTAAACTCACTGCATTAGTAGAACAGGTACAGAAGAGCAAGCTTTTGACTGTTCTTCCTCTTTTTGAATATTCCACGAATGCACATCCTATGTACTGTCTCAATAATAACATATCAGGGAAAACGAATATTAAGTAAATTGTGATGAAGTTTAACTGCCTTTACTTAGGTTTATTAACCATGCACTTTATTATGTGGTCATTCCAAAATCAACCATTACAAAATACTCTGGAAAATTAATTTGCTAGATTAGCAGATTTTACAGCAGGGTGGTTGCCGAAGCAGCTTTATCCATCTTAAGGGTAAAATCTGATCAGATCCCAGCCTTATCACAACATAGTCAAGCCCCAGCCACTAAAATGTCTGCAAAATATCTTGTTTTTCAAAATGCTTTCTAAAGCTGTCAGTGTCATTTATGTCTCTGTTACCACAGCTCAGAACAAAGCTTAAAAAGCAAAGACATCTTATACAGAAATAACCATTTTAACATTTTTGACATTTACCAGCTCCCACCATACAGGTGTGTGTGCAGGGTTATTTTTGCTGGGTGGTGAGGTGTGTTAAGTGATAAGACAACAAGAAACAAAACAGATTTAGAAAGTTTTACCTTTCAAAATGACATGACCCCCATCACCTCCATTTCCACCATCAGGACCTCCAAATATTTTTCTGGGTTCACTATAAAAAGAATGACCCCCTCCTCCTCCTCGTCCTCCAACCACACGCACTTTCCGGTGATCCACAAAATAGCGTGTCTGTAACAAGGATGTGTTTTGTACCCTTTAAGTACAGTTTATCAGAGTCATCTTCCAACAAGTTGATTGTTCTGCAAAACTCAGTAATATGCAGACCTGCTATGTCATGATGAGTTCTACCCAACAGCAAAAAAAGTAACAAAGAAATCAGGACTCTGCTATCATTCACAGATCAACTAAATACAGCCTACTAAGTATATTATCAAAGAAAAACAGATCTAATTTTTGAAGTATTCTTTAAGAACCTGCTTAAAAGTACCTGCCTGAGGCTATGTCGATATAACCTAATGCAGCACCTCAGATACCAAAAGTGCAAAAAGTCTTATTAGTATTATGACACCAAGATAAGCAACTGAAAAAAAACCCTTAACTCTTGATAATTAAAGTTATACTATGACCAGAGATTTCTTAAAAAGCCTCCTTTAGAAAAGTATTTGGCACCACCACACGGCGAGACAGGAAACTATCGCTTTAAATAGGAAGTGATTTATTGATCATTAGAAAGTAAGATTTTCCCTAAACGCGTAAAAAGACTATGAAGAAAAAGTTCTAAGACCCTGCAGTTTCTCTGACATAAAATGCTGTTTGGCAGCTGACTACTGTGTAAGACTGTAAAACCAGCGAGAAACAACCCCGCATTTTAGCTTTACAGCTACGGAAGACTTTTTGCTTTCCCGACCTACGGACGTTTCCAGCCGCGGCTAAAGGCACCCGCACCGCACTGTGAACACCCAGAACGCCACACAGCAGACTTATTTCCTCACTAGTCACGAGGTTAATCAGATTTTAGAAGAACGGCCCCTCACATCACGAGCACGTATCTGACCGCTGTGAGGAGGGAACGGCAAGGAGCAGCCACGCTGTTTCCTGAGGCGGGCCTGGGAGGTGACCGCCCAGCAAGGTGCCCACGCTCTACCCTGACAGCTCAATTTCTCTAGGACTTACCAGTTTCCTTTCCGAAATGACTCTTTTCTGCCTCAGCCGCCTGTTCTTTGAGCACCTCGCGCAGCTTGTGGAGAAACCCGGCTGCCGGCCCCCCACTAGCACCGGTCTGAGGAGGAGGAGGAGGGCCGGCCTCCACGGCGGCCGACCGCCCAGCACGGCGCTGCCCGGCAGCAGCATAGCGCCGACAACCGCCGAGACGGCCCGGCCGCCCAGCACGGCCCGGCCCCGCGGCAGCATGGCGCCGCCAGCCGCCGGGAC
>VYXH01012709.1:49927-68374 GCA_013397275.1 Burhinus bistriatus
TCAGGTGCTGGGGCCGCCTGCCCGCCCCGCCGCCGCGCTTCACAGCGGCCGCTCCGAGCAGAGCGTCGAGGCCGGGCGCTGGGGCAGGCACAAAGGGCCGTGGTACCGGTGAGAGTTGAGTGGAAGAGGTGGCGCCGCGCAGGGCGGGGCTGAGCAGAGCGGGAAGCCTGTGAGGGCCGGGTTTGGGATCCCCGCTCCTCAGGGGCGCCCCGAGCGTCCTGCCCGCTGGGGTGTTAGCGGGGGGCTGGAAGTCGCCGTCCCCCCGCAGCGGGCCTGGAGCGGACCGCGGCAGCTGAGGTAAGCGGGTGCCGCCCGTGGGGCTCGCTGACTGACCCGGGGGGGGCTCGGCCCTGAGAGGAGGCCTGCGCCATCGGTCAGCGGGCCGCACACCCCTCCTCCCCGCTGCCAGGTGAGCTGCCACCTGCACACACCCGCTCCGCACACGCACAGCCTCCGATCTTCGAGCGTCACGTAATTTGAAAGCTGGGGCCAGCTTTCATCGTATACAATTATCTACGGAGCGTGTCAGAGAAGTCGGGGAGAAGGCCCAGCTCAAAGGAATCTCCCTTCGTCTGTTGTTTCCATTCAAAAGTCCGTGTCATAAGAAAAGTACCACCAGCTTCGTTTTCAGATAATTTTTAACCTAAACAATTTTCGAGCATTCTGTATTACAAAACAGAAAATGATACAATTAATGGAAGATGTCAAAATGCTGGCATCACTTTGTTTCCACATTAATACATAAAAATGGACAACACATTAAATAAACATTTTGTTATTAACAATTAGAAATATTAACACCAAAAATCATGTATAAATTAGGAAATAAATGTACAAACTATTTCCAAAGTGCTCTTTCAAATACATTATATACACAACATTCAAGAAGTTCTTAATGTAAGACATTTCAGATTGATGTAATGTTGCTGTTTCATTTTAAGTGTTGTTCATATTCTCTCAAAAGTATTTCAGCACTTTCAAAAACCACATAAAAGGCGTATTTCCAAGCTGGCAAAGAGCAATATTGCATTCTTCTGGCTACCTGTAATATTAATACATTGTAAAGAAAACAGTCTTACTTCCTTTCTGTTCCTTGCTATTTCAGAGTTCTTATTTGTATGAAAACGAGCAGGAAAGATGAGAGAAATGAGGACTGACTAAAAAAATGTCTTCTATTTTATCAGTAATTGAAATTATTAATGTAGCAAGGGCAGTGCTTGGACAACATTTAATAGTAAACTCTTCAGCTGTCCAGTTAAAGACTTTCCTCTACAGAAAAAAAAAAAAAAAGTAATGAATGGTGAGATCTTTTATTTTCCTTGTGGTCATGGTTTTTCAAAATATAAAGTACTAGAACTCGAAATCCCATAAATACACCATTTCAGACAAAGAAAAGGGGAAAATCCTACAGAAGGTGTATTTACTCTATATTGCAAATTTGCAGTTAATCTCGTATTAAAAATTGCTCATGAAGTATAGTCATCCTAGCCTTTTGCCTCAGAGAAGTTTGGTATTTCGTTCAGCACTTATATAAGCACTTTATAAGTGCTTTTTTCAACACTTTATAAGAACATACAAAACTGAGTAGAAGTGCCTTACATTGTTTATACTGGCTTTTACATACCACTAGCTTTTATTTCTAAATTCTCCCTCTATAGGTATTCTCTCACTGGTTGACCCCATTAATAGTTCCCCTCTCTATATGCATAATATTGTTTCACAATTAAAGCTGAATTTACTTGCTTATCTGCAATAAAGATGGATTTTTTTTCCTCTTACTTCTGACCTACTTCTGTCCAGCTACAAGAGAAAAATAAAAGCCATGATGAGCTGTAAGAACAGTTGACCAAGAGATATGACAATATTTATGGTTATAATGCTTGCAGGAAAATCTGAGCAAGGGCTATAGAAGAATCAGAAACAGAGAAGGATGCCAGCCACCTGCTTGCAAAATTTGGCATGAAAATGTATATGTGAGTTATAAAATTTGGAGTAGCATGTTTAAGACTGGAGTTTTGCTAGATTTTTTTCTCAGATAAGCACAATATGAAGCAATATTGACATCTAGTAGGCTGACACTGCAGATCTCGGAGCTCTCTTCTCTCTTCTTTCCACAATAGAAATACTTTAGTTTACACGGATATATAAAAGGTGCCTCTAGTGATTAACATTTCCTTGAATATAGGTTTTTATCCTCTTTCTGTACCTTTTACAACAGAAATGCGGACTTATGCAGATTACTGAATTATAAGACTTGGGTAGGTAGGTATTACAGAAATTGCAATTAGCTTTATTTTTATCATCTAGCATAGAACTGTCTTCACATAAGGAATGTATCCATCCCCTTATTCTTAAGAAATAAAGTTAAGAGCCGTGGATTTCGGAGGCTGCCAGGTAATCTTCAATGCATTCAGTTAAAAATGATCAATAACCTACCAGAGGATACTTCCCTGGACTGACACATGACTGAATGGCTTTGTGTTGAGCCAGACTGCAGAATAACCTGGCTGTTTTCCAGAACGGGGCACAACTGTGATCAAAAGATCCTAAAGCTATTTAGAAACATCAAGAATGGGTCAGGGTGGGGGGGTAAATGAAAAACTTCTGGATTGTATCAACATACAGTACTATACACACTACCAAATATCAAACCATTAAAGCATTGTCTTGTTACCTGTAGTGCACTGCTTCATATCCAGCATGAAATGAACACTGTTCACATACAGACGCTGCTTTGTGCTAAGGGGTAACCAACGTATTACAATTAATCAAAACTGCCTGTACATCCAGTTCAAAAGATGGAGATACTATTGAAATGAATCTGACACAGGATCATATTCTTTTATTGCTGGTAATTTCCATATTGTCCCTAGAAAAAAGAGAAATTAAAATGTTGGAGAATAATATATTGGAGGTTTACAAACGGTGAGTTAGACCATTTCTTCTGGTCTATGAATTTTGAAAGACCCACTGAAGTATCACCAATATGCCTGCACCAAATTATCAGATAGATTTATATGTGGAGCTAAGAGCTAAATCTGCTTTTTCATAGCAGAGATTTAGACAATTTACCTGCTCATAGCCGTAAGGCCTCTGTTGCTGAGCGGATGGGCCTGTCTGAGAAGCTCTGTAACTTCCATATTGCTGCCCCTGTCCCTGTTGGTAGCTGGAATACTGTGAAGAGGCTCCTTGCGCAGGACCTGAGAAGACAGTGAAATCTATTACTAAGACTTGATTTGCTAGGGGGATTTCTTATAATTAACATAACGTAAAACATGATAGTAACAAAGTAAGCTCTGTGAGTATGAACTGTGAGTAAATTTTGCCTAGACCTCCCTCTAGCTTTACACTATAAAGTGTTAATACTAATAATGATCTAGTTGCAGCAGTAAACTTCAGTTCAGGTTTCAAACTGCACAGAAAATGTGATATACTTCTAAGTGATTTGCCTCCCTGAAACCTGTATTGGCACAGCTCAATTATTACCTATATCCAAGCTACCTGGCCTTTATTTTAGTAACAGTTGCATGTTTAACTTCGTATTTAATCTGACGGTGCCACCATAAGCACTGCTGACCAGGCAGAACCTAAGAAATCTCTTGCATATAGAGATAATTTTAAAAAACATGAAAATCAGACACACAACTGCATGGAGATACTGATTTCCTTTTATTTGGGACTGTATATTCTGAGTATAGAATGCTATGTACACTTACTTTCTAGCATTATTGGTGGATTTTTACGAAGGAGAACCTTTAAAAAGAGGAAGCCAGATTTTAACATCATAAATTGAATTTTGGGTTTAATGTCACAGAATATGTCCAGTTTGAGTAGTCCAAACTATCTACTAGTACTGCAGAGTCAGGTGTTAATAATTTAATTAACTTTTTAAGCATGTAGGTTCTATTTCATAAGATGTTACATTTCTAGGATGAGTTTGCTGTTTATATCAACATCAGTTTATCAAGTTTGGTTAACATTGCCAGTTCAAGGTCAAGTACCATCACATCTGGGAGATTCACCAGAAACCCCTTGCCTTGAAGCTAGGATTTAGATCATTCCAATCTCTCTGGACCTTGTTTTTGTACTAAATAACCTGAAATGGTTTCTTTCTCCCAAAGGCTAAGGATACATACAAGCTGCCTCCAATTGGTCAGAAAACTCAAAGACAGCCATCAAACTCGGATTCTTTTCATGACAATGGGGAACTCTGCTCCTGGTGACCTCAAGGGTTCAAAAGCCTGTTCAAAGCACTCCCACTTTTTTCCTGTCACCTCAGTCCCTCACCAAGGAACAAAACCCAGATGATGTTGCAAAAAATCTAAGTGAGGGAGTAGCGATTCTCTGGACTGTTGATGTTATTTTTTTGATGTCAGTTCAGAACTATTAGATGTGTAGGAGGCCTGAGAATCCAGGCAGTCACCTCCTGCTGACAATTACCAGGAAGTGAACATAAGGCAAAAGTGTATTTTCTAACTTTCTAACTTTCTTTCAAAAGACAGAGGGATTCAGGATGGTAACATAACAGTATGGAATGCAGTGCTATACTAATGTATGTTACTGCCCAGAATCCCTTTTCATGCTATGCTCTTTGGCTAGTTTTGGTATGTGGATATCCAAGGTTAATCAAAGAAATAGTTACAGCATATTTTAGTTTAGGAATGGAGGTGTCAGGATGAAGTATTGCAACCACTTGACCGGACAGTGACGGTTTTCTTACCGTATCCTTGCTGTTGTCCTGGGTAACTTTGTTGATTTGGGTATTGCTGCTGCGAATATGTTTGCTGTTGTGCAGCTCCCTGTTGATATCCTGCCTGCTGCTGGCTGTACTGAGAATTTCCTAAAGAGGGAAAAATTGAAATAGTTTGGTTAGAGATGAAGCAGGTATTTCACTGTACATGGAAATCATAAGGAAAACAAAAGAGCCTTGGTCTGGAACTCATAGACGAGTACTCTCTTCAGAAACAGATGCTTGCATTTTGCCAATCATGATGAGTTTATTTCTTCAGTGATTTTTAGTTCTTTTGAACAGGAAAGAGCTGTTTATTTAAACACATCACTAAACAAACAAACAAGCAACCTGTTCCCCAAAGGATTTTTACCCCACAAGCGTTTCAGAAGAAAAATAGAGAGTCACAAAGATAAGGGTGCCAGGGTAAATAGCCGGTTTCTCAAGAAGCCCTCCCACTGTATTTTCTTCCAGATAATGACATTTGTTCATATATCCCAGAAAGACCACTTATCTAGTTCTTACTGGTATTTTTTGAAATACCTATGATGGAAATTCCATTTGCAGTATCCTGAAACAAAAAAATGAATGGAGACTATGCAGATGACATTGTTTTTCCTAAATGCCACCTTGCTGTATCATAATTAAGTTAATACTTTGCAGTTAATTTAGAGTTCCAATATCTTAATAGTATCACTGAAATTACTGACATACTACTGTTGAGAGTTTTTTAGTGGTAGATTTGCAAACTCATAGTATTGGTGATTTTCAAAGATTAGTTTCATTTAACCCATTGTTTTTCAAAATTTGTAAGGTGAATTAAGGAAGTCCTGGAATTAACCGGTAGGCTTTCTTACTTCAGAGACATTTCTGTTTGTGGCTGCCATTTTTTTCCAGCTCTGAACCCCATTTCTAACTGGACCAGGTTAGTGTACCTTTGTCAGCATACCCTTTTACTTTAATAAAGCCATTTTTATTTGCATTATATAAATTTTTTGTTAAACAGTTTTGTAAGAGTGGAAGATACTGATATCCTGGAAGTCTTTTCTCTTACTGCTAAAAAAGTTCAATATCCATATCTATAATTCCACTTGGCTCAGCTGCAACCGAGGATCATTTTTCTAATGAATATGAGGCTCCGCACAAGTTGTTAGTGGTCCCATGAGGCTGCACAGCATGACTGCCTCACAATAAATACAGTTACTGACATGATACTGTGTATACAGTCTGATATAGTCTTGGTATAAAAATTGCTACACATAGCTAAATTCTATTTCCTGGACACTCCTTGAGTAACAGCTAAGTAGCAGTTAGGGATGCAGAAACTGCAAGTCACATTTTACATTTTCATAAGCATTTCATTAGTATTTTAGGGGATTTGAGCTTTGCTTTACAAAGATTGCCAATCTATTTTCCTACCTCCTTCATAATAGTGTTGTGTAGAGTCGTCAAACGACCTGTCATAGCTCTGCTCAGTATAGGATGACTGCTGATAGGCATAATCACCATGTCCTACAAGGAATTGCAAAGATCTATCAGATACATTGTTAATATAACTAGAGATACATTGTTGAATATATCTATATTATGAAGCTCCTTGTGCACAAAGATGAGGCTAAGATGAAATACAGAGCCCTTAGGAGGTTGAATACATGGCAAGGAAAGCCACACCTATGGATAAATCTCTTGCATTTATTAATCCAAACTTGGCTTTGTGCTCTTTTTGAAGCAGTTTGGATAGCAGATGCAGTCATGCGTGTGTTTGTGTACCAGGCTCCCATGCCCTGGGATTAGAATTTTCTAGCATTTGAATTGGAAATGAATCATAATGGATTTGCCATGTCCTTGGCTGTGGCAGTCATGCTGGTCTACACTTTAGCAGTATTACGGCGACTACAGCTCAGAGGAATTACCATCTGGATAATATTGCTGATTCATAGGTTCTGAGGAGCCTTGTCCATGACTGTACTGTTCACTGTAATATTCTTCCTGACCCATGTACTGCTGCGAGGAACCTGCAAGGCAAAGACAGGAGAGAGCAAACTGAGCCCGTGAACTCCTAAGGGATGTTTTTTTCTTATCTGACATTTTTAAAAGAAAATGGCATTTATATCTGCATAAGTAAACAAGCTATGTATTTTGAGAGCAGTTTCAAAGACGTTTTGCTCACTAGAAAAACAAAATAAATTTGTACTCTCAGAAAAAGCTGGTTGAAACTGAAATTATGCAATGGTCAGTAACATGTCCTAAAACCACTCACTTGTGTGGCAATACCAAAAGTAATGGCTACATTTCATCTACTAATCTGAGTTATTAGAAAGCACAGGAATGTATTCCATGCTCAAGAACACAGACAGAATGAAATATATTTTAATTAATGTATGAATTTGTCTCTTAGCAAAATTCAGTTTATGTTAGAATCAGTCTAGCAGCTTTATTACCTCTTAGAACTTTTTCCAGAGAGGTCTTAGAGCATGGTAGTTATCCTCTGGTGTTTTCCTTTCCTTGGCCTAATTTTTCGTACTAATTGCTGGCAAACTATATCTTCTTTGCAGAAATGTGTTCCTTGTTAACTGTGCCATGTTACGGCTGATCCAATACCATTTGAAAGAACTGAAAAGATTCCCAGTGGCTTGAGCTGTATGTCAAATTGTTCATCTTTTCTTTAGAGATATATGGTCCCTTTTAGACAGAATTATTTTTCTAAACACCTGAAATAATTAAATAGATAAATCTTGAAAATAGATTAAAGTTCATCTAAAGTCATGATACTTCCACCATTCGAGATTTCCTCTGTTCCCAGGTGAGATTCCCTCTTCATAAATGTGACTAGGAAATTTTGTTGACTTACCTACCCCACATGACAGATTGCATATCATGAATCTAATAATAATTATATCAATAATCTAACAACAGATTTTACCTTGCTGTGAAGCTCTGTAAGGGCCCATTGGTCGCTGACCCATCATGCTGTTGCCTTGGTTGCTCTGACTCATCATGGCAATGGAGGACTGCCCCTGGTAATGCTGGCTCCCTCCTTGCGCCGAGTTGTAATGTGACGTTGCTGCTTGCTGGTGCATCATGGAGACTACAATGTACATGGAAAATACTGTTTCCTAAAACGATGTGACAGTTCTCTCCCTAGTCTCTTTGGAAGCAAGTTAAAACCTTCAGCTAATATGCATCCTGATAATTCTGTGGATTTTCCACAGGGGGAGATGTTTTCCTACAGCATGTATTTAACTCTTCTGCACTGTAATCCAGAAAGGATGTTATTACATGGTCAGTTCTTGCCACTTGCTTCAGTCAGACATTTAAAAATACATCTAGCCTTGATTATTATTAGTTTATTTAAAATAATGTAATCATTATTACAGTAGGATTAAAGAAAGAAATAAGAACTAATGCTTGGTCCTGTCTACCTCCTGACTAATTCATTGCTGCATTTCTTTTCTAATCAACTCTTTCTTCTACTTCCATCTTATTATATACCTGATGATTACACACTTTAAATAAACTGATATTCTAGGATTTATTTGATTCCTAAATTTCATATTGTTGGAAAGAATTCTTAAGCATTGGACATTCCATTCAATACTCAGTAGCAAACATTTTTACAAATTAAGAGATTAATTCTGAGTTGTCTGCTAGTCTCTCTATGCCCTGCAAGCACTGTGAAGTATCAATAAAATAACAAAAAAGGGGTAGTAATGTACAAACAGTAAATGTGTAATGCTCTTTGGCAGGCTCTTTCAGCTAGGATAAAGGTGCTTCTCAGATCCCTCCCACGGTTCAGGGATTTGCTGCCAGGGACTATCAGATAGCGCTGCTGCACTTTGAGCTAACCCTCTTTTCCCCAACTCATTGCTAACCATAGCAAGTCCGTGTAAGTTAAAGCAAGTCTGAAACTGTTCTGACTTACACTGGGGCCTGACACCTTGAAATTCAGAGATGTCTTAAAGCTGTCTTTTCCTCTTGTATGTTTGTCGCTGTCTACAGAAAATATTTACAGAACAAATTCATGTGTGGTAAACCTCTGAGGTCACTGAAAAGTCAAGTTGGCCCAGAAGGAGGAAGAGGGAGTTTACCTGGATTAGACTGCATGTTGATGTTTGTTCGAGAGACATAATTGCCTATTGACCCCTGGCCTTGCATTGGCACATTCTGAGATGCAGGCACTGTATGGCTATAACCAGGCCCAGTTCCATGACTGCTGACAGTCATACTCAGAGAGGTTGTGGGCATAGTGTTCTGGCCTGACTGCTGCATAGACACGTGATTAGGACCTAGAAAAATTAAAGAGAGCAACAAGAAAATCTGTGCTATTATTGGCAATGTACAGTGAGCATTAAAGCCCTCACGGCCTTTCTAAAATACCTTACGATAAGGCAAAACAAAACAAACAAAAAAATCCTCATTATTAAAATTCTCTGTTATCTACAGACAAATTAAAACTGCCTACTGCACAGTTAGACTGATCCGCCTCTTCCTGGCAGCCAAATCCAGGCTGTACAGAATTGCAGACAGGAAGAACAAAACCAGCAGCAATGCCCTACAACCAGTTCCTCACAGGCAGCAGGCAGCAGAATTAACAAATGCCAGTAATTTCAGACACTTCAGAAAATACATGGACTCTGGAAACATCCCAGCCTTTGCAAATTTGTCCTTTCCTTCCTCCTGTCCTGCTGTTGACTCCTCTTCCCCCTTCACACAGATGGTGACAATGGGAAGGCACAGTAGTGGCTGAGAAACGCTTTGCACATTGCTGCATCCATCCGGTTCCTCTATAACCAACTAACCTTCTTAGCTGGGGCTTATGAAGTACCAAGGGACCCTCAGAGGACAAGCCTGTCTCTCCCTTTCCTGAAGTTTGACTGAAAGTACCTCAGACTTTCGGAAGATAAATTTTCCAAGTCACCCTGTTACAGTACTCCCTTTCCAACATCACCGTATGTAATCATCAGACTGCTCCTGTTATACCCTGCGTTTGTATCATCCTGCTTACCTGGCAGTCTGCTTATTTTTAAAAATTCTCTTGCTGTTGGGCAAGTAAAATTGAAGAGAATCTGTTCTTATTTTTTGTTGTTTGTTGCTGTAAATACTTTTATGAATGGGTTTTGGAACGTTGTTTTCATTGTGTATTGTTACTATCTAAATTGTGATAGTGTGTATTGTTGTCTGTCTAAATTCAGCTGTATTGTCAATCTAAATTAATTTAGGTAGAATGGAAGACATGCAGAATCCCTAGAAGAGACAGAATTATGTTGTAACGTTTAGGTAACGATATTTTCATTCACAGTTATTAAGTGTATCTACAGCCTCTGAAAAATGTGTCTCATTCTCTTAGTACAAGCCTCATTAATTACTCTTAATGGTATTTATAGACATCAAAATGAGAAAATTTGCTGTAGATTATTATATTTTCCTCTGATGGAGAGATGCAAGCAGCATTTTCAACAAGAGATAAAGAGAGCCAGCTCTACTGAAATCAGTGGAGCCAGGTCAATATACCGCTAGAGAGATCTCACCCTGTGTTTTGCTCCAGTTTTTGTGTATCTTGCAAAGCCGATACTTCTGCTTGTCCAACACAAGACCACAAGGTGTTTGAATGGGGCTAGCAGTTGCTTTGAGTGAGAGATGGAGTGAAGCGAGTGTTGGTAAACCTTGCCCTGTTTGCATGGGAAAAGTTAGAGAATCTTGGCCTTCTTTAAAGAAAAAAAAAAGGAAAAAAAAAGAAAAGGTTTGGCTAATTTGTGATTGTAAGAGAAAATATGAAAGCATGACCAAAAGTGTTTAAATAAAAACACTAAAACAATAAGATAAATAGAAAGCATTGAACCTCTTTCATACTTTCATGAATCTAAGGGAGTTGGACTTTTCTTTGAAAGGCCTCATTCATGGTTTCTGAACAGTTAAAATTCTCAGTTGGGCCTGATTCTGTCGGGAGGACCAGAGGTCCAGAGGTCCAGAGTTTCACTGGTTAGTTTATTCAATCTAATGGGTTTGCCTGCAGGGCTGTGCCATGAAGAATCACTGACTTGCAGATTACTTGAAATCTCAGTGTGTTGTTTGTTAGCTTGTCCCCATCAACAGAATTATCATTACAATTGACCTAGCTGCCACTATGGAGAGTTACCCTGTGTGTAGGGAATTACCTAGTTACTATCCTGCAGGGGTGATCCCTGTAAAGTCCTGACTGAGGACAACAAAGAATAAAATGTAGGAGCTTCTACAGATTCTTCCCTGTTCTTCCCTCTCTTACAATGCTGTACCTGTTCATTACAGATTTTCATCTCTATTGCCATTACATGAGAAAGTTTCACAAGTACTAGAGCCCTATATATGTTTGAATTGTTTGTGTGTATTTACTCCTGATTTCCAAAAAACGCCATCCAACAATTGTTGACCGATGTGAAATAATTTCTCCATCTCAAAGTCTGTCTACACATCCAGACTTCTGTGTCGTCTAGCATCATTGTGCTAACTTGATTCTAGCTGGCTCACAGGCAGTAGCAGTAGAGGCTGGCAACCAAAGGGAGTGTCCCCAAGCCCGAGGGTGTGCAGGTCCCATTCTCACAGCAGGCACTAGCAGCACAGCACGTGCCATCACTGCTGCTGTTATCCAGGCTACTCCGAAGAGGCAAGCTACTGCATTCTCAGGCACACCTTCATTTTGAAGCGTAGCTATGTCCTCAGCCTGGTTTCCAGCGGACTGGTATTTTCATGATCAAGTACCTGGCACTACCCAGGTGAGAGAGTCTCAGCACTGGGCAGAGAGTGAACTTCCCTGAGACCCCCACAACTCGGGCTGGGTTTTAGCACTGGGCTGGGGCAATGGAGGGTAAAGTGCCCTGGCTGCTTCTGTTCTGCAATGACTTGAGTCTTCAGGACTGCCAGTCCGGTTCTTTCAATCGGTACTAAATTACTATATGCAACCGGAGGGTGGGGAGCAAATAAGAAAAACCAGCAACAATAACACTGAAAATACAGATTCTTAGCAACACAAACCAATGTTTTGACTGACTTACTATAATACTCATACTAGGTAATAAATCTTTCAAAAAGAAGGCCCAGATAAATTTAATAAGTTCACTTTACAAGCCGTAACTGTTTAAAGTAGGTACCTCATCCATTAGTTTAAAAGGTACTATCAGCTTGACCACAAATAGATTTTTAAGAAGTCAGAAGTAATTTCATGGCTTGCATCTGCTCTTGAGTCTCCCTGCCAAGGTCTGTGATTTTACAATCAGATATTTCTATTTATAGAAACTGTTTTCTCTCTCTGTCACTCTGGGAAGGACTCACAGAAACAAGAACTGACTAAATAACTACGAACTACAAAATGAACACATTATTCGTGCTATAAAATGCATGCAGTAAAAAAAATTTTTTTGTCTTTCAATTAGTTTCTTTTTAGTTGCACGAACAAAAGAAACAAATAGACAAAGTATATTATCTTATTCATGAAATGTCTGTGCAGACTCATTGGCTATGTAGTACAATCTCTGCAAGCTTCTGTAGAGGACAAAGGCTGATGCAACACCAAACTATTTTTAAGAAGGCATGTATCCTGGAAGGTCTTTGCAATCTAAAGGCTTGGTTGTGCGGTTAGTCATGCAAGCAATTCCATTTTACCCTGGCCAACCCCACCACTTTCAAGAGACAAATATCACAATATATCATTTTTCTTACTAAAAACTTGGATGCATCTTTACTCGGTGATTTTCATTACGCATTTTTTAAAAAATGTTTTCAATTTCCCCTCTAGAAATACTAAGCAGATTGGAGGCCTTGTAGAAGCCCACGTCATTACTGGCTGTAGCCATTTTGCGATGATTTCAGCATGTGCCTGAAATCCCCATATGCCTGAAAGGTGAGTTAGGAGAGGTCTTTTACAGCTTTGTAAGTATATTCTGCATTAATGATGTTGTTGCCAAGCAACAGCAAAGCAGCACAAAGGGGACCGGAGCTCACCGTTGCTAATCTGACTCTGCATGAGGGAGGAAGGAGGAAGGCCCGTCCCAATTGCATCGCTGAGATTGCTCTGTGAATGGAGAGATTGGTTGGATGCGCTCTGAGTCATTCCTCCTGGGCCCAAGTTTATGTTTTGCGTCGGTGGCTGCAAATAACAAGGAGGAGAAGCAAATTTTTAGTTAGGTTTTAATTAGAAAAATAACCACCCCCAAATTAGCCTGAATATGACTAAAAACTGCCTCGACTAAATATGTGCTTCCTTCACTTTTTGGGCTTGCTTGCATAAACCTTTCTTGGTGCGACTACTGTGTGAATGACACTCAGCATGACACAGAGAAGCCGACAGGCAGCACAGTGGAGATCTTAAAATTGTGCTTATAGTAGAGCCTGGCTTCTGTGCCCGTTCTTCCGTACTTACATGAATTTCTTTTTGTGCTGGTCAGAACATAACTGCTGAGGGGATATGTGTTAGCAAAGACGATACGGAAGTTTGTTGACAAACTGACCTTTGTGATACCTCCAAAATCAATCCATTTAGCAAGAATAACACAATGTTTAAAGACCAATGCCCAAATGCTGAATTAGATTTTTGACATAAAATAGTGGCATTTTTTTCCTGAGTGAAGAATACAGTAAGAATAGGTAAAGAATAATGAATTTGGAACAAATGCAGCCTGTTCAGATCTGTACCACTGCACCATTTATGATATACAAAACCTGAGCTATGGAGACAGAGATTAACACAAATGTCCCAAATAATGTGTTTCAAACACAGTAAAAGTAACTTCTAATTTGTTTAGTGGTCTACTTGACCACTTCAAAACTTTCAGCTGGAAGAATACTAGAAAATGGTTTATTGACAGTGATCAGTAACAGAATCAACGAACGTTTCCCTCTGGCATAGTAAATGTATGTGACGGTAGCGCTGGTACTTACAGCAGGAAGCAAGGACTGCATATTCTGGTTAGAATCTGCTATTGTTGCCAAGTAAACCAGGTTTCTGTGCAAGATTTGTTGGTATCTACAGAATAAGGAGTAAAGTTTATTCGGAAAGTGTTAACAATACAGAAGATTCCAAACCTTTTTTTTTTTTTTTTTTTTTTGCTATTCACAAATGATTACTTAAATTACATTAGCCCACTTTTCATCTGTCATAATAAATACCAATAGTAATGACCTATATCTGTGCTGTCATGCTTTTCATCAAGGATCAGTGTGTTCAACACCTCTTTTACAAACGGGCAAACTTGGGGGAAGGGTGAGGTAAAATACACTCTCCTTTGAAAGCANTGCTCAACACCTCTTTCATAAAAGGATAAACTTCAAAAGGATTAACCTGGGGGAAGAGAGAGACAAAATACACTCTCCTTTGAAAGCACTTTGAGTGAACTGCGAAGCTGGGACCTCAGTCTTCGAGTACTGACACCCGGTCAGCTGCTCGAACAATTAGCCACTTCTTCCTCTGTTTAACAAGGGTCCTAGTAGTAATGAAATTCCAAAACTCCAAAACCCAAAACCTGTTTGCCCTGCCAGCAAGCTGAGGAGAACAAGGTTTTTTTCAAGAGTGCTCTCAGTGGAGTGTTTACTCAAGTAAGCACCACCAGAACCATTTATGCATCTTCACAGTTCTCGATGAACTGGAAGAGCTCACAATAAAGAACAGGAGGGCATCCAAAAGCAGACTACCAGCTGTGTCACTGAGCAAAGTGAAGAGTCAAACTTGTGGAAACAGAGAGGGTTCCAAGAAGGCAAGAGAAAATGCTTTTTTAGCATGAGTTTTCTTCTGCTAAGGGCAAAATGGCTGGGAAGTGGGAAAAGTGGCAAAAATGAAGCCAGAATGGTGACGTGACTTCTTTAGCAAGGTATCTTTTTTTAGATGATTTTTTTAAAAAAGTACAGCTTTCTGGGTTTGGCCCCGTAACTTGACCTTTCATGGGGCAGACTGGCTATTCTTCCTGACTGAGATTTTACCCCTAGAGTTTATAAAAGTATTTTGCTTTCAAGGTTAGGCATAGTAAGCAGCGCTACAAACTGGTATGTCTACATGCATATTGTTTTAGCCATAAATAAACACATGGCTGTTCCTTAACGTTTAATTACTTTCTGATGAAAATGTGTTATTAACTTTGTACCTGATTCTCCTTTTGTTTAATGAATTTGCAGAGAGCAAGCAGTCCAATAACAATTATTGTTTATAATTATTTTAATAAATGAGCTGTTAAAAGTATTGTAAATACTAAATACTCAAATACTTCAGAAAAAAACCTCTGATCCAAGAACAATATACATTTCTTAATACAAGTGAATCTAAAAAAACAGTCCGGCTATTTTCTCGGTGATCAGTGAACAGAACTGTTCACAGTACTGTTCTTGAGTACACCAAAAATTTCTATCATACTCCAAAATTCATAATACTCACTGAGTACATTCTGCAGTTTTCCCCTTGCTCTGATAATCCATAATACATTGTATTAGGTGGTGATTTTCGTCTAGCATCTGCATAAAAGAAATACGATCAAATACATTACTATGAGAATCGTATTAAAGTCCTGTGTTTTTGTGATACTCTGCATTCACCCTCCTTGGCAGTGGATGGTGTTTTGTGCAGTTTTGTTGCCTTGGGATACTACAAAGTACCTACACGTGATTTTATTGAGCCACGAGATTGTGCTTTTGAAGTCATTCACTTACGAACAGTTATCTTTAAAGGAGTATACACAGCACAGAAGAATTAATGGACTTACCTTTTTTGCTCCTTAAATGGCAGATAGATTTTTGTGCTGAAGAAGGAAAACGTCTTCAGTATGAAATGCCTCATTCTAAAACATCACCCAACCCTTTCCAAAACTTCAGATTTTACTAACGTGCCTACTTTCAAATAAGAAATACACTTCCAAGCAATTTAAACCTACTAGTTCTCCTGCATAGGACTCGCGTGTGCAGACTACTGAGCTTGATGAAGTATAAAATTTGCATTACTGGATCTGCTGAAACCACATTTAAGAGAATTACACCCCAATGTGCCCTTTGGGGTAGTTCAGTTTAATACAGGGGGGACTTAAAATGAAAACACAGAGTTATTATGTATCAATTAATTTAAGTGTATCAGTGGCCGCTAGCTTAGTGTCATTCAATAAATTCTCATGACTGACTTGTTCCAAGAAAATCAGGGCTGCTGGACAAAATGACCACTGACCTTTATTTAATGGACCTGTAACACAATTAAAAGTCTTAAAATATCCTTTGATTTGTTTTGAAATTTCAAATACAATCACTTTTCTCTTTCTCCCAGCTTTCTTGTGAATGCGTCAAGCTTTCTGCACGTGACTGAATTGAAAAACAACAACAGTATTTACAAATTTGGATTTGCCTCTGGCAAAAACTCACTACATAATACAGTTTGTAGGTACCACTGCTATTAAGTGCCTGCAAGATTGGGCCTTTGAACCGCTGGGTTAGCAGGACAGAAGAACTCTTAAGGAAAGAATAACATGTTTTCATACCAGCTAAATGTGAATTAATCCGTGTAGGTATGTGTTCTTGACCCAAATTCTTGACCCTTTCGGATGCAAACAAAGGGCTAGATGATAGGAAAATGAGCAGAGGCGGCTTTTTGATGCACTTGCGACCTAGCCAGTCACTCCCTTAGAGAACTCAGCTTGTCCTGCTTCTTGCGTGTAATTTACAAGTTGGTCTGAACTTTGCCGGACCCCCTTGTCCATCACAGGCTCTGACTGCCGGGACTCGTGGTGACAACCTGCAGCTCAGGTCAGGGAGGGTCTGAGGAACAGGGGCGTTGCTGTGGCCTGCCAGGGCAGGTCGGCAGGCTGCTCTCTCCAACGCTGACAGGGAACGTCACAACTGTGTCAGTCGGGATCCATGTTCCTCCTGCGTGCGTGCCTATGCTCACATGGCAACCCGGGTGCAGCGTATCATTTTAAGGGAAAATACTCCTGCCTGATGCACAGTGCAGCTCTTTGTTTCATGCTCTGTACTCACTGTCGTACAGAATTTTCACCTGTCTCAGTGGAAATTCTGTATATAGAATTAGCAAAGAATATAAACCTGTCCTTTTCAGTTTCCACAACAACAGCTATCAGCGACTGTATTTTCACATTCCGTTAAGATGCGTATTCAACAGCAAGAGTCCAAGCAGTATTACAGAGATCTTCATCGGGAAAGGGCTATGCTTCTACAACTAGCTGAAAAACATTTTGCTTACTGAAAAAGGAATCGGGAATAGCTCTTTTCCTAACTTATTAGCAAAAAAGAACCGAGTTCCGATCTCCGTTACACAGAAGAAACTGAAGTTTGCTGCCCTGCAGATGCTATTTGATGAACTATTTCAAAGCACCACCATCGCTGCTGTCTTGTCAAAAGTTCTAACTTCCCCCATGTGAAATCTATTTTAGCAGTAGTTGCTACAGGAATAGTAACAGCTTTGAAAGACTATCAAAATTGAGTTAATAAATAAAAACAAGGTGCTTGTGCATTACAAATGCAAATAAGAATAATCTTGGTTTTCAGTGAAATTGGTGTGTGTTCTAAGCAGCTCACTTTAATGAGGATTTTTTGAATTCCCAGCCCAGCACCTGCTCCTTCTCTCGCTGCCCCATCGCTATCCGTGACCGTAAAGCCCATCCAGTTACTGCACCTGCAAAGTCTCTTCCTCAGCATCACCGCTTGCCAAGATCACGGCCAACGGCCCAACACTGATGAACCGCCCTGAAGTAACATGCCAGCAAACATACCTGAGATGGGAGATGTTTCCACACATGACTGGTAAAGAAATAACACTTTGAAGCTCCCATAAAGTTCATGAATATGCAAAAAGGAAAGTGCTTGAAAATCAAACTGAAGATACTTTGGCTGCCCTTTGTCTGTGGACACAGTAATGGTTTTAAGTACAAACTGTCTGAATTATAAAATTCTGTCCTAACCCCAACCAATCTGCAGGTTAGAGAAAAACTTACCCGCCGAGTCTGAAATATTTCAGTATTTAAAATTAATTGGTTCACAATACTGCAAGTGCTGCAAGAGCTACACAAAATGGGATTAGTTTCCACACCGTCTCCTGAGATTCAAGTCATCTCTTCAGTCTCTCCTACGGCAGTTTGTTCTGCCTTCATCTCTGTTCTCTCACAGTCTGCCACTGAGGTTTTTTTCCCTAGAAGGCATAAATTGGCACCAGATAATGGTTTGGCTCCGGCCCCCCCGATGATCGTTAATTGCTGTACTAGCAATGGCACTTCTTCATGGGTCGCTATTTCCGAACGGGCCGCGAAGAACACGCACCCCTCACTGCCACCGCACGACACGGCTCCGCGGACGCAGAGGACCTGTGCGGTGGGCAACACGCAAAAATACGGTGTACAAATGACAGATAGCGGTCACAGTAAAAACATGCATGTTCTTTATTGACATTTCCAGCCTCTTCCTTACTGACCGCGACCCTCTGCCGGAGGAAGGGGTGTCGGGCGTGTGTGCGGAACCGGGAACAATCACTTCCCAACCGGGAGCCCCCTGNNNCACAGGAGAGAAACCTTTCAAAACCTTTGTTTGTCACTGGACATCAATAAGCACATCACAAATAATAATTAATAATAATAACAGCAGTATATGAGAAATGCCAGCGATTGGTGCTCCCTCTATCTTCTGCGAGAGAAAAATTCTGCATCCCGATACAAAAGAAAACCCTTGCAAATTCAAGATTTTAATTCATTTTCTAGGTTGGATTTGGGGGG
>VYXH01012709.1:69039-90287 GCA_013397275.1 Burhinus bistriatus
GGTTCTGAGGGAGGCGGCTGGTTCCGGCCCCGCGGGGACGCACGGGCGGCAGCCATGAGCTACGACCGGGCCATCACCGTCTTCTCGCCGGACGGGCACCTCTTCCAGGTGGAGTACGCCCAGGAGGCGGTGAAGAAGGGCTCCACCGCGGTGAGTGCGCGCCGGGCCGGCTGGCTGAGGGAAGGCCCGGGCTGGGGCCTGCCCCGCGCCGCGCTCCCCGGCCTGCCGGGCCCGGGGCAGGAGTGGGGCCGGGCTGGCGGGCAGGGGCGGCCCGTCACCCTGCGGGAAGCGTGCCCCGCTGCCAGGGGGATGCCCCGAGGCCGCGGCGGCGGCGTTCGGGCTAGATACCGGATTTGGAGCCGCCGTAGACACCGGCGGTTTCTTCAGAGCGGGTGGCGCGCTGTCTGTAAAGGTCGGGCCCCGTTTCAGGCCATGACCGTGGATCTTCGGGGGGGAACGGTGGAGTTCTGACGCGTTCAGCCGGCGAGGCCCAGCAGCGGTGAGTGCCCGGAGCCCGGGCAGCCGTTGCGGCAGCGCGGAGGCCTGGCAAGGCCGGGCCGGCGGAGCCGCCTGGTGCCCCCTGAGGGGACGAGGCTGCTGCCCAGCCGCAGGAGAGCGGTGATCCTCCGCCTCCTGGTTCTGCCTGGGCGAGGTGCACGTCCCCACTGGACTGGGAAACGTGTCAGGAAAGGCGTGTCGAAGCAGCTTTCTGGCTCCTAGCCTCCAGTCATCCCGAGCTTTTGCTCAATGAAGGGGTTTTTTTTTCATTTGGGGGAAGAGAGGGGAAAAAAAAGTATTAATTCCCAAATAACAAAATACCTGGAGAAAATTTACTGCTTTGGGGATGGGAATAAACGTAACAAGACTTAGTGCCAAATAGGCCCTTCTTTCTTTTCAGAAATTAAAAACACTGTAAAAGTGGAGCTAACAAGCAATATAATCTACCTCTGTCTTGTCTCTTGTTGAGTAGTTGATTGAGCTCAATGTTGGCTTTGGAAACATCCGTCACACGCTAACAGCAGGGCCACCCCGTAACAAAAAATTATTCCCATCACCCTGTGAGAAGCAGTGGGAATAAGTGTGTGAAAGGTCAACTTGTTTTTCCTCCCTGATGTTGGAAAAGATATATTCGAAGTATGAATTAGGACATTAAGGCAGCAAGCTCCTGACAGGCTGCTTGTGGCTTTTACTTGGTCTCATCTTCCGTGTTTTGGGTTCTGACTTGAGCAATGCCAGTGGACTAGTTGTAGTGGTAGTTTTGTGATTGATCCTGCTTCTATGGCTGCGGAGACGTGAATGCTGGTAGTGGAGAGAGCTGGGGAAGACACAGTTGGTAAGACGAGTGGGAATATAGCTCTTGGGAGCCACACGGATTTAAATTGATATAAGCTGATTATGAAACTGCACCATGGAATCTAATGCAATTTTTGTTACATCAGTTCTTTCTCCAGGTTGTGGCAATAGGAAATAAAATATTGATTTCAAGTTGAAAAACAGTTTACAATCTGGGGTTTTTGTGTTTATTTGTTTTTCCCTACTCATTTCAGTAAAGTCAGCAACAACTAGGTTTCTTGGGCCTAGCTTAACTTTTTTTCTTCTTCTTTTAATGTGTTGAAGGTTGGAGTAAGAGGGAAGGATATTGTTGTTCTTGGTGTGGAAAAGAAGTCTGTGGCAAAACTTCAGGATGAAAGAACTGTACGGAAGATCTGTGCTCTGGATGACAATGTCTGCATGGCTTTTGCAGGTATATGGTCCCTTCAGGGGTTTTGGCACTTATTGGAGCACCTTTGGGTATGTTTATAGATTCTGAGAACATAAAATACTTAGCATAACTGGCTGAGGACTGTGGGGAAGGAGTGTATTTCCACGGTTGCTTATGCTTTTTTTAAATAAGAGTAGCCTACTGTATGGATAAATATAGCGAGAGAGCCAGTGATCTAATGAGAGGAAAAACATGTTAAAGTTACTAAGGTCCCTAGGCTTAATGTGAGGATGGCGACTGAGAACTGACGTGTCATTGGCACAGATACAGATATATACTGTTTAAGTATACATTTACATTTTTTAATATATTAAAATATATTATGTCTTTAAAACTAAAAAATTAAATATGTTATATATAAAATATGTATTATTAATACATATTACAGGAGTATAAGAAACATTCGCCAGTTTTGGGGACCTTTTCCCACATGCGTCAAGCCAAAAAAGCTAAATCTTGTAGTCTTGCATAAAACAAAGAAAAATCTTTGTTCTAGTTCAGAAGACTCTTTCTGAATGAACAGCTCTGGATTTGAAGTGTATTCTAATTCCACGTTCTTCCTGTTCCAAATGCCTTAATGTCTATTGTTCAAAGCTTGAACAGGAGGCGTGAAAGTTAAAAAAACCAATGTAAATGGAGAGCAAATGTATTTCAGAAGGTTTCTCCTCTCTCCAAGTAATTTAGAATCTTTGTGTCAGTGTTAGTGCTTTAAGGGGAGAGCCGATTTAACTGGCAAAACCAACGGATTTCAGATTTAGTGTGCTGCTTTCGTGCCTTAGCTAAGGGTTGTGATACGTGTGGGTGGGTTCACAAGCTTGAAGAAAAGTTCTCCAATAGAAACAAGGCTGTAAATTGAAAATGGCATCATAAGCTAAAAGATAAGAATGAAGTTTCTTTTAATTTTTTTTTTACTCATTTTTATCAACATCATGCTGCTGTAGCCTCATCAACTAGATCAGCTTTACCTGCACAGCAGATCTCACTTATGGTTAGGGGGACTGCATACGAAATAAAACCAACGTGTGAGAATTGAGATGGCTTTGCTAATTTGCTGTTAGATGGAATGCTGTCAGACCGTCAGTAATATTCCAATTACCTGGTTCAGAATTGTACGTGCTATCTAACTCACAAACATGAAAGCTGTAAACTAAGTCCTCTGGTTATGTCAGTACATTAGGTTATTTCTGTTGCCTTAAAAATGCCATTCTTGCTCAGCAAACCTGAGAAAGTGTGATCTCTCGTTTGCTTTTTTCATTGCTGTTGACACTGACCTTGTGAGCCTTTTGGGGCAAGACTAGCTGTTTGTTTGTGCATACGGTATGAAGCATGAATCTGAGAATACACTGTCATTTCAGGGCTGACGGCTGATGCCAGAATAGTTATAAATAGAGCTCGTGTGGAGTGTCAAAGCCACAGACTTACCGTGGAGGATCCTGTCACCGTGGAGTACATCACGCGTTACATTGCTAGTCTGAAACAGGTGTGTTAGACTGCACAGAGATGCTTAAAATACGTCCTGATAAACAGCGCTGCAGACTAAGGATGTAAAATGCCTGTCCTGGCCTTGTTCTACTCAGCTGGTGAAAATCAGCATAACAGAACACATTGCAGGTGTTTACTGGAAATAGGGATGTAGTAGTAGAAAAGGAGAATTGATTACTGGTTGGGTTTTTTCCCAAAGACGAAGAAATTAATTAGAACTTGTAAGGACTGCATGACTACATTTGTGATATCATCAGGAACACCCTGCTAATCTGCAGCTCTAATTCACTCTCATAACAATGGTGCTGTGTTACTGTCAAAACGTCTTGGTGGCTCCTGTTCATTTTCCCTCCTCCTAAGGCATTGCAGGGAGGGGTAAGAGGGGAGGAAAGCAGTACAGTATTTAATATATTACATCTGATATTCATGAATTTAAAACGATTTACGGGGTCAAAATATGCCCATCTGCATTCTGTAATAAAATTATTTATTTGCCAGTGTAGTAAACTGATGTTCAGCAACTAGTGGGAATGAGAAAAAGTCTGATTGATTTATGCAGAGACATGTGTTAGTAGAGTGATGATGAGAATAGTGTAATTCTTGTAATAATCACTACCCTACCAGACCAGAATAGCACTTTCCAAAGTTTCACTCTGTTCCTCTACAGTAATCTCCCATTTGTGTCTTTCGTTCTGGCACACTGACAATTTTGCTAGAACTGTTACAAACCATGAATCTCGCACGGTGTTCCTGCTGTGGGAATGCTGCTGGTGTCCAGCCTCCCTGTTCATGGGCGCTTCTGGTGTGCGACATGGCAACGGCTTTGCTAACCCCACATCAGCAGGAGGGCTGTAACACAGGCTTTGCTGTTGCCTGCTTATCGCCACTGATGAGGCTGTGCTTTCTGATGGAATTACTGCAAATCATTGTGAGAACTGACTTTGTGTTCAGGTGTCATCATCCTTCTGGGCTGCCTAAGTGTGCTTGTCAAAGCAGCGCTACACCTGGGCTTGCCGACTTGGTGCTCTGTGCCTCGCAGCACCACCAGGCAGGCAAGAGAGACTCTGCCCCATAGCTGTGATCAGGCAGCAGACTTCAGCGGGTCTTAGGAGCAGGGGTGGAACAACAACCACCTCTTACTTGCCTGGCTTAGGGCCTTCTCTAAGACACAGAATCCTAACTTTACCAGGTAGATTGGTAAGAGAGCCCGCTAAAAATATTTCTGGTGGCTCTTCTGGTTGTAACTTCTACAGTGTCTGCTTTCCACTCTAAAAAAGTTTTTAGACCTGCTTCTGAAATGTGTCTTTTCTTTCTGATCAGAGATACACACAAAGCAACGGTCGCAGACCTTTTGGTATCTCTGCTCTTATTGTGGGATTTGACTTTGATGGAACCCCACGGCTGTACCAGACCGATCCTTCTGGTACATACCACGCTTGGAAGGTGAGCCGATTCTGTCTCTTGCGGAGATGTAATGAAATATTTGTGCGTTAATGCCTCCTTTAAAGAGAGACTGGTGTAGAAAGGAGATCTTGCTAGCCAGATGGTGCTGGCTCACAGCTGCAAAAATCCTTAATGATCAAATTTACTGAGAATGGCAGTCTGCAGTTCAGCTTTACTTGGGAAATCTTGTCCTGTTTCCCCCCCAAAAAACCCAACCCCACCACCTGTGCCTGACAACTGTCTTTTTGGGTGACATGTGGGAAGTAACATGTTCGGTTTCCTGAAAAATACATGGTGATCACAGAATGGTTTCAGATTGTGTAATTGCACAACTCTTACTTCTTGCTTGTTCTGTCAATGAAGCATTTTAAAACTTCTGTTTGTTATCTTTTTTTCCCCTCGATGTTTCCAGGCTAATGCCATTGGCAGAGGAGCCAAATCTGTGCGTGAATTCCTGGAGAAAAACTACACTGATGAAGCCATTGAAACAGATGATCTAACTATTAAACTTGTCATCAAGGCTCTTCTTGAGGTGAGTCTGTTTCAGATCTCTTGTGTGACTTTTCACTATATCTCTGGGTTAACTTCCTCAATGCGAGTACCTGAAAATCTTCACGTGTGTCACAATGAAGTGCTATAAAAGGATCCGTGAAAACCGGTCACTGTAGGCCGTGGGTGTGGGATTAAATTCAAGGTTCAGAATATTTCCGTAACAGTTTCTGTAGTTTACCCAGGAGAACTTACTAGCAGTTCTCTGGGGAGGAAAACTTCAGACTTCAGCTCTGGGCATTAAAACAAATGCACCAAAGATGTGCTAAACCATATGCAGAATATTTTACTTTTGTAGTGAAGTTTAAGACACAGAAAATATCAAAAATCAGGTGGTGGAAACGAGGTGTTCTTCACCAGCCACTGAGTGCATTGATGCCAGAAGGAAGAGCTTTATTTTCTGAGAGTCACACTGACTGGAGTCAAGAGCTTGGAGCTAATGAGTGAAATACTTCCCATCCTTATCTCTCTAAGAAGACCTGAAAGGGGTTTGTCAGAATTAATTAATGGGCATGCTGCTAATACCTACACCTAACTCTTGTTAAGGTTGTGCAGTCTGGTGGGAAGAACATTGAGCTGGCAGTGATGAGGCGAGAACAGCCGCTGAAGGTACGGTCTTCCTTTCGCTTTTCTCCCCTTGTAGCCGGTTTCCCTTGTACTGTCCCTGTTGATGTGCGTTACCTTCCAGCCCTTAATGTCACAAGTATTTCTGTTTATTATTAGTGGCCAAGGAATGTTGTTTTGTCTGCACGAGGTACCTGTGTCTGGATAAACACCAGTTAACTTTCTTCCTGTGTCAGAACTAGAATTGCTTAAACAACAAGTTTAAGTTGTATTAGTATCTGGAGGGTCACCTCTGTCTCTGTTTTAGATCCTAAACCCTGAAGAAATTGAGAAGTATGTTGCTGAAATTGAAAAAGAAAAGGAGGAAAATGAAAAGAAAAAACAGAAGAAAACATCATGATGAATTTAGTTCAACTGCTTAGCTGCTTTTTAATTCAAGCGATGGGTTATTCTGTATAGACAACGTGTAGGCATTCCTCATACTGTGCCCTTCTTGAGACCTACAATAAACCTACTGATTTTTTTTTTAAAGCTGTTGTTTTAAAAAACATCTGTCTGTTCCTTAGATTTTAATTATCTAGGATTATTTGGTTGGCGACAACAGAGCGGTAGTGACCCATTAAAGGACAAAGAGTTTGTTTGCATTTTTTTCCTGGGACACTTCAGTTTGTTTAATGATTCTCTTCCACTGTCTCAGTTACTAGTTTCTTTTTTTTTATTTTATTTGAAGTAGCTGTCTTGAGGGTTGCATTATGGCCTCAACAGAACATAGCTAATATGGAATTATGCTTCCCCCCCCCCCCAACTAGCATCTTCAAATTGAAATGGTAAGGGCCTGGACATCAGCCCTGCGAGTGCAGGCGCTGGGCAGCATGGGGGCGGTGGGGGCGATGTCAGGGGAGAGCTGGCTGTCCCTGTCGCAGGCGCCTTGTCACAGCTTGGTGCTGACAGACCCTGCATGATTCATCTGGTGCAGAATAAAGTGCTGCTGTTGTGATTGCCCACTGGGGGATTTACAGACCAGTCACTTCCTAATGCTAAAAATAACTACAAAGAATGTTACGTATGACACAGTTAAACTATAATGCTCTACTCCACTTTCTCCTTTTGTATTTACCCTCACACTGCTTCCTCCGTACGTGTTGCCCACTGGAGTTGGGTTTAACTCCATTTGTGGTCGAGCCTGTTTACTGTTCCCAGTCCCAGCAACAGAGTGAGACAGTTCTCTCTTCCCTTCCAGGGAGGGCCACAGCTCAGATGCTCTAAGGGATGCAGAGACCTGCCTCTGCGCTGCTGCGCACCAAAGTCATGTTACTCTTGCCAGGCAGGATCTGCTCTGTGCCATCAACTCGCTGCAGACAGTGACATGTACAATGCAATAAACTTAGAAATACATAAATCTGAAAGTGTCAGGTGACAACTGTTTACTCAAATGCTTTCAAACTAGCCCACAGGAGATGGGACTGGGAATAGGGAGTTTTATTTTGGATAGCTATTTGCATTGTGGCATCTCCACTCTCCAGTTCTGGCCATGGAAAAAGGTCTTTCCAGCTGATTTGTCTGCTGTCACCCTCCCGGCACTGTAGGAAGGCCGATCAGGACCGTGCTCTGGGGACCGCAGCCTGTGCTGCAGGGCCCTCTGTGACACAGAGAAGGCAACATGGGGCAGGGGTGGGAGCAGGAGGACCTGCTGGGCCCGAGACAAGGTGGGTACAGAACAGAGCCCCTTCTCTATGTTAAAAAGGGGGAATTTTTTTTTTTGGTTTATTTTTGGGGTTTTTTTTTTTTGTTCCTGGTGCTTTGTTTCAGTAAAATGCTTGAGCACAATAAAAGGCTTTGTCCATCCCATCTGTACTCCTAAGGGCATCCCTGCTCCCAGCTTTCAGGGAAGGGGAAAGTCTGTCACTTCACCAGTTGTGTGAAGTGCTGCCTTTTCCCAGGTCAGAGAAGCCTCAGGCCTCTCGCCCTCCCGAGCTCTTACCCACAAGGCTCAGTACTTGCTCGCAAGTCACAGGTGCCCCATTATTATAAAAGTTTCCCTATTTATAACGACCAAGCCCTTGGAAGCAGCTCTTCCATCTGCTATTGACAACCAAGCCGTGGTTTTACAGGTATAAAGCAAGACTCACCTGGCAGCAGCACAGCGAGGACTGAGTGTCCCAGTCACCTGCAAGAGGGAGCTCGGCTGCCCGAGCCCCTGCCCGGGACATCTCACACCCCCTGAGGGTCCCTGGGGAGCAGCTCAGCCCTCAGCTGGACCGTGCCGGGCAGCAGATACAGACCTGCAGTGACTCTCACGGGCTCCCTGGCCTCTCGCACCACAACTAAGCTGTTTACAGCTAAATGCTGCAAAGCAAAGTGTGGGCAGAGTATCGCACAGGAATCAAGGACAGGAAAGCTCCGGCGCTTCTTTCTGCTGCTCAGGAAAGCGTTAGACCGCATCAGTTAGAGAAAGGGAGTTGCTGGAATAGGGTGTTGTTTCATTTATCAGTCCTTGGACTGGAATTTTGAAGTTACAAAAGCGGCTTGGTTCCCTCACATTCCTCAGCTTCCACCTGGAAGCTGACAGGGCTGGAGCAGAGCCCTGGGGGCAGCCACCCGCCCCAGCCCTGGGAATGAGCATTCCCGCTGGAGAAGGGCTGGCAGTCAAGGAGCCCCGAGCCCCCACACACTGCGCCCGTGCACCAGAGCCAGGTACGGGGCCCAGCTCAGAGAGGCTGGGACGCATCCAGCACCGTGACTTCAGCAGTGTCAGTAACGATGATTGTCTCTCTTGTATTGGAGCCAAGGCTTTACTGTAGAGACAAGGGGAATTACTACCTTAAAAATAAATAAAAAGGCATTATTACACAGAAGTTAACAACTATTTCTCTTTTTTGCCACAGCGACCTTGGACAAGTCAGCCGTGCAATTCCATCTTTACACTTAACATCACCCTGGCTGTTTTGCCAGCAGAGAAATTAGAGGCTTGCAGCAGCTTCCAGGGAAGCTGTTCCAGCACACGCCCTGCTTTGCTGGTAGGAGCCCAGATACTGAAGGCATTTGTGGCTACCGAACCAGCAGCACTGCCACCCAAAACAAGCTCCAGTGTAGCCCCACCAGCCGCAGGACTGGGGCTGCGCCAGGGAGGCACCAGGAGGTGCACTCGGGGCCGATAGCTCAACAAGAGCCAGAACACAGGTAACAACAACAGGGGTCAGTACCTGGATTAAGGTTTTTAAGCCCTTTTCAAATACGGGGTAATACTCTCCAGGCCTGCCAGAACTCTGCAGCGCAGTTTTCTTTGATTTGGCTTTGAGCCCTGCTAGGACAGGCATCTGACGAGTTGTACGGGCTGATGTTACTGAGCTACGTACAGAACAAAGTAGGAGGGAAACGTTAAACATTTACATGTTTATTATAATTACAATTTACATTACTCCAAAGAGCAGCCCCACTGCTATGTTCTAACTCTTAGCAATAAAGTCCTACAAAAATAAATCCAAGCTTTTACAGTAACCTAGGTCAATGCATAACTAAAAAATTCTAGCTATGTAAGGGGTTCAGTCATCAAGGTGCTTTTTCGACAAAATTCCCTACCAACCAAAAAAGGGACACATGCCTATAGCAATTTAACCCACTTATTCATGCAAACAAATGTAAACCCCCCTCCCAGCCCCTCTCCCCACATACAGATTTTTAAAAACAAAAGAAAAACAACTAAACTATTTACAGTATGGGGGTATAGAGGAAACAAATGAAACATGCCCATCGGTTAAGCTTCATTATATGGACTCCCATCCCTAGTTTAATGAAAACATTCCATAGTGTTCCACCACAGTCTACTAGTGTACAGAGAACTGTTTGCATTTGGTGCTGCCTACGAGCGAGGTACAAACTGAGGCAAGAAGTCAGAGCTTCGGATCTCCTTCCCAGACAGTCACCTACTGCCAAAAACTCTTTATTCCGAGCACACGAAGGGAGACACTTGCTGCTCCTGCCCCGCTGGGGGCACAGCACACTGCCCCCCCCCCACACACACACACTGGCCTGACCCAGTAAGGAGCTCCAAACCTCCGAGGAGCACCCAGCACCCACCCTTCAGCTCGAGGGAGTCGTAGTTTTGTGTTAGCCTGCAGTACCTCCACGTTAGCACCAGCCGACAAACAGCTGTACAGTCATTTACACTACTACATGATCAACAATCCAGTATTCCCAAGTGACAATATACATAACTCCTCAGCACCAGGAATCCATTCTTACAGATACCAAGTGCTACTTCACACCTGCTGCTGAGAACAGCCAGACCTGCAGCACCACAGAATCCATTTGGTTACCCAAACAAACAAATTATAGCTGGTTTATTTCAAGTGAGCTTTGGTTCCGTGTAAAAATACCATGATTTATCTTCTTCAGGGTTCAGAAAAGGAGTCTGACTTTAAGCTTAGACTGTAGCAGCCTTTGAGAGACCCAGAAAGAAGAACCATGTTAAGTTAGTCTGCACTTAAAAAAAAAAGAAACACAAACAAAAAAGACACCCTGAAGAAGGTACCCCTGAACACATTCCCTCTTCCAAAGAATATTCCAGCTGACTGTTGCTGGTCCAAAATAAGTCCAGAATATAAGCAGTAGTACATGAAGTTCTGTCGCTTGAGCTGAGACAGTAAACAATATGAACCATTTTCCCACATTAGTGCAGCAGTTGGTTGTTTTCTTTCTATGTACAGCTTCATCCCCTCAGGAGAGATGTTAGAACCTATTCAGAAAAAAGGCAGAGTTAGATTTGATGTCATGGGGATCTTCCCCCAAGAAAACAAAAGCAGCAAAGTTCACACCCGTGTATCAACTGAAATGCTAACGAGAGCCTCAGCTCAGACAAGCAGCTCTGGCTTTCACAGGCACAAGGCTAGCCCAAGAAATTGACCGAACAATCAACATGTCAAAGAACACATTAAAACCACTCTTATTTCCTTCTACCACGTCAACAGAGAGATCAGACACAATAAGGAACAGTTCTTATATATCCATGAGACTGGAGCGCAGAAGAGGTTGCACAAACAGTTCAGGCAAGGAATAAGAGACAAACCTGGCTCAGAGACAGTATTTATTCTTGCTAAAAAACTTGCCTCTCAAGTTACACTCTGCCAGTACCAGCTCTGTGAGTGGTTTGGTTTCGCCTTGCTGCTCCACTACCCCTTCCTCCTCGAAATCCACCACGAAAGCTGCGGCCACGAAGGAACCGTCCAGACACTCCAAATGTCTCTGTATTGAGCTTCCTTTCTTCAGCCCACGTGGTACGCCTAGAACTGAACAAGACCGCATTCAGATTTAATATAAACATTAAATAGCCACCAACTCATTTAGCTAGGAAGCTTCAAGCACCCTATTTTGTTGAACTAACCTGCAACAAGAACAAAGTGAGCACGGGTACACTGCAGCAACTCAATTCCTCTGCTGAGCATGGATTTGAAAGTGACAGCTGCTGGCTTTTGTAAGCTGCCTTCGTACTGGAAAACTAAAGATGGGCCTCGAAATGGGTTGAGCATGGTCTCACTGGCATTTCAAACCCTGTCTTGTTTTCCTGTAAACTACAAACTCCTGCCTTGGGTGAAGCCTCTCCAGGAACCCAGGATGCCCTGTCACAACTGAGGTTCAGCAGACTCCTATGGAGGTAGCTCCACAGCACCAGGGTGTCCCGTCCTTAGCAGAGCCTGCCTCGCCCTGAGCGCCATACAGCGAGCACTTGGAAGAAAGCTTTGCTGAAGGGAAGCAGAAACATTACCAAGGGAATTTACCTCACTGACACTAAAGGGATGTCTGACCACCAGCAGCTGATAACATCAATGTCAGCAGCAAAAGATGAAGCTTTCTTTTAATATTCCTGTTTAATGCATTTCCACAGACAGACCTGACCTCCTCTCTGCCCAAACTCCAGGCTTAGCTTGCTCCTGTCTGCAAGTTGCACCATCTTCAGCACAGCATGACCCTGATGCCTCCTCCCACAAATGAGATAAGAAATTTGTTTAAAATCAATGGGTTCCAAGCCAGTACTGGGAAACAGAATTGGAAATTCCTTTATCAGAGTTTAGGCAAGTGCATCACTATCAGCTGAAAACCCTGCTTTTTGTTTGATCCCACTGCATGAAGCTTGGTTAGTTATCACCTGTAAGCCATCAAATGCACAGCAATACTCCCTCCTAAAGATTGTTTTGCTGACTTTCTTGCATTTTAAGATTTTTAAAGAATTAAACCATGTGACATAGATTATGTCTAGAATTCTTTAGGCATAGAATTGCATTAAAAAAAGCATGCTTTTAGAAAATGCTCACCTAGATTTCAGTTCTGAAGAAATGTTGTCAAAGAAAGACTTGGATTTATCATAATAGCAGTTGGGTCCCAGAAGGTCCTCCTCTGCATTACTGTCATTGTTTTGAGTTGCCACTCCAGGGTCCCCTTTTTCTTCCCCCGTCTCTGCTTTGTCATCTGAAGATAATAAAACGTATTACACTTCCTTGATGCATACTGAAGAGCCATCTGTTCTCTTGCTCCCTCAAACAAGATTTGAGATGCTGCCACATGTAATCATGCAGTTTCTCAGAACGAGTTTGTCTATGCAGTGTTTACTACTAGCTCAGCAATTCTTATTTAACAAAGTCACAAACCTTTAAAGTTTAGTTTCTTCTTGAATTCTTTATCAAGCTCCTCTCTGTTGAATTGTGCATTTGCACTTTCAAAGTCAAAGTCACCTTCAAACTTTATTGTATTTTCCTTCACAGTAGTTGGTCTGTTTTGTCCTCTAGAACGGTTTCTGGTTCTCCTGTTTCCTGAAAGCAGGAGAGTTTTGGTAACACACAGGGAGGTTAAATGACTTGCTGAAGACCCGAGGAAACCAGGGTTAGAAATCAGAAGTTCCTGGCTTCCAGTCCTGTGGTTAGCCCACCTCTTTGAAAGTAACTTCTGAACTTGGCTGTAGAAGACATTATAGCAACACTAACTTTCTGAAAAGCTTTCCTGGATGTCAGTCTCCCCATTAAGACAGAGTACACCCAAGTTCCCTTCCAGTGTGAGGAAAGGAAATCAGAACAAGCACTATACCAAGAAAAGCTGAGGGAAGCGGGGAAAACTGTCTTTACTGTCCGCTATTCATCTGCGGACATGGTACTGTAATTAGCCCACAAACCTGTCTTGATGGCGAAGAGAAGCAGGCGACTGGTTTCAGAAAATCCACCCAAGGCTCATCTACCCACACAGGGAGCTCGTGCTTTGTAAAGTTTCTAGTTTCCAACTGAGGAGCTGTCAACTCCTTTTTGGAAAAGCTATAACCCCTTCCACAGTACTGCCCTCAGGCAAATGAATTTGAAGACCTGAGAGCCTGAAGTTTCGTTTCCTGCCTTTTCTTGTTTTGCTTGGGCAGAAATATCTGTTTGAATTTAATTTCACTTTCTTCTGACCTGTGCTTAAACTGCAGTCGTGAGATAAGACCTCTGCTCTATTGAAGTGAGGGCTCCATAGTTCCTCTCAGTTATAACAGCTCTGGAAATTCTTAAATAGGCTACCCTTCCCAGAAAAATACTTCAGATTTCAGAGAAATCTAGTTGCTGCTGCCAACTCATAGCATCAATTTGCATAACATACCTTCAAGTTTCTAGAAAATACACTAGAATTCTGTGACTCCAGAACCTATTTTTTTTAAGGAAGCATCTCTGGATGCCAAAAGCTTTATCAAGCTTTATTTTGCTCTCAATCTTCTGTCCAATAATCCTTCACTGAAATTAACAACATTTGCCTTTATAGGCTAAGGTGACTGTTCAGTGTCAAGTTAACCTACCTGATCTTCTCCTTTGAGGTCTTCTGTTTTCATCGTTTACCTGTCCTTGGGTTTGCACAGGTGCTGCCTGAACTGTATCTACTGAACAAGAAGGATAAAACTTGATAAAGGAGCACAAGAACAAAACCAGAACAGTTTGGTCTTGCTATGCATCTTTGACAGATGCGTCCAAACAGCACGTTAAAGACTAAGTGGTGCATACATACCATTTGTCTTACTATTGCCCTGTGGAACCTGCCGTCCATTGCGCTGAACCCCTGGAGTTACTTTCACTGGGGGTGGCTTTTGTGAATTCATGTTGTCAACTGGGCCAGTCTGAACGGCCTGCTCTACCATAGGGCTTTTGCGGACTGGGTGAACAGAAGGAAAGCCAGCACCTGGAAAAAATCCCAATGACTAAGTGCCTCTCAGAAAATGTGCCAACACTACTCAAACCCTACCCACTTCTACTGAGACACCGTTTTGTCAAGAATTACTCAAAGCCTTGAGCGTTTATCATTACACACTACGTTTAAGTGGCATATACACTAGGCAAGGCAGTACTGCCATACAAGTCTTGGCTCTCAAATCCAGAGCCTTAAAAATCAGGAAATTTACCCATTTACTTCTTAAACCGAGTTAGACACACATTAGATAAGCAAGCCAGGTCAGTCTCTTGGACAGTTTATACCAGAATCCAATTTATAGGTGTATCCTTGGTTACACAGGATTTTACTTTACATGAGACTTTAAATCTGAAGCAAAAATCCATGATTTTGAAACTGCTCAAGAAAGCTTCCCCACTTTGTCAAAAGAGTTTTGCAGCAAAAGCTTAACCACCTCAGCTATATCCCATTTTGTAAGCCGCTTTTAGAAGTCCTTCAACTTCATTGCTTATTGTTAGCTTTCAGACAAAGAAAACCTGAAACCAGACCAGGATCTCAAAGTTACCCTTTTAAATTCCTTCTTGGTCAAGGCCAAAGTGTTACCAAGACTTCTGTTGCTCTTCCATCCAGGCTTATTTATTCACACTACAAAACATGTAAATACTTTTCATGGTTTGGTATACCTTACACCAATTATATTAAAAAGTGACAGTCTTCAGTACTCAGAAGAAACACTGCATTCTAGATTTAATTAGAAGTTTTGGAGTACTACAGGTTTATGTAGTTATGCGTAAGAACTGCTTGGAAGCGAACTTTAACTGAATATACTTTAAGAGCAAGAAAAGTGAAAAGCTGAAGAGTACACACAAACCAAGCCACTGACACTTCTGGGTCACCCAACTCCACATGAGATGTACCCAGTAGGTAACATCATGCAGGTTCCCAGTTAATGTACACCTGGAAAACTTGCAAGGAAGACAGGCATAACCTAAGGATTATTCAGTAGAACAAAGCTGCTGCGCAAGTTTAACATGAGAAAGTTTCAAAGCTTAGCCAGAATATTGAGGAAGTACGTACAGATAGATGGCCAAAACCAGAGAGTAAGTAAAAACAGTTTCATGCCAACACAAGCATACATGCTTAAGTTAAAAACAGATGAAACTAATTACCATGTTTAAATGCAAGCTGCACCTGGTCTTTCTGCTCTGAGGATGGTCAGTCTAGTATCTCTACTCAACCTCCTTTAACAGTTTTTACACACAGAAGCAAGCACCCAGAACTGTGTTATCTCAGCTTACCACAACTCAGATATTGCTTACTGTTAGTCACGCTTTACTAACTGGGAGTCTTGACAAGGTACTGTGCCCCATCATGCATGAAACCTATCCTGGTATTTCCTCAATTAAAGCAATACTCCTGAATTTTCTATTAACCTATGCCTCCAACAGCAAGGCCACCCACAATTTAAGCAGTGTGCTTGTCCTTCCAGGAAAGGCTAATTAATTCCTCACCCAGTCTCTAAGGTGACACATGTTCCTGGATAGGATGCAGCACACCAACATCCCTAAACCTCAGCCCTCTCCTGATACTTACACAAGAGGATCCGCTGTCCTGTACTTTTTCCTTCTCCTGTCTCTCTAATTGATACTTCTATGACAGGAGGAATACTTCATGTAACAAAAGGCAAAACCAGCTGCAAACAAACTAGTTCTACTAGCATTACCGATACGAGTACTATCATTCTAGGAGGGGTTAACAAGAACAGAGTGTTTGCAAGTGCCATGCAGTTCTTCCAAATATTTGGAGTCCTCAAACTGCTGTTACCCTTGGAAGAGAGCTGATGGGGCTCTGAAGACATGTCAGGCTCTGAAACAGGTTGTGGAGACGGAGAAGAACTAGGACTGGAAGCAGCTGCTGATGCTGGAGGGCTTACCAATTTCTCTAAAGAGATAGAGGGAAGAAGAGAAAGCAAAGATATATGGATAAAATACAAGGTAGTGAAACATCTGAAGGACTTGGAAAGAGATACAAGAATCTCTAGAACAGCATTAGAGCAGTGTATTTACAGTCCTCTCTGGGAATACAAGTTCTTTTTACATGTGATGTATATGTAATGTATGTTAGGTTAGAAATGAACTGGCCTCAACTGTTAAGTATTCAGATAACTTGCAAAAAGAAATTTCAGCTATTTAGTTTGTTTCTTTCTTTCATGTGCCTCTGTGTGTGTCTGTGTTTAAGTGAAAGGCAGGCCTCCTTGCAATAAGATCATTGCACGCAGTTGTTAACTACTTATTCACTGCTTGTTGCAGCCTGACACTTGGCAAGGAATTCAGTATTAGTTAGTGTTGTTTGGTTTCACAGTAGCTGCATACACGAACTGTACCTTTATTCTAGCAAGTAAAGTTTTTACTTACCTAAACCTAACGAAGCTGCATACTGCTGGCTAAGTAAAGAGCTGGCAGCAAGCTGGCTGTAAGGTGGCATACCTCTAAACGGGCTGTAAGGCACATGTGGCTGAAAGGATGATGTAGAGGCAGAGCCCAGTGAAGACTGTAACAAGACAAAGTACATTTCCATTTACAGCGTCCAGAAGTCAACTTGCTTTGGCAGTGATTCTCTACTTCACATATAGCATTACTAACGCTTAAGTAAATACTGAGAAGGGTTAGTTCACCTCCTTATGATTTTCCTGCATTCTCAGCTAGGTAAACTAGCTCTGGCTTTTGTTGACTGAAGTCTTTAATGCTGCTGCTATTTTAAACATTACAACAAGATTCAGGATGCTTCAATCTGAAGATTCCTTGAGACACTTACTTGACTTCATTTTTGTAAGTTTATACCAAAATCAAGTCTTTCATCACCAATGTTTTATCATAGCTTTCTATCAACACTTCAGGCTAACTTACTTGAACAATGGCAGGATCTTGTGGCAGAGTATGTTGAGCTTTTGGAGGTTCACAGACAGTGATGTCTTTGATGTCACTTCCTCGGAAAATAATATATTCATAGATTTCTTCTCTTGGAGGAGCAGGTCTGTCTGTGGGCCGGTCTTCAGTACCAAAGGATCGCACTTTAGCATTAGAAAGATAACTATTAGTCCAGTACTACCATTGCAGCATTGTGGAAGTTATTTATGCAATTAAAAACTACTCTTGTAATTCTTGCCAAAAGTAACAACAAAAAGAGAGGTTACTTCCAGAACCCTGAATCTCCTTATTGCACACATCTGTTCCCTCAAATGCCAACTTTTTCAGCAGCCTGCATAAACAGTTTTGTTTACATCAAGCTGCGAAGGTAAAGACCATAGACCAGCTGGAGTGAAGAATCCTACTCCAAAACAGAGGACCTCCCCACAGTGCTATACTGCTGTACTCCCCTTCCCTCCCCAGCCCCTGTCCTACGTAAGCATTCAGCTTAAGACAACTGCCACTGCAGCAGACCACATGAGAGGCCCCTGAAACAGTAGGGGGAAAAAAATCTTGGAAGGCTTTAGAGCTCAAATTTGCACCTTTGTTTTCATGTATTTATTATACAGATAGAGGTAAAGTTTTATGGATGACAAGAACTCCCTATTAAAATTCTCTCTCTACTCCATGACACTGGTTTTACGATTACTATCTACTGATTGCAAAGCAAGCTTTTAGTGATAAATCCAAAACCTCAGTGCCCACCGAGCCTTTACTGAGTCCCAGCTATAGGAACACTTGAGCAGGTACTAACCAGTGGCGTTACACGCTAGAGTGGAAAAAAGACTGCCATTGACTGTGTGGCAGCTACCAGGCAGAAGCATAAATTAATTTGAGGCATTAAACAGGAAAAGGTCAGACTCAGACTTACTGGGTTGTTAGTGCAGGAAAACAGGTAGCATAATTACATTGGACACTGACACATGAAAGCTTGAAATGGGCTACAGAATGAGCATGGTCTATATGTACAGAGATTTTTTTCAGCCACACGTTACAGAAGCTCATCAAGTTTAGTAGTCTAGTTGTTTTCTGTCTTCGTGAAGCTCTGCCAGTTCAGATAAGCACCAGGACGTACCAGTTTGATGTATGCTTTCTGGCAATAGACAAATTCTGTACTGGAGCTGCATCCACTGTTTCTAACAGGTTACCATAGAAGTACTCAACCTCTCTGCCAGGACACGCCATGATTCCTGCAGCACCTTTACAAATTACATCCTTAACAGACCTTTCACAAGCACCTACCATGTCACAGCCTGTGGTGATGTGCCAGCCAGCTGCCACTCCCACTACACAGCTGGAGCGTAAGCACAGCCAGCCCTGTCACATGGATAATACGCGACAGGGGGCACCACAGCTTCCTCAGAAAAAGGGCAACAAAAAGTGGGTCCACTCAACCCCAGCGCTGAGCATCCCTGGTATACTATACTGTTACTAACCGATTAGGAGCACTGATGGTTGTAGACAAGGCTACTCATCCAGAGTCCTGTTCTCAGAGGTGAAAACCTTGTGTCCAGGTGGCTCCTCCCACCAAGCAGCAGTTTGTGCTGCAAGCAGCCTTCACCTCTGTTCAACCTCTTCCGTCAGCTCACAAGGAGCAGTAAGCTCTGTGTACAGCAGGTCAGTGCCAAACTCTGTCCCCATCACGCTGATGCTCTTCAGCGCCTCAGCTTACACCTAACTGGAAGGGAATCTTAACTGGTGCAAGGACAAGCTGTCAGTCGCTTCCTTTGAGTGACTGTCTTCCATTAGTTCCTATGGTATACAACCTCTCCAAGTTATTTTAGATCTCCAGCTGCTGTTTGATCATATTACAGCTGTAACCTAGTCAACTAGAAACAGATTATAAACTGAAGGCAATGCTTGTGGCCTTTTAGACATGAACCATACCACTGATATCCCTGCTCAAGATTAGATTATTACAGCACACAGCTCATGGCAAGACGTACTAAAGCTACCCAGGGACTACTGCAGAATCCCACGGCCAGCTTGGAAAGCACCACATCTTCTCTGAGCACCAGGATCAGCCTGTCAGCTTCCAAATGGAGAAACACATGACCTGCAAAGCCCCAAGCTGCCCCGGCAGCCTCTCAGTTGGCTGGTCCCAAGGTTTCTAACTGAGAAGCCAGAAAACTATGTCCTTCTTGTACCCAAAACCACAGTGAGGGCATTTGGCAGGACTGTACGAGTTGAGCATGCCTGCCCCTGCATTTGAAGTGTTTAACGGTTTCTGGCACATCTCAAAGTACAGCTTTAAGTTTCTGCAGAGGTCCGAAGGGCTGTCTCCCATGAAGAGTTACAGCGACTATTGTTTACAGATGAACAGGAAATCAATCCCACACAGCGCTGCAGTTAGTGCTTTACAATACAGTTTGTACTCATGTGTCGGGCTCTGTTGAGCTAGACCTCTGAAGGGTCGGGAAGCATAACAAGAGTGACTGGATGTCTGGAAAGCAGAGCTTACGTGGATATTCCTTGCTCAAAAACTCTAGTTTCTTCTGACTGCTACTGAAGGGGGAGTAAGTTACTGGTGTTCACTGCCAACAGGACAGAATTTGGCTTAAAATTCCTTTGTTTGCAATTTAAGTTTAGCATCTAACAAGACAGACAACTTTCTTGCAGTGCTTAATTAAGCACACAGAATCTCCTTATCTAGTGTGTGGAACCAAATACAAATCAATTGAAATTAACCTGCCTGAACCAGATTCCTTCCTGAGGTCTCCTCCAATCTAAGTTTTTCTTTATATCACTTGGATAATAAAAAAATAAAGAGAATAGCACTTAAATTACATACTGAGATTGTCTGAGCCTTAAACTAGAGCTTAATAATAATTTACTAGCTATCTGGACAACTTCAACAGCATATCAGTAATTCATGGTTCTCCTAACCCGTCAGAGACCAAGTGTTTTAAACTGCTGTGCCCCCTAAGCTGTCACCAACTTCAACATTGTTGCTATGTTCTTAATTCTGACACTAATTTTGATATAAAGTCTCTAAATTTAAAAAACCCTCTGAGCTAAAATGAAAAGCAGGGTTTGTACTGTAAGGTTTATAGAGCAGCACTTCAAAAGTGGGGAAAAATGCATTCTCCATCTATTGTAACAACTACTTCTTAGGCATTCCAGTTCATCAAAACTGAACACTAAGAGACCAATAAATACAAGCACTGCCAGAAATCTTATACAGAGCATGTACTTTCTCACTCCATAAAGCACTTTAATCACATGTGCCTTTGAAACACACCACTTAAGCTCTGAAGTAGCAAGTGCTATGTGGAAGCCAGAACTATGTGAGAAACGATTTTTACTTGCTGCTGGGTAAAGGTGAAGACCTTCCTGCACATACAGTACAGGAACTGCATCCTTCCTGCAACCTCTCAATTACTTTGAATAAAACACTAACATGAATAGCTCCATTTGTACATTTAAATAAACAGCTACATCCCTAGAAAAAGTGAATTTGTAAAAACTCACATTTTTGGTTTCAGAATACACACTAATAGGTGTCAAATACTCATGTCCAACATCACATAAACATTATACCGAAAAAATACTGTGGCACAGGATGCCTTAAGGATGGTTGAGGATCAGGCAAGTCAGTGTCTTGTGCCAGCAGATAGTCTTTCGAAACAAAAGATGTTTGGTTTGTGGACAATCCTGATGGGTTGCTGAAGGCAATGAAGAAGGTGTGAACTTCCCAGAACAGGGAAGGACAAAACTCGGGGAAAGAAAAAGCAGATGCATGTTAGAGCTGGAGTAGCCAAGCTGGACATCAAAAGCAGTACAGAAATAAGATCTTATGTGACAGACTAAACAAGACAGGTTTTTCTGAGGGCAAATACGAGAGTTCCCAGCACAGCTGACAACTGACTCCAAATGACACCATTTAAGTAGAAGATAAAGATCATTATTTCTACAGGGAAACAAGACGCAAAGCCTTGATGAGCAGCCTGCAAGGTAGGGAGAGCCAGCCCCACGTGCAGACACCCCACAGCTCTGTACCAGCTCTCGCCCTCCTCACCTGAGCAGGGTCCAGTTATCGATCACCAAAGGAACAAAGACACAGCAACTGTTTTCCCCAGCACCGGCTTCGGGCCCTGCTCAAGCCAAGCACCGAGATACCGCCGTGCATCCATGGACGGACGGGAGAGGGGAACCAAGCCGTGAACCGCGATGCAGACCACCACCTTCCTGGCTCTGACAACAGTAAGAGGAGCCAGCACCGCCGGCAGCTCTTCCTCCTCTCCAGGGCACTGATAACTTCCCAGGAAAGCCAAGGGCTCCCCAGCATCCCGGGCCCTGCCCGCCCCGCC
>VYXH01012709.1:90798-106664 GCA_013397275.1 Burhinus bistriatus
CCCGCTCACCCGTGTCGCAGAGATTTTGTCACATAACGCGGAGGAGGTGTGGGGGGGGTGCGGTGTGGGCGTGATCGCCTCCGTCTGCGCCCCGCGCCGAGCCGGGCGCTGAGGGGAGCTTTTCCCGCCCCGAGAGCCGCCCGCCGCCTCACCTCAGCCCGCTCCCCACCGGTCTGCAGCAGAGCGGCTGCTCCAAGGCTCCCCGCGCACGCCAGCAGCCTCCCGCCGCAGCAGCGCCCTGAGGAGAGCAGGGATGGCTGCCTCCCGGTCGAGCCCCTTTCCCTCCCTCCAGCGTCCTGGCCGGTGAAGAGCCTGGCTCCCTGCTGGAAGAGGCCTTGGTGCGTGCCGGGGGCCTGCCCCGTGAGGCCTACACCGTGAGGCCTACACCCTGCCTTTGTTCAGCAGGCGAGAGGGGATGTGCCCCGTGCATCGATGGCGGCGGGTCGCACGGCGGCAGAGGGACCACAATGCTAGGCCGCAGCTGGAGAACGAAGCTTTCAGTGCAGCGTCTCCTGGGGCTTCTCCGGCTCCCCGGCCATCTGCGGGTCAATGAGGGACAACCGGTAGCATCTGGCAGACATAGTCACAGGCGGTGAAGTCACTAACCAACCTGAGGGTGGAGGGGGATCAGGCAGGGCAGTTACATTTGGGGCAGCAGGTCAGAGTGCACAAATCGCACTAATTTGTGTGACGCAAATGAATAAGATTCAAAACCAGCAGCTGGACAACAATACAATAGAGCAGGAGCCGTTGTCTAAATGTAAAGAGGTTCGCGGGAGCTGCATGCGTCCATGCCTTGGTTACATGTCTTCCATAAGTGACAGAGCAGTGACAACAGAAAAACAGAACAATACAACAAGAATACAAACCCAGAACAATGCAGCAGGAGCCATTGTCTAGAGAGGTTTGCTGGAGCTGCATGTACCCATGCCTTGGTTACGTATCTTCCACCAGTGATACAGCGGCAACACAGTATGCAGTCCACGGGTTTATCCTCATGTCAGGACGACCTGCTTCCTTGCACACCGTGGCTCAGAGAGCTGTTCTTCAAATGCCCCAAGCTGTCTGCCCTGTGACCTTATGTATTTTATGGTGCTACTCTTTATGCTGTTTATACAGCCTGAGGAGCAGATCTCCCTGTCTAAACAGGGAAGACGCCTTCCTTCTCACTCTCTCTTATGGACACACGTGCAGTCTTTCTCTTGTTAAATCTTCATTGTTCTAGCATGTAGACAGTTGCTAAAAAAGTAAATTATTTCATATATATTAATTGGGAAAACAGTATTTTTGAATAAGAAAGTCAGCCCTTAAAGTCAATCTTTTTAGATTTTTAGCTCAGTCTTAAGTATAACCTGTACAGAGCAAGAAAAGATTCCTTTTTTACTGCAGTAAATGGTGCCCTTTAGCGGGCAAATTACTGGTTAGAAACTTCCCTGATGAAAAGACTCATCTAGCTCCCCTGTATGAGGAGTGTCTAGTTTAAAAATGTGGAAAAGTTCAAATGGAGAAAAAAATAGGTCAAGAAAAAAAAAATGCTCAGTTCAGGGGCAATCACAAATAATTATTTTGAATGGGAAAAATGATGTCAGTATAGGCAATGCAACCAAAGGTAGAGAAGCAGTGCTTCCTCTTTTGGGCTATATTCTCCAACTCCACGATATATTTAACTTGATATTCCTTATGTCCACTCCTAAAATATTTTTTAGAAATGGTAAATGGGCCTCCGGGTTTTTCAGTTCAACTCGTTTTTTAGTTTATGCACACCAAATTGTCACTGAATCACGAGCACCTCTAGTTCCAGTATTTTGTTCTGTATTCAGCAAAAAGTATTATGATTGTTTTATCCTTTCACTTTTTTTTAAATACCAGGAAAGAGAAAGGGACAATCATGTACCCATACAGCAATGTGGATCTTGCAGGAAGACTAATTAAAGCAATGTGGAAAAAGAAGATTACACCAAAGTGGCATAAAGTCTATACTGGTAAGGAGAGCATAAACTCTATACTGGCAAGGAGAGCTATGCAAACATACAGAATTTTAGTTATAATCATCATGGCCATAAATTGATCTGCCTCTGAAAGATACTGTTATTATAATGAATTTCCTCAGTATATTTTGTTTGACAACAGTCAGAGATAACAAGTGATCAGCAAGAAGAAATATGCCACCTGACCATTTTAAATGCCCTGTTAGTGTTATTTACTCTGTTAAAAAATACAGTTCTTCATCCATTAAGTGTTGAGAGAGGGAATGAAAGAGTGTCTTTTGCTGTGTTAATTCATGACAAGTGTGCGATCCTGGGCATCCCTCACATGAAGAGGGAATATTTGGCTTCATACGAAGAAGCCGATTGCAGTTCATCATGGTACTAGGAAGAAACCTAGCAGAGTTGCATCTCATGATAGAAGCAGACACAGCTTTCACAGAACAGCATTTTGGACCACTGGTAACTGTGGTCTTTGGAGACTGGAGGTAGTGTACAGTCAGAGTATGTCACTACATAGCTTGTTCATTTACAGGAAAACCTGTGTTGCCAGAACTAATGAGACTCCCACAGCAGTTGGAATGCAAGTAGTGGCATTTGGGATGGTCATCACGGATATATCTAAAGATATTTCATAGCAGTTAAAAGAGAAACCTGTGACTTAGAGCAATGATGAAAATTTGTGGGGTGTATGATGGCGAGAGAGCACTTACGTGGTGGCTGATGCCCATGTCCATGGCAATGTGAGCTGAACTGACATCTGGCAGAGTTAATGGCAGAGGACAGCTGTTGGAAAGACGTCTGTAACAAGTTCTAACTGCCAGAAGAAGTGAGCCAGGCACTGCCTGCTGAGGCATCACCTCTTGCACCTGGGGACAGTGGGATATGTTTGCAGTCAGTGGCAGTAGGAATTACTGGGACACGTGCAGCTGCTGAGGAAAATGGCAGCTAATGGTAGCAGTGGTTGAATTGAAATTCTTGGAGTTGGATGGGGCAAAAAATACCAGAGGTGGCACAGGGAAGGCTAGGGTCTCAAAAGGAAGAGGGAAGAGGAGAGAAGAGAGACTAGCATGGAAAATGGAGGAGGTGAAAGTGGAACGGAGATTTGAATTTGGGTGTGGCAAACAAAACAAATGATACAAAGGAAGGGAGAGAAAGGTGAGCCCTAGAGGAAGGAAAGTTAGAAACATACCAGTAGTTTCAAAGAAAAATGTGGTAGCTGCAGGGAAGAAGGGTAAGGTCATCGAGTACAGAACACGATTCCATAGTGGTACAGGGAACAGGTAGTAGAAAAGAGCCCAGGAATGAAGGAGGGAATAGAAGAAGATGGAAAAACTAAAAAGATGGAGGAAAGATGAGAAGGAAAAAAACCAGTCCATCTAAGTAAGTGTTTTTATGCTAAATAAAGAAAAGCAGAGAAAGTAGAATAAAGAAAAAAACCATGTAAAGCCAACTGAAGGAAACTAGAGTAAAAGGAAGACAGAGGGAAGGAGAAAGAAATAAGGAAATGAAAAGAACAAATAGAAACATGAATACATAGAAAAAAATTGAAAATTTGGTAACTTTTATTTAGATAATCTGTGCTTCATACAATTACTTTCTCAATTTCCCACAGTCTAAGAAAAAGAGATACAATGATGTATGTAGGAAATAGTGCTTCATTACATTAGTTTGTCTTACATCTCAGGAAGAGAGGTATCTCTTCTAAAAAAATTCCATCGAAACAATAGGTGTTGTTTTCTTTTTTATTCCAGAAATAAACAGAGAGATTTTAATACATGTAATACTGTTCTGGCCTCTCTCCCCTTTCTCTCTTTCTCTTTTTTTCAGTTTTGAGTCTGTGCCTTAGACATTTCAATTTTGACATCTTTCATTCCACCCCCATATATCAAATTTAAAGTCAGTTTAAGTCCTGGATTTAAATGAAATATTTTATAAAATGCCATAGTTTTAGGCTTGTGTGGGATTGGCTCTCTTAATTAGTACCTTGACTGTGTACTTAGTGGAACTGGCATAAATCTGCATTATTCCATTGCATTTTTCAGCAGTCCAAGTACGTTGCACAGTCAAGACAAAATATATTTTACCAGTAAGGATGCAGTGGCAGAGAGCTTAAACTTCTTATCCAGACCCACAAAGTTTGTAAGTGCCAAACCAAGACCACAATTTGGGCATTGCTCATTATTTCAATGCTTTAACTGTATGAAATATAAGAGGAGGAAATGTTCACGTGAGTTTGGATGAAAACAAACTACTTATTTTGTGCAGATACACAGTCTTTGTAAGGTATGGTGTCAGTATCTGAGCTTAAGCTTTACCTATAGAGATTTAAAAAGTAGCGTTTTTAATTACTTACTAGATTTAACAGGCTTTTAATCTATACTTTTTAACCAGCTATATTATAAATACACTCACATTACAATAGTGTATCTTTGTTTTCTTGTTCCATGTATGCGTTCAATACCACTTTTCATACTGTAGTCAGTTTACTCTTTTTCCTGCTAAATCAATAATTTTTTACAGGGAAAGACAATTCTTTGCTATAACGCAAATTGATAATTTCTTTTTGTATTTGTGAAAATCCAGTGGTAAAATTACAAAAAAATGCTGGAGAATTTTTCTGTTTGTGTAGCACTTCCATGTGGAAGATTCAAGTTACCATGTGGGGATTCAAATTGCCAATCTGACTTCTAAAATCTTCAGTTTTTTAAGATAGGTTGAATGTATCCACTTAAATTTATGGGATAACCCAGCAGTGCCCTTCTGACCTGCCCAGTCTGCTCTTTGTACCTCATGAATTTACAGGGCCTACTTATAAAAGTTGTGTTTGATTACCTGAACCTATAGAGGTAGAAGTCATTGGGACATTTTTGATGCAACAGAGTGAGGAGGGAACATACATTTACTTATTTTTATAAAACGGAAATATCTTGGATATGCATAACATCTTTTGTTAGAATGAACTCAAACTGCTATTCCAGACTTTTTTCACACTCACATCACTATACTACAGTGTCTACTTTACAAGCTGTGAAAATGAGACTAACAAACCACACTCAGTACTAGACATAAGACCAAGAACACAACCCAAAATCCTGTTGCGATTCATTTCATTGTTGGAGCACGGGGGGCATGGAGCAGTTAGAGAAGTGCACATACCTTTTATACTGAAGCTTTCTGAATCACAAATGGCACAATGAAGTTATCCTGGCTAACTAGGTGGTGATTTATTCATGGATGTGGAAGGTGGAGATAAGAGATCCGTTCATGAAGACAGGTAAATGGATAATGTATATGATACAAAAAAAGTTGACAAAGCTGAAGTTTGCAGTTTGGTCACAAAAACTGAAGGATGAAGTCTTACAAGCCAGACCTAGATTCTAAAAAAGGTGTTTAGGCATCTATCTCCCATTGAAATGAGTAAGAGGATTCAGACCTAAGTTTAGAAATAATTAGGGCATAAAGAGAGATAGTTGTCTATCTAGGACAGTGGGGAGCACTGAACATAGCCTAAAATACAAAGTTCCTTTAGGAAAAATCTCTGACTTTTTTTTTTTTTTTGCTACGTAGGCTGCTTTTTCTTGAGTGGTGGTGTGCTGAAGTGAACTGCAAGCCTCTGTGTATCCTTCTCACAGANACAAAAACTGAAGGATGAAGTCTTACAAGCCAGACCTAGATTCTAAAAAAGGTGTTTAGGCATCTATCTCCCATTGAAATGAGTAAGAGGATTCAGACCTAAGTTTAGAAATAATTAGGGCATAAAGAGAGATAGTTGTCTATCTAGGACAGTGGGGAGCACTGAACATAGCCTAAAATACAAAGTTCCTTTAGGAAAAATCTCTGACTTTTTTTTTTTTTTTGCTACGTAGGCTGCTTTTTCTTGAGTGGTGGTGTGCTGAAGTGAACTGCAAGCCTCTGTGTATCCTTCTCACAAATGCACTGATGTGAGGGGATGGGATGAAAGTGGGATTTCATAAAGTCTTTTCAGGCATGAAGTAAGCAAAAGGTGGAGTGAAGACCATGCTGAAAGGCAAATAGGAGATAATAAACGGAGAAAGGGGGCAAAAAATTGTCTTTGAGGGATGAAATGCTGCAGAGAATTAGTCTGCAAATAAAGATTTTATAGGGTTTCAGGTTTATGCAATAACTGGGAGAATAAGAATCTGTGTATTTAGCTTCATGCCCAACTTTCCAAGAGGTTCAAGAGCTTCAGTGATAACCAACGATCTAAATCCACTTCTAGGCTGAAAAGAGTCTAAGTTACAACTAGACTATGACAACTGACCTACTTGGTACACTTGACAGTAGTCTTAGTGGAGAGACTAAGGAGCAGATGAGCGTACAGCCTGATATATCACTCTGTGGACAGTCTTTTCAGAACAAAATCATGTGTTTTGGAAAGTACAAGTTGTATTCACTGCGTACTTCAGACCCCTGGATGTTGCAAGCTAGCAAATTTCACCATTCCCTGTACAAAAATCTATCTTTACTAATTGGGTTTGGCTAAAATTCCAGAAGGCTCCATAGCAGTGTTTCTTTAAGAGCTCCTCCTTCTCTCTCTGTACTTCTTTCTCTCTCTACAAATTATTGAACATGTTCTGGCTGTCAGTATTGAGCGCTATTTTGTTGGCATTGAGGCTCGAATGGGGTTGAACGAAGACCCTCATGCCCAGTTGTTGCTAGTGCAAATCAAATCATAGGACAACATCTATCACTGGGCTGAGAACATAGAGGAAAGAGCTCCTTTATTAGATGTTTTAGTTCAGAGACCTCATTTGCATTAATTCTCTACAGTGGACTCTGTTCTTGAGGCAAAGAAATGAATCTCCCTCTCCTTACCTGTTTTACAAACTACTAGTAGATTCTGCTGCTTTCTGTTCAGCCAGGTACCATATCATTTTACCAAGACCCGGCAGTATGCTGTTCTTTCCCTGCATAACATCTGCTGCAGTTTTCATAGCTTGAATTGTTCTTGGACTTGTTTTAAAAGGCATGTTTCAGAAATGTCTTTGAGGATGTGAATTATCAGTCATTGTTTTATCTGCTAGAGTGTTCTTCCTTTATGTTTCTTATTTTACTTTTTAAAATAAGACTAAACAGGCTTTGGAGTTTAAAGTTTATAGGTTTTAATTCTTGTTTAGGTTAAAGATACCAAGAATGGTAAGGTAATTCATAGCAATAGGATTTTAGTGCAGTTTCAGAATGTAATTTATTTTTCTATGACAATAAACTGGCATTTAATCTCCTTCACATTTGAGAAGCTAAACTATAAATCAATTTTCACATAAGACAGCAGTGTCTCTCTGGCTGGTCAGTTCTAACTTGCGCTTCTCCTTACTGTTGTAGTATTCGTGTACACACTTCCCACATACACCTGAAAATTCTGCTATTTACTGTTCCAAAGGCTTTGTGTTATTTGTACTTCATACCTCATTTCTCTATTACTTGATGCATGACAAGGGTTTTATTAGTTAGTGCACTTTTAAATTACATTTTTTTTCTGTAAAGTAACACTAATAATAACATTTGAGATTTGGCATTTCAATTTTCTCACTTAATTTATATTAACATGCTTAATTTTTTCCAGAGAGCCTCACAGCTTCATGTTGGGCTTTGCATTTTACTCAGCAGCATCCTCAGCATATACTCTGCCCCTGACATCACCTGTGACAAACTTCTAAAGGCTATCTAACAGTTGTTAGTAAGATGTTTTGAAGGCAAAAGGTTTGTGCAAGTATAAATCGGAGCGTAAACTGGTCTGAAGAATCTTAATTGTTGTTGAAGAAGCAGCAAAAAACCCAAGTCGAGTTGAGGGTGTGGTCATGAGTTAGAAAAAAGGCGTATCTTCTTTTCTTCTAAACTGAAAGAAATCTGATATTAGCATCTGCAAGAGAATGAACTGGAAGCCCAGAGTGACATAGTACTGAATAACTTTTCAAATAACTATCTTGAGCTGTAATAGGATAATAATGCACTCTGGTCTTTACAGGGCAAGAGTTAGTGATTCAGTCTCTGTGTGATGCAGGTGGCTCACTACTCCACCCACATATAAAAGAGGATGGTGTGGCTCCTATAGGAGAGATGATCCTTCTGAATTAAAAAGTTTCAATTTAGAACACCTAAAAGCAGTCAAACTGCAAGAGTAGGTTTAAGGGTTCTGTTTTCTGTGAATCTCTTTTAATGACAGGAAAGCTTTAGGAAGGGGGCAACTTGGCCCTGCACAGACTTTTTCTTCTCTCTTTGAGTCAGTGGAAATGTTGGTAATAGTACAGGGGTAAGAGCTAGCATGTTGTACGATCATACCAACACAGGTACCAGTATGCAACTTCACATAACCTTTAAAGTCACAAGGATGTTACATTTGATGGGTTCTTGCTGGGGATGGGGGTGTAGCAGGGATGGCTTCAGGCTGCCAGGTCATACAATTCTACTTAGATGGCTTCATGTCAAGGAATATTAATGAATGAGTTAACTTACTGGCCCACTAAACTGTACAGAGCAGCAAATCAAGTGCCCTCTTTTGCTCTGCTGAACATAATTAAGAGAAACAAGTTTTATAGTTTCATAAAAACAATCTGATTTTTTGACACAAGAACATACAAATTGTCTATTGCTTCCCTAACTAATCATCTTTGCTAAACAAGATGTTATATTTGTTGCCTGCCATTTTGTCTGGTTGTTAATAAATGGTTAGTTTACACAGATGGATGGGTTTACTGTCCTAGCTAGAAAATTAAGTAATAGTGATGGCAATGTTGTTATACTTCTGTGGCAATGGAATAGTATTGCAAGTAACCCACACAGACAAAATTGACAAGAAGGAACAACTTGACATAAAAAACTTGGCCCTCCATCTGGGTGTGTCATTTCCTTTGGGTTGGAAGTTTTCCCCATCTTGTATTTTGAGAGATAAAATATTTGTCCCACTTGCTTTAAAACATATACTAGTTTCTTCTGTCAACTGTGGAAACACATCCCATATTTAATTGAGTTATTGGATTTGTTTGGAGTTTCAAAAATGAACAAAAGCTCATTAGAGGAACAGGGGCAAGTCCTTGAACTCTGTCTCTGATAGTGAGAATTTATTTTAGGTAGTGTAAGAAAGTAACCTATAGTCTGGAATCATATCTCTCACTAACTATTTCAGACTGCTGGAGAACTCAGAAAAAAACTTGTATAATAGCCTTTCGTGCTGTGTTTTCATTAAGTCTGAGGCAGCTCAATAAAGAAGCTACAGCATGATTTATTTTAATCAGTTATTACAGAGAAGTCATTAAAAAAACCCCCAAAACTTGGTAAAATCTTGCTCACGTACTTCTTGTATTCCAAATCCATAAAATGTTTAGATATAATCTCATTTCATTATAACCAAAACAAACCTCCTTTACTAGATTTCTTTCATTTTTTTTCTTTAAATGATGATGTTTCCATACCTCTTCTGTCTACACTGGCTTTCCAGTTCAGTGTCTTTTGTGTCTGTTTTCTTTATAATGTCACTAAGATTAGTCAGGTTGCTCTGAGGAATCCTATCGTCCCATAAGGCTTAGTAAGAGCATTTGGCAGATTATGAACTAGAGATGGAGTATGGAAAATGATCTAGCCATTTTTGTCATCTGAAGACTACTTTCAGAAATGCTTGCACATGTGATTATTCTTCCAGTTCAAATCTACAAGAATCTGGATTTTGACCTACGTACTGTACGTACGCTAAAAGTTTTATCAACTTTTCGGCCTGTTAGTTTCATTTGACATTTCTTACTGTTGAGCTAAAATGTGTATATTCAGGCACACACACAATCTGCTTTTTAAATAACTCCTCTATTTTAAAAGAGGGGTGCCATGGGGCTATTGAATGATTTAGATAGGGGCATAGGCATAAAGGATATGCCCGGCTCTGTTCCTGTAACTTACAGCCTCTAGGCATTGTGATAAAACAAATGCCTATCAAATTCCATAGGACAAATGTTTTCATCTAGAGCAACTGCTGTTTCACGACTGACGTCGTATTAACTGTGCCTGTTTTTGGCACTAACCAAGAACAAACAAGATGAAGATTTATCTTCCGTTCTTTAATTTATTTTTATTTATGTATAAGGTGAGTGAGTGAAGGGAAGCATATAAAGAAAGAGGGTAACACCGATTGCCGTAACTGGTCAATTGTTAAACAAGCGTCCAGTAAAAACTCTTTTTAATGGGGCAAAAAGGCAATGATCTAAGAGTGCTGTATCATGGTATTGACTGGAAAAAATCAAGGAGTCTTCCATTCTTTAAGGACTTACAGTTTTAAGAGTGCACACTGCTCTGCTCTTGATGCACAGAATGGAGTGTGTAATAGCATCAGACCATCTAGGTTCCCATCTCCTTTGGCTCTGGCTTCATCTGATATACAGAAGAGTATTGGAGAGATGAGGAAGCAGTGCACAGCAGCACGTACAGCATAATCAGTGACAAGAAAACAGTTAGTATATTGACATAGGCAAGGGATTTTTCTGTGGCCTTTACATCTCGAATTAAATCATCCTCATTATACCTCTTAAGGGTGACCTGAGTGACCGTTGTTGTACACCATATATGAAGCTGGAGAGAGCTGTAAGCAGAACAGAAGCTACCTTCTGACTGTAGCAGGCTACCAACTTTGTGTCAGGAGGCAACAGACCGATTTGTCCATTGTTTTTTAAATTGGTGGGAGGTAGAGAATTCGAATCTAGAGGAGGAATAAAGGAGGAAGAGGACCTGTGATCTGCACTGCTCAAAAAGTAAACAGTGAGGACTGGTGTAGAGAATGTTAGATACTGAGTGATGCTGGAAAGCTCAGGGAAGAACTAGAACAGCTCTGAATCAAGAGGGTGCAAAACAGTCCAGAACTGGAATATCCATTCTATTAGTATACTGTTTAGGTTGTCTGAGGGTATACTGTTGATAAAACAACCCTGGCAGGCTAATACTTTGCTCACAAAGAATCCCAGAAGAACTGAAGCAAAAACTGCCAAAGTCACTTCTCACTACAAAGAAATATTTCAAACATATTCTAACAAAGCCTGACTGTAAAATGTGCAAATTGGATTTCCAGTAATGAGACCCATCAGTAGGCACATTTTCTTGACATATTCTGTCAGAGTATCACTCAGAAATAGTGATTCAAGTTTCCAAAAGTTACTTTAATTTGTGTAGAGAGGAAAGCATTTTCATTTTGCCCAGCCAGTTCTAATAATTTGCTAAATTCAAAATATGTGAAATTACTGAAGCTAGTTGTAGTGACCAGAAGGACCACTAATCTTAGTAATATTTTTTTCCCATGAATTATGTAGACTTGCACAAGAAATTTTTCTAACAGATAAAACATCAATCTTTGTTGACATGCCTGCTTCTTGTCTCTTTCACAGACATAATTCTGGACATTTTCCAGTAATCTTCATTCAGAAGATTTGCTTAAAAAAAATTCTACTAGCTATTGAGGTGTGCAGTTGGAAACTTCCATCTTCTTTTTCTTTGTAAAGTTCCTTAGCTCTTCCCTTACAGATGAATCTGGATATTGATACTTCCTATCTTGGCAGGCAGTAACAAGCATGATGAGTTAGATTAAGAGCAGTTGGGAAGGAAAAACAGTATTCCACAGCTCTTTTATACTGTAAAGCCGTGAAGGCTTTTAAACAATAATCCTTTATCCCATAGTATATTCTCTGGGCATCTTATTTTGGGCATAGGATATTGAACTGCATGGGCTTTGGTATGCCTCAATATAGCCGTACTTAAATAACTCCCATGTGAATTGCATGTATTAGTGACACAGTCTTCTACCTGTCTCATAAAAACTACAGAAGAAGGTAGTTGTGTGCTCAGCTAAGGTTTTGGTTTGGTTTTTTTTTTTGGTAAATCAAGCTCATAAGTAGTCTCTCTCTAAATGGTATTTTTTAAGTATTTCCCAATTAATAACTAGGTATTGTTAAATGCCTTGTTTTTAAAAAGAGGCTATGCCTTAAGCTGTCACATAATATATTTATTCAATCATATCTCACTATAATTAAATCTATGAAAAAAAGAGTTGTTTGTTTTTCTGCTCCACTTCTGGAGTTCCAGTAAGTGTTATGTACATACAAACACTTAAATAAGTGGGTGGTTTTGCCATACCTCTTCTATAGCAGCATTGTGCTAGGTGTTCTGTCTGGAAACTGAATTGCAGTCAAAGGGTTGGCGCTTCAGTAGCTAGCCGAAATGGTCTAGTACGCATCAGGATAGACACTGTCCTCCAGCGGAAGTAGGAGCGTAGGTAGATGCGATTACTGTAAAATAAAAAGGGACTATATAGTTGCTTTCCAAATCTACTGTTCATCTCTGTATTTTACAATGCAAGGATTAAGGCATTTTCCTGGAGCATACCATACTTAATTTTGAATATTAATCCCTGACTATTAGGAGCATTAGACTTCTTCAGGGATTCACCTAAGGACAGCTGAAGTACATGGCATGATTTTAAGACCAAGACTTTAACAGTACTTTGAGATTCCCAAGGAGAAGACAGTCTTCTGTGCATAGACTGCAAAGAGGCACTAAAGTTGTTTTATTTCTCTCTATGTGCACATCTGTAGTAAGACTGCATTTGCCCCTAAATTCAAAGTAAAATACTTAAACCAGGAATATTTTTCCTACAGATTGTCAAACATTTGTATTCCAGGTGCATGTGAAGTCTTGCTGGTTTTGCTGAACACTTGTTAGTGCAGACTGACACCCATTTGCAGAAGAATCGGCACATAGACTTTCAAGTTTACCAGCTGAGAGCTTCCGCATAGCACTGCATCATCTTCAACCAGGGCTCCATTCCTTTTTCTCCTCCTGACACTCTGTACTTACCAAATTGTCCATTGAGCTCTTGTGCTCCTCAAAAAACATTGGAAATGGGGTACCAGGCAGAAAGGTGGGGTGGGATACTGGCTACAAGGACAGTGAAGCTTTCTGAATGAAACCAAAATTTGTGTGGATTCTGTCATCTTGCGTGACTGAACTTGTGGAATCAAGGTATTACTGGTTAAAACCCAACTTTCAGCATTTTAAATGATCAGTGGCTGGGTAAGGAGCAGAGAAAGGGGCAGGAAAGGAAAGCAAAAAATCACCAGTCAAAACTATCACTATCAGTTTTTCATGTGTTTATTGATGGGACTTTAGTATTCTGACTGGTCAGTTAAGACTCACAGGATCTGTGTACAGACAACCAAAAGCGACTCTCCTTCTCGCAAACCACATGTAGGTTTCTCTAATACATCCCTTTTCACCATAATCCGTACTGCTGTCACCTCTGTCAGCTGTTCCTGTAATGAATTCTAGGCTAACTATGTTGTTAGAAAACAAACAGAAAGAGAATTGCATTAACACTTGTATCTTGAGACACAATCTCTGTGCCATGATCTGCACAGGCTAGTTCGGGGGGGGNNGGGGGGGGGGAGTATTTTAAATAATAATATATTAAAATGAGCACTTTAAAGGAACTGACAGTCCTCCGTTTTTCCTGTATAGCTCCTGCTATCTTCTACTCTTTGACACTACAGAGAATCCATACGTGCCTGTAATGTTAAAGATCTTTTGATGTAATTGCTGATGGGTGAAATACAGAGCATTCACTGTATATTGAGTCTGACTATTTCTACACCAACACAAATAATTGCCAGTAATTGATTACTAGAATTCTTATGCAAGTTGTTCTTTTGTACCATTTAAAGCAGAAGGTGAACAGTACACTACAGAGGAGCTGGAATCCCAGTCCTGAAGAATCCAGTCTGGAAAGTTACTTCCGATGTCAAACAAGAGGCAGAGAGTATGAAAGATAAATTATTCAGTAATGAATCCTACACACTTGTAATGCACAAGTTGTAATGAATCTCTTGTAATTTTGTAAAGTTGTTTACCTAATATGGTAGATACGCCATATGGTACACTAAAGAGAGTGTTAGAACAAGAACGTGAAGATTTCTAGGTTTTTATTTCTAGTTTTGTATGCAACTGTAAACTACATTCAAGCTGTCCTAGAATGCGAGCAGTAGAAGAATACAGGCTGCTCTGACCCTTCACGCTGACTACTGCTGCCATTTGGTAATTTCATCCATCTCCCACGTCACTCTCTTCCTCCGTCACTCCTCGGGCACTGCGGGCCAGCGTTGGGCTGCGCTCCCGGGTAGATGCCCTGGAAGAAAGACTTGCAGCCACTCTGCACCTTCGGGCTGGTTTAGCTTAAGTCTAGGGTTTTTTTACCCTTAATAAATCATTTGAGCAGCAGATGCAGATTAACTCTTCCACTGGTTCGGGAATGTGACCAGACTTCTATTCTAGATAGTTCTTTGGTATGTTGCTTATAGAATTTCACCATAGCTAAAACTAGCAATGTGCTCGCCTGTGGCAGCAGCAAACTGGTTGGGACTACCCTGCTTGAAGCAGCATTCCTGCCTTGTAAGAAACGGGCAACGTGACCTACAATGTCGTCTGTAAAATCACACCTACTTTGCAGCATTGTAATTTGGCAAAAATTGATAAAACGGAAGTTAAAAGTCAGAAAAGGAAAGGGCGTTTTCTTTCTCTCCCTTGAGTTTTGAATGATGACTGAGAAAAGCTGCAGAGTACAAAATATTTATATTAATCTTTTATTCTTGTTCTCAAAACTTCTCAGAGGAGCTAGGCAGTCCCTCCCAGTGATGCCACCTGGTAAAGTGATGGGAGCCTTAGGAAAGGCTCAGCATGCTAATTGTTACTCAGCAGCTGAACTCGACTGCAGGTGAGGGGACATGAGAAAATAGAACAGTAACATCCCTTACCATAAACTGTGAATTTGTAAGACTTTTGATTTAAAGATACTTACCCTATTATTTGAGGCCTATATGTTAAGAACAAATACATATCAGTTTTTATGTTTCCCCTGCGAGCTTTTGGCAAACAGCTTCTCCCTTGTAGACACGCTGGTATATTTGAGGGCAGGGTAAGGCATGAGACAGTACTTCAGCACTGCTCCCATCGCTCATGGGGACAGGTAGCGAGCAGAGCAATTCAATTCATGTTGCAGTACAACAAGTTAAAGGATCACCACAAATATGTGATGCAGGAAGCGTTGACACCCATGTTTGGGCAACCCTAAGTAAAGAATACTTTGTCTCTGGCCTATTTAAAGCAATCCCTTCTCATAGGTAACTCGTAGCTCTTACTCTTCCGAGTCTCCACCTTTGCAGCTTCAGTCAGCCATCATCAGATCCTGGGCATCGCCACTGGCAGGTGCCGAGTCGGCCCCACTGCAGCACAGTTCCAGCCTCTAATTCCACCCATTCCCAACACCTAAGAGCAAAGCTTATTTTCTAATACTGAAATAAGAGGTGCTATTTTACGCTTAAAACTTACCACGTGCTACGATTTATCTTTCAGTTAATATTGTTCCAATAGTTCAGTTTTCTGGGGAAACAGTGCCTGGCAAGAGAGCATTTGTTAAAAGGCAGGTTGTATTTACTTCCTTTATGACGGTTGCACAAGAAGGTCAAAGTGCAGCTCCCCACCGTGAGGCCGGCGCCCAGCAGAACATGCCCACCTGCAGGCAGTGCCCGGCCGGCCGCCCCCGCGGTGCCCCGGCTGCCCGCCGCGGGCCGTCCCGCAGAGGCACGGCTCTCCCCCAAGGGTTAACGGCGGCGGGGTGTGACACACGGGCGGGGATCGCGGCAGGGCCCCCGCCGCGCCGGGCTCGGAGCTGCCAGTGGACCGTTCAAAATCGGGATCTCCCTCGCTTTTTCCCCCGCCTCCCCTTCTCCTCTTCCTTTTCCCCTTTCCAGCCCTGAAGCCGCAGCCGCCCTCCCTTCCTCGGGCGCGCCTTCCCGGGGCTCGCCCCGGCCCCGGCGTGCTGAGTCAGGCCGCTCAGGC
>VYXH01012710.1:0-60287 GCA_013397275.1 Burhinus bistriatus
AGCAAAGCGTACCCCTGTCCAAGTCAGAAGTAGCCTGTTTCTCCAGCAGAATGCTGTGGGAAATGGAGTTGAAGGCTTCACTAAAGTCCAGGTAAACAACATCCACAGCCTTTCCCTCATCCACTAAGCAGGTCACCTTGTCATAGAACAAGACCAGGTTACTCAAGCAGGGCCTACCTTTCGTAAACCCATGCTGACTGAGCGTGATTGCCTGGCTGTCCTGTATGTGCCGCATGATGTCACTCAAGATGATCTGCTCTGTAACCTTCCCCAGCACTGAGGTCAGACTGACATGCCTGTTATTTCGTGGAATCTCTTTGCGGTCCTTCTTGTAGATGTGTGTCACATTTGCTAACCTCCAGTCAAGTGGGACCTCCCCTGTTAGCCAGGACTGCTGGTAAATGATGGAAAGTGGCTTGGTGAGCACATCCGCCAGCTCCCTCAGTACCCTTGGGTGGATCCCATCCACCCACTGTTGATGGCTTTCTCTTCCTCCTCCTTACTTCTCCTTCCCAATTTTCTTAGATTTGACAGTGTGTGTGATTTGGAGTATTATTCTCAGATGTGCTATGAGAAGTAAGATGGAAAATATTCCCTCAATTTGCAAATTCCCTTAGTTACACAAACTAAGGAACTCTGTAGAGGAAAGAACTTCTTGTTTTGCTCTTCTTCATGGACTGCAGAGTACTCGCCATTATTTAGTTCTTTTAAGAAGTGAGGCAGAGCAGATTAGTGAAGAAAATTCCAGGGAGTAGATGTGGGTAATTTTTGAGGCACGCAAAACACCCTTTTTTTTGGTAGCAGAAGTTACTCTTCCTAGTAATTCAGCAGGAGAAGTTAGGAAATAAACTAAAGATTGGGGGGAGATTAGTGTTAAAAAAATCTTTTGAAAAGAATATTTCAGGTGCTTTAATTCTGGTTTAAAGCACCCCTGAACAAGAGGAACCTAGCAGTAACGTATGGCTTTTTCTGCCTACAAAAAGGAATATATAAATGTGAGCGCAGTTACCAGTGCCCTAATGACTTAATTCCCGGTTATTCTCAGTTCCTGTGTCAGGTTGCCAGGTCTTGCTAGTATCTTGACTGTTAGTCTGCCAACAGTTTGATTATAGTGGTAGTGACGAGAAGTATCTGACATAAAGTTTTCTCATTATGGATCAACCAAATGGCAGGAGAAAGAGCTTTTCTGATTTGATAAGGTTTAAGGAGAATATATGTCTTTTATTCATGCATTGCCTGTGTCTGTTTATAAACATTCATTGCTATTTTTTTCAGGTTTGATATTGTACTTTGGCTGGCATTTTTCTCTACTTTTCTTGCTCGCTTACTGTGGGAGTGCACTCCTTGTGGGTAGGGACACTGCCCCTGCTTGCTTCGTGACTATCCTGAGTTCCCTACCTACCTTCCCTAGTGGAGCAGCCCGCTCTTGCTGCTCCCTGGCACCTGGAGACCCAAGTTGACCAGGATCAGATAGAGTTGATTAGTCTACATTTCTTCACTCCTTTTTGTTTTGTTTTCTGCAGTTGAACTCTGCTGTTACTTCATCTGGTCTTTGCAGTAGGACATTTGCTCTTTGCGGCAGCTTTCTGTGTATCTGAAGACTGTCAATATATCTTCTGTAGTATAAGCAGCATCAATCCCCTGACTCTTTGAATCATGCATTTTCTTTGCTATTGACTTTTTTCAGTTGGCCCATATCTGTCTGTAAAAACTGTTTATGGGACTCCAGCTGTGGCCTGGTCAATATGCTGAATCGAGCAGGATTACTCTAGATGTATCTTCTGAAGTACTCATAATTACAGATCCTGGAGCATGAAATAGATGATTGACTTATGTTCGGCTTGTGATTTTCCCTAATCCTCCAATTTCTTTTATGAAAAAAAAAAAAAAGGTTCTGATGTTTTTGTAGCTGTTTCTTTCTGTTAAAATGGTTTTGTGTCCTTGACTCTGTTAAGTTGTCGGATTTTAGCATCCAGATTTACAGCCTTTTTGATAGCAGAATCCCTTTATATGATTGCAAAGTGAACACTATTCTGTGGATAATCACCATATTCTGGGTATTATTAACAGGTTCACAACTGAATTGATCGTGATGAAGTTTAAATACTTATTTAAACATTAATTCTTTTTATAGCAGTGATAACCAGTTTAAATGTTACAGTTGCAGCTACTTGTGTGATTTCTGTATAACAGGTTCTGTAAAGAGTATTCAGAGCTATACACACCAACCAAGCCCACAGATCTACTACCACTTGTTTGCTTGGTGTATGTGAGAGGAAAAGGATTATTAATTGCTGTTCAGTTTATTCTGTGAATTGTGTGGGAGAATTATTCTGCTTAAATTGCTGCTTAATTTTTCTGCAGCAAAGTAAACTGGGGAATTTGTGATTCAGGAATCTGAAACCTTTCAGGAATGATATGCCATATAGGATGCTACTTACACCCACGCATATGTATGTGTGTATATTATGTTTTTCTGCTTTGCCAGGCTGGTGCTAAGTTTCAGTTGGAGCTGGGAGAGTCTGCCTCTTAAAAGTAAGATATCTGAAATATCTAGGCAGTATGTGAGATCATGATTCCCAGATCCAAGGTTCAAGTTTACATTTGGTGGAATCTCTGTCTTTAGAGATGCACAGAGTCATCTGAGGAATCTGTTCTGTTCCTCTGCAGTTTCATGATGAAGGTGTTTTTCATTCATTTCAATTGTAATTCTAATAATTATTTCTAAAAAAGAAGAAAATAAAGAAACACAAGTAGATGAAGACCACCTTTCCAAAGTTGAATTGTTTATTTTACCACTCACTGCCTTCTCCTCTAAAGGAGAAAATCTGTAGAGGAGTACAATTTTGAGGATTATGAAATATTCTTCATTCTCTCTCCCCTTCTCCAGAGTTTTTTGACTATTAGAGTTATTTTATGAAGGAGAATAGAGGAAGCCTGAAATTACAGACATTTTTCAGAGTATATTAAATAAAGATTTGGCCATGACATTTATCTTCTTTGTCAAGGAAACTTCTAGATCTAAGTGATGTAAGATCGTAGTGTATCTTCATACTAATAAAGAGAATTATATTCTGTCTTGCTGTGACTTAATTTGCTGCCTGAGGTTACTTTTGTAATGGTGACATCTGTAGCTAATTAGGTCCAACTATCTCTCCAGCCAGAGCTGAGTGACAGACTAGAAACCTCCTCCATGAGCAACAATGTCCGTCACAATACTCAGGATGTCAAGTAGACTCGGCAGGATAAGAGCTTTGTTAAACAGGGAACTTCTGACTAAGCTGCAGTGCGAAAATGCAGCAAAGGAGAAATTTAGGAACATTGTATGGTTGTGGAGGAGGAATTTAGAAATATTGTGTGGGAATGGTGTCAGGACAGTCAAAGCTTAGCTGGAGTTAAGACTTGCAAGGGACACTGAGGGTAACAAGAAGAGCTGCTGTCATCAGTAATAAAAGGCTGAACAAGGGAAATGTGGGACTGTTGCTGAATGGGGCAGGTGAAAGTGGACACAAAGCTGAGGTACTTTGGGATGAGAGGAATAGGCCTCAAGTTAGGACAAGAGGAAGCAGCCTCAAGTTGTGCCAAGGGAGACTTAGATTGGTTATTAGGGAAAATTTCTTCACTGAAAGGGCTGTCAAGCATTGAAACAAGCTGCCCAGGGAAGTGGTTGAGTCAGCATCCCTGGAGGTATTTAAAAGACATGTAGATGTGGCACTTGGAGACGTGGCTTAGTGGTAGACTTGGCTCTTACTTCTTTGAAGATGCTGGAATTGAATTAGGACTGAAGGCGATCTAATCGCCAGTCAAAACATGGGAAAGCAGCACAATAAAATGGCCATTAGTCCAGAAATACCATGTCAGATGGACACTGTTGTTATTAAACAACAACTAGGAATAATTTATTTTCTAATATAAAGATTTAACTTTATGGATATATATCAATGGGATGGAGAAAGTATTTTCTTGGAGACTTTTGAAAGCTAATGTTATGCTTGTAATTTCTTTTTTCTGTAATGTGAAATGTATGATGCTCTTCTGTAGCAATTCATTTATTAAAACCTTGAAAATGCCAGCATTCAGTAATGAATTTTTATTTTCATATTAGCAATTTAAAGTAGGCAAAATTTGTTAAAGATATATTATTGGGGACAGACAGAACTACATTTCAAATTCAAACACAGCTCTGCTGTTACAGTTTTTAATTACTTACTATCAGATCTTTTAAAATAGTAGCTGAGAAGGTGATGTAAATGTGTTGTGCTATTCCGGATTTTCATTAGAATAGAAGTACGCAAATTGTGAACCAGCTGAACAGAACTTGGAAACGCAGCTCTTTTTTTTTTTTTCTTTTTCTTTTTCTTTTTTTTCTCCAAACCTGGTTTGTAACCATGGAGAAAAATTATATGCATTTAAAAAGGTGAATAACTAACTAACTAAAACATGCATAGATGTAAAAAGAAAGAAGTGGATTGAGCAAAATGCAGAGGGGAAATAGCAGAAAAGAAGTGAGACAATTATTTTCAGCAAAACTTTTTTTTTTCCTCTGCAGCTGTGGTTGTTTCGATTTTCTAGATATAACTGAAATATTTTATTTACCCCAAGCAGTAAAACACTAAGCAGATCTCTTCTATATGAAATGCTGTGTGGAAATCTGAGTAAATAACATCTGCAGTTATTTCACAACTTATATTAACAACTGAAGCTTAATTATTTCTTTTTTTTCTTTTCATCCTTGATTGATCCATCCATTGGAGTGATCCATCCATTGATTATTCCACATGGATTGTTACAGTTTTGTGGCAGTAACTTTAAATCCACTGGATCTCATTAACATAAGTACAGTTTCCATGGGATTCGTTAACTTCAGTGAAGGTGCACAATGTATAAATCTGTATGAATTTTTGTAACTAAGTTGTCAGAGTTAGGCCTGAGTCTTATTTTCCCTTGTGCATGAGTGTGCATATGCATATTTTGTTTCTTGCCTGTCTTACCCCTCAGTAGTTCTGGAGATTTACAGAGCCAGATTGTGCTTTGCATTTATGAAGAATTTCAGAGAACATGCTTTTATGTTCCATGAAGCATAGATTTCATTTGTGATGCATATGAAGGCTGAATGTAAATACCTCAAAGAAATGGATGTGAACAGTTTATTTTCTGTGCTATTTAGTCCAGAGCACAGAAGTGAACAACACCCAAAGAATTCTGAAAAGTTACTTCTTCAAAAAATGTTGTGCAATTCAGATTTTTGCCTGAAATTACTCATACTTTCAAAAAGGAAAAGAAATACATTATTTTACTGTTGCAAATGATTATAATTAATGCCTAGCATGTTTGTAGGTTTTCTTTTGTTGGATACGGATTTTACAAAACTCATGAGTTCCATATAGTGAAATATATAGAGAAAAGGTATTTGTGTGATCATTTTATTCCATTAATCTGTAAAGAAAAGAAATAAACCCCCCATCCTTCCTGTTTCACAGGACTGTAAATCCTAGCTGTAAATCCTTCTGTAAATCCTAGCTGAGAAGGAAATTGTGGATGATCTTATCTTTTTTAGGATGATTTTGGTGTCTTTTTGTGTACTAGGAAGAAAGATAGTGCTGTGTAGATTTGGGTGGGGATAGTGGGTTTTAGAGATTCTAGTCATAGATGGGAGCCATCAGGTCATGGATCCCAACTGGCTGAGGATGACAATGACAGCAGATTTACATCAAGCACCCTGACCTGTTCATTTGAACATTGCAACCTTGTAACCTGAAGTGTAAAACTGAGGATACATACAGATGTTGTTTCTTACTATTTGGCATTTCTCTAACTTTGCATAACAGCTACTGATTTTTCTAAACTCGCTGTTGATGAGGTGGGCTCGTACTTTAAGTTAGCAGATTCACTAGCTAGTTTTGGGTTTTTTTAATATAATTTATATTTTTAAACTTGATTGAAAGGGTTTGGAAAATAAAAGAATTATTGATTTACTCTCTCTCCTTCATACACTCTTTTAGTCAAACATTTTGTGCTCTTGTAGTGTTAAGATTATATTGTCTTTTCTCCTGTAACGTGTGGTTTTGGCTTTGATCCATCATCTGACACTGAAATGCCAGTTTTTTTTCCATATGTTTGGGCTAGACTCTAGTCAAAATAAACTCTTCCTTATGTTTATAAACATAAGATAAATATTTATTAGTGTTCAAAAGTTCTAAACTGAAAACAGATTTTGAACCAGTGGGGGCAATCAGTGACCACCAGTGTTTGTCTTTGTTAACTATCCCTTCTTCTGGGAACCTTTTCCGTGCTAGGGATTGGTATGCAAAGCTTGACTCTCAGTGGCTCCATACTCTCGAGTATTACATGAAGTCTTCCTGTGTTGGGCACCAGAAAATGGAGCTTTACACGAATGTGTATGTTGTTCCTGCATTCTGGGAAGTTTGGCCAGTGTCCAAGAGTGCTTGTTTACCGACGTCAAACTTAGCACCTCCCGGACTACATTAAAAACTGATTTTAGCATTACATTCTAGAGTCAATATACATTTTGACTCTTGTTTTTTAAAATGGTAACTGTATATATGTTCGTAGAGTGTCCTATTCTGCAGCAAGTTGAACGCTTTCCGATATACTTATTGTGGGAAGTCAAAGCAAGTTTTGGCTTTTTCAGTTTGTTTTACCTGTTAAGTTTCTTTTGGTCCATTAATGTTGTGCAGACAATGTCACAAATTTTTTCTATTTTGGCTATTGCATGGACCTACTTTTGCAATGTAATTTATAGTAATTGGATTATTGAATGACTATAATAGTTATCAAGAATTGAAGTAATAGATATAGGCAGAGTAATTTCATGCTTTTCAGACAAGATTATATTACATTTAGGATAGGTCACAAATGACTCCACGACTTCACCAATTTTAATTAACTTTAATATCTAAGAAGAAAAAAGAACCTTGCTAAATTGTCAATCCTTGTAACTTTGGTTGTTATTTTACAGCTAGCAGTTTTCTATGCAAAAGATTTTATCTTTTAATTTTTTTTTTTTGACATATTTCCTTTTCGTCATCTTTTAAAAATATTATTCTGGGCTTTCCCTGAAACTGAAGCGAATGATCTGCTGGACCAAGATTGACTCTTCGCAAACCTGCAGATCACTTTTCTGTATGGGAGTGGACTGGTCTTGAAGCTTTGATGCAAATATTTTGATGTTTTGTATGTGAAAGCCATTTAATGTGCGGCCTGAGATCTCTGTAATAAAATTGATGAGTATTAGTGTCAAATACCAGGCCCTATATTCCCTCTCCTAGACCATGGAAACTTGCTCAAAGGCAGTGCTTGCGAAGTAGGCAGTGTGGTGCTTGTTGCTTCTGTAGTACTAGTTACTGCCCTTGCTAATTTATTTCCCTCCAAATTAACGTATGCATGCCACTAAACGTAATATTTTCACAGTTCTGACTTTATTTCTTCTAGACTTCTATATCATTTACTTAAATCACTAAAGCATGCAGGAAACCTCCTCCCAGTGTGGCAAAAGTCTGCAGAGATGCTCATTTTAAGCACGACCCGGCTCTTGTTCTGTAGCGGCTGTGCCATTCTGACAGAGGTTAGCCTAGTTGTACTGAAATAGTTTAATTTTCACAATTAGCAGGCCGTTGTAAATAGAACTTAGTTTAAGGCTGAGAAAAAGAGCAGAACGTAAAATCTAAGTTACAGTATGGCATTTCACAAAGCTCTTGTGCCTTCAAAACCAGAAGCAATGCATTTTGGTGGTGGGAGTTGAGCATCTGAACCCTGAGGGCACCATTGGGCCACAGTGTCCCTGCCCAAGGCCCAGGAGCCCCATTTGAGCCCAGCCCGGCACCCTCCGTCCCCCCCAAGCCATGCTGGCACTGGCTGGCGCCCGCTTTCCTCCCAGCTTGTTGTTTGGGTTTCCTGGCTTGGCCATGGATTGCACCTTTGCCTGACTCTCGGTGGTCTGTTGCCAGGATCACCCTCGCTGCCAGCTTGCCTACCCCTCAGGAGCACCCCTTCCTCCCCCTGCTCCCCGACACTGAGTGCCCACCATGCAGGAGCTGGCTGTGGCAGCTGGCCACCGGCCACTGCTTCAGTGGTTGCCCAAGGCTGCATTTAGTGCTGTACCAGCTGGTGTTTTTCCTCAGACAAGGTATAGAGCGGGATAAATGGCAAGCAAGTGGTATTGATTTTGTTTACATGTATAGAAAATACATGCAAAAAATACAACTGAAGGGATGTTATTTTCTGCCCCAAATTGCATTATATTCTCTGAAGTTACAAATTTCAAAACAGTAAGAAATGAAGTGAAGGTTTATAACAAAAAGCTTTATTAAATACACTGCCGGTCGAGTAATCTTTCAGGAGGCTGAAATGCTATGGCATTTCTCATGTTCATTATTACCGACCACACAAAATAATGCAGATTGTAATAACAAGTAATTTTTGTAATCTAATCAAACTGTTTCAATTTTGGAATGTGTTTCTTCTGAAATTTATGGACAACCCATTACCGTTTTGGCAAGACAGATTTATTGTTTCTGGCTCCTCTGATAGGTGTCATGTTTCAAGTGATAATGAGTGTGTAACTTCACTTGGCAGTTTGTTTAATGATCTGGTGACTGTAATTTTTTCCTCTGGTAGGGATGCTAATGTACCCTACTGCAGCTTGAAGTGTTGCCTCTTGTTCTGTCATTAAGAACAGATGAAATTAATTGGTTCTGATTTTCTTTCAAATCTGTAATGGTACATTATAAAATAGTTGTCAAACTCTATCGTCAGAATTTTCTTTCTAATGTGTCTGTGCTGTCCAGTAAATGGTCTGATAAAATGACAACAGTAGTTGAAGATGAGGAGTCAAATGAGGAATATTTCATCTTTGTGTTTCCATAGAGAAGCGGTATTTCTGATTGCAAATCTCCTGTATTCTGGAGGAAGCTTGACCAAAACCCAGGAGAAAGCAACCTGTATGTTTTGTTCTCATTTAAATAATGGGAATTGGTACTCATTGAAACTTGTGAATAATACACATAACTGTTTGAATTGTTTCAAGTTGTTTCTGTAGACAATAACGCTTTGAATTGAAAATTTGCAGGTTCATCATGAAATAGGTTGGGACATGGAAAATGTAGATGAGAAAGTTTAGGGCAAATACAGGGTAGTGTTTGATTTTCATGGGAGCCCAAAGTTAGCATCACAACTGAAGACAGTGCTGTAGTGTGTAGTCTTACTATTTTTAGCAGGAAATTCATTCTGAAACCTAGTAATGTTGTATTACTAGCTACCCTCCCACTGAGATGAACAGTGAGTACAGTACATGCTCTTATGTTCTTTTCAGACTTCTTTAAGTCTGTCTTGTGATTCAGAGAGCATCCACATTTGCACTGGACTGGCAGATGTTCCTTAGCACCGTAACAGATGTAGTGCAGAAATCATGAATCTGAGGCCACAACTACACCATGTGATTGCAGTGCCTGACCGTCAGCTAGCAGTGTAGAGGTCCCAAAAAAGTCTGACTGCATAGTAAAATAATTAGTTATTTTATTCTGTGACGAGGAGCCACTCAGCCCTCATTTTAAAGTTAATTAGTATTTTGAAATCAGTGTGACGGTGTGCTCCCCCCTCTCCAGGTGCCACCTGATCTTTATCTTTGTTAACCCTGCCCAAGCAACAACCACCCGTGGTGGTCACAATGGGTGCTTGTAGTGGTTTCGGGGAGGCAGATAACAACACAATAACCAAGGGCTAACTTGAGCAATGCTGGTACTGTGGTCAATATGCAAATATGACTATAGGTCAATCATCTTACTCCCATAAATACTGAACAGCCCAAGAGCCCTTTGAGCTCTCCTGAATGGCAGTGGGCTGCACGCCAGGATCTCCCCTTGAGTCAGGACACTGCTCAAGGTTACTACTCCTCGAGGTTGAGAGATTCCTTACCACAACAGATCCTCGGTAAGTGACTAATAGCATGCTGAACTTGGAAATCTTAGCTAAGGGATATAAAGGATTGATTGTGCATATATAATCCTTTAGACATAAACTGTTGACCAAGTCTGGGACTAGGATTGGATCAAGCTGCACCTAGACTCCTCTCTGAGAAGGAGTTTAGAAAGCAAAGGAGTCCTTTCTGAAACCTTGACTCAATGGGAGGGTCTCCCTGATAGCTCTGTCTGACCCTGTCCTCTATGCAGTAAATAACCAAGTGTGCCTTGCCATCTCGAATCTTGTTAAACCACTGTCGCATTTACCATCAAACTTTTTAAAATTCTTGTTTTATGTCACTAAATGTATTGCTGCTTCTCTCTACGATTGAAGTGCATCATTCCTTCCGCGACAGTCAGTTATGTGTGTGAATAATGTTTCCTGTAATTGATAATACAACTTTATTTTATGTTGAGCATGCAAGTGTTTTTCTTAACCTCCTGTTGTCAGTGATACATGATTGAATATGAAGCATTTTTTCGTCTTCCTCTTGTCAGGCTCATAAGGCTATAATAGAGGAAAACTTGAAGCTACTCCTCAGGACTTTTGCAATAAATGACAAAGAAAGGGATTATATCTCATCTTTGAAGGCTGCACTTTCTATTAGCATGGCTTTGCAGTCATGGTATGATTAAAAGCGGAAGACTACAGCCAGTGCTGAGCACGTAAGGCATCTGTAGCACAAATAAGTGTCAGCTGGTGGCTCTGTGATGACATTAAGTTGAGAATTTCAGGATTACTGTCCCACATGTTGCATGTAAAAAAGACTTCACAGCAAGGAATATGGTTAAGTAGGTGCAGGTATATTAAATGCATCTGAGAGAAGTCCTGTGATACTCCTCCAGTGAAGGCGATGAAAGTAGAAATATCCTGAGCTAGGTGTCTGTGTAGATCCCTACCCTTCTTCCTTCCAAACTGTTTACTTTTTTATAGCATCGTAGGATCATACTATCTATGTTAAGACTCAAATCAGATGAATGCTTTTATCTTTCTCCTGTTGTTCAGTATAAGACAGTAGACATGGTCTCCTCATTTTATTGAGAGAGACTTTTCTCAAGTTCGTGACTCTGGGAGAAGGCCAGCAGCTCTGCAGTTTCAGCTCAGTGTGTGCATGTGTCTGCATATCCACCCATCTTCTTGAATAGATCTTGTTCCTCAGGGTTTCACTTGGTGCTTTTAGCCATGTTCTATGCTCACTTTGTGGTTGCCTGGCAAAGTCTAAATTACTTGTCTCCTTCTTGCATGGATGAGAGATTGTGGGGTCCCCAGGATTCAAGAGTTTAGTCATGGCAGGACACTGCTAGGTTCACCTTTCTCATATTAAGGTTGTTTGCAGACTTAACCATAGTCTCTTTGTAAATCCAGGTATCTGTGTGTTCTGTCTTTGAGCCTGTCAAGCATATGTTTAAATAGACTAGCACATCTCTTCCAAGTGTGTTGTCCTTTTGAAGCAAGAGTATTATGTGATGTTACTGAAATATCAGGAATCATTGTATAGTGTCATTTTCATCTTTTTTCAAACTTAGATGTGGCTGGTTTAATCATTTAAAAAAGGAGTGTGTGCGTATGCGTGTGCTGGGGGTGGTGTTGGGACATAATTACTGTAGTGGAAGAGGAAAGAGGTGAAGGAACCTCTTTCCTTTTGGAAATAATGTAGAGAAAATCAAACTACTGTTACACAAAGAAAAAAAAATCACTTAGTCTTATATTTTACTTTTCAGTTATAGAGGAATTTTTTACATTGATGTCAAATGCACGGGTGCAATTTTGAAATACTGCCTTATTTTAGCTGTGTTCTAAGACCAAAGCTGAAGTTGTTAAGTTCTTCTGTCATGTGAATCGTCAAATACTTTATAGTGTCTATTGACTCCAGGAAGAATTGAAATTGTATCCCTTTGTGTTACAGAATGAGATCTTTATATCAGAATGTTACAAAAAAATTTACAGGATAAATGTTTGATAGGATGTAGTTCTCTTTAAGAATGACATATTTCAGGGACTAATCAGTTAGCCAGTGTCATCTTAAAATATGTGATTCATTTGAAATGTGAATCAGTCCCTCATTTCGAGTCTTAATTCAGATTAACTGCAGGTTTGAAGGATATGCACTTGAGTCTCTCATTTAAGCTTTTGAAGATCAAAGGGTTGCTGTCTAGCTTCAAAGTGTGTTACTAAAAGCCTACATAAACAATTAAAGCTGACTCAGTGTCTTTAGAGTGAGACTCCTTAACATATGTACAACATAGTAGTTAACACTTACAAAATTAAAATTATCTTAAGGGGTGGTTGCAGTGCTTATGTTTTGTACTTATTTGCAGAATAGTTGCAAGTTTTACTAACACAATTAGGTAACAACTACTGAAAGAGACAAAGGCTGATAAGTAAAAATAATTTATTAGGAGTATAGTCGGGCAACTGAAGCAAGATTCAACCTTTTTCTGTTTGTTTTCTATCCCTAGTGAGTTGCAGGGTAATTGCATATGCTGTAGGGTATCTGAAAGAAGCAGGGCATTTTTTTTAAGCTGTGTTTCCCAGGAGCCGTTTTCGTTTCGTAATACACATAGCTGAGTTTGACTTGATTAAATTGAATAACTGTGTATCCATAGATTATTATTCATGTCATGGAATAGGAATGGGTTGATACTCACATAGTCATTTGAGAACTGTACTCTTGGGGGGGTTAATACAAAGAAAAGAGAATAATTTTAATGAAAATGATAACATCTGTTAAAGTAGCATTTATATAAGCCCCACATGTACTTTCTATTTAAATGTTGAGACGCAATTACGACACTTTATTCCTTTTTGTCTCAGTCATGTAATCCTAATTTCAACAAAATTATATGTGATTTAAGGTGATAGGCAGTGAGCTGCTTCTATTTCACTGTCAGATACTCCTCTGTTAATGGTGCTTATTGAAAACTTCCCTGGCCAGCTATTTCCTCGTATCCTTGCAGGATTCCTTGTCTGCCATCGGGACTGTCCTTACTGTTATCTCTCACTTTGACCATGTACGGCTGCAGATTTTTCACCTGTTGTTTCAGAAATGTCCTGTAGACTGTGGTTGCATTAGGTGTCTGAGGATGCTTCTGTGAGATACAACTGTTCATTGCCACCATCACAGGGAGGTCCTGTTCATGGCCGCATGCACAGCATATGTTCTCCTGGTCTTCTTGTTATGTGTAGGCAGTAAGAAGCAACAAGGACATAAGATGTAGATATCTCCAGAAAAGTCTTTATCAGTCTGAAACCCTGAAATAACTGTTAATTCACATCAGTTCACATTGTTTTGAGGAATACGGGTATAGTGACAGTTCATATTAATGCTGTGAAGAACATAATTTTTGTGATATTGTGATGCTGTGAAATGACCCAAATTCAGAAATGTGTGGGGTGGATGGCTTGCCACTGACATGTATGCAGCATGTTTAAGGCAGTATCACTTAGTTATGGTTTTCTTACTAGCACAGAGTTGGTGCAGCAGAGTGCTGGGCTTGCTGGGCTTCAGCCTGTGTACGGCAGAAGCAGCGAGAGTGAGCAGCTGCACAACATGCCCAGGGTGATGGCCAGGCCGGACGACGTTTTTTTTTCTCACTCGCTGCCAGGAACATGTGCACTTTCTGTAATGGGAGAGACTTATAAAATGATGCATTTTGGTTTTACGTTTTTCTTGCATCTTTCACTGAAGCACTGATAATTAGGTGTGCCGCTATACTGAGATATGCACCGTTACATTCATATGCACTGTTAGCATCCTTTAGAATTAGCCTCTCTACAGTGATATTAACATGAAAGACTTTAAAAGATTTTTTTTTTTCAAAGAAAATTAAAGACTGAATAAACATTAAACATTATATCTTTTACTTCAGAAATCTCTACTTGTAAAATTTGATTTATAGCCCTCTTGGACTTGTGATCAAGATTAATGTGGAGAATAAATTTTTAGCTGCCGTTACAGACATCAAAAAAAGATTTGTATGGTTAACTGTTAGTGCCCTCCTCTCAAGGATTTTGTATGTCTTATCAGAACATGTGAGTGAGATACAGTAGCCGTGAATATCTGATTAAAAGAGATGAGCAGTGGTAAAAGTTTATGCATAATCTGTGCAATCTTGATTTAAGTGGAATTGAGTGAAGTGTTTTTTGTAAAAGGAGAATCAAAACATGCAAGTCAGTGTCTCATGTACAGTTGAAAATTCCACTGCATATAATTTCTGTCAAATTATTTGGGATACTGCACATACAGTTTCTCACACTGAACAGTTATATCAGTCAGCTGCTTACCGGTCTTATGTGTCTGAAAATCATGCAAAACAGCTTTAAAAATCAAATCTGATAATAGTTGTGCAAGGCTTATGAGTCTTTCCACTTAGAAGGAAGTGAGAGTGTTGTCTCCTTGATGAAGATATAGCCTGGGTACTTCTGGTAACTGTGAGTAAATTTTAGTGTAGAGCTGTGTTAGTGCTTGTGCTGAAACCACAGTTATTTTGAAATTTGGGAATGGCTGTGAGGTTGACTACATCTGTACCATTTCGTGCTTGGAACTTGCTTGTGGTAGGTCCGTGTGGAGCAGGGTAGGGAAAGCTCCCGTCTGACTGCTCCGTAGCCCACAGTCATGCTCATCCTTTCCTTCCTTGTCTAGGTGTTTACGCAGCCAAGAAACAGCGCTCTGCCTCACAAGCCTGTTGTGTGTAATGATTTCAAGACTGTAAAACAATTATATGTTGTGTGAAAGGGGTTTATAAAGTACCTTACCTGAGGGATTACTGACGTCTAATGCATTTGTACTTTCTTCACATAGTCAGGAAGACAGTATCTTTCATATTGACTTTTCTATCTCTTTTGTCCTTTTAATTAGAGATTTTTTTCATTACTGAACTGTCCTTCTGATGTTGTGTAGACAGAAAAATAACTGAGTGTTCCAAGTACGAGTCTTAGTCAGCTTAAAATAGAAAAATCTAAATTAATTTTTGATGGGACAGTCTTACTTTTCCAAGAAGATGAAAAATATGACTGTTTCAATTTCTGTAATGCTATATTATTGTGGCTGTCACTCAGGCTTTTCTTGCTAATCCAATGAAAGACTAATGTGTTATGATTAAGTACAATACTTCTGGCAATCCTTTAAGACCATATTATGACTAAAAGTAAATTAGTTATGAAAATATTCTGTTTTATTTTAATAAAAAGGCATTCTGTTTCATTTAGAAACAAATACCAAAATCTCTGTAGTGAAGAAGGCTTTAAAGAGACTTTCTTTTTTATTTAAATTAGTTTTTGGAAGAGAACATCACAGTACTTTTTGGGAGAATAGAGCAATACAATCGTAGTGAAACTTGTTGTTTAGTTAATATGCATCTCAAAAGCTTATGATTTATACTCTAGATGCTTGTAATAAACAGTATTTTTGTATTGTTTAATAGTGATCAAATAGGAAAATGCACATTTTATAGAAGAAAAGATATATTCATGCTATTAATGTTTTTCATAAATAAATATTTTGGTAAAATTTGATAACAATTTGCTTTTGACAAAATAGGCTGTTAAAAAGATGCATAGACTAATTCATTGCTCTTCTAGTCTTCCATCAACACGGTTCTTACAGAGATGGAAGAAAGGCAGAGTGTATGAAATAATTGACAGAGGTCCTGGGTGGCTACTCAAGAGCTAAAAAGGGGAAAAAAATATACGAGAGCTAACGTGTTACAAAGAAAAGCTGATACATCTATGAGTGGCTACCTGGGAGAGATCTTAGTTTCACTGGATTTAGTATTGTTCCTTCTAATGATGATAAGTTCTGTTCATCCCTGTTAGCACAGCAGTGGGGATGATCCTGCAAAATCAGTGCAGATACTCCTACTTTCTCATAATCACTGTCAAGGGTTGGATTTATTGTCTTCAAGTTTGTAAGTGAAGGTATTCAGCACGAGTCAAAAAGGTATTATCAAGTCTTGTATTTTATTCCAGCTGTTGGCTGTTTGCCAGAGAATTTCCTCAATTAATGCACAACAACATACTGCCGTACAATGTTCTGAATGTCACGAATAACTTCTCATTATATTTTTGGTGTAGAAACCAGTGCTTTTATATTTCTTTCACAAGTTTTCTGTTTCCAAACCTACTTTAGTTCATGCCAGCAAGTAGGTTTTGAAGTTTTTTGCAAGCTTTTATAAAAACTAAGCTTATTCTCAAAAAAAAAAAGAAAAAATTTTTTTTTTTTTTTTTTTAAGTCCAGCTCTGTTAGGAGAACGACATGACAAACAACTGTGTTCTGTCACTTCTTGTCAGTTTTGTTCCTGTATCGTCCTGGAAAGCAATGCCTTTGTCAGTTTAGGGAGGTCTGTTGTCAATTTTTCTTTCTTTAATGGTGAATTAAAATCAGCCAAGGTAGTTCCTGTGTTAAGTCACATGAAACGTCAGGAAAATATTAAACTTTGAGCTAGAAGAGGAGGTGTAGAGGGATTTTTGTTTGTTCTGTTCTGTGTGACTGATGATAACTTTGACAATTCAATGTCTTTAATGAAAAGAAATTTCAGAAATAGCTTTTTCACAGGAGGCAGGTTTTTGGGTTTGTTTTCTTTCAGCTTGGACAACTCCAAAAGCACTTATGTTAAATGGTATCTAAAGAGGAGAGTTTAGTTTTATTTATGTAGTTTCTATTAAACTTTTATTTTGCATAGAATAAAGGGAAAGCATATTTAGCAGCATTCTGCAACGTAAATACTTTCATTTTTTTTAAGACTACAGTTTTATGAGAAAATCAGGTTTTGCTAAGGTGCTCACAAACACCACTGAATTTGATTTCTGAATGGCAGTTTGGATATGCTGAGTTGTACTTCAAAAAAAATGAAACATGCAAAATACTTTTGCTTGATGAATGTGGGATGGATATTTTATTGTTCAGTCTGTTTTGAAAGAAAATGCTTGTTTTAAATTAATTTTAAGTCCATTAAAACATAGCATTGGTACACATTCTGCTCTGCCTTTTGTAGACTTAGATTAAATCTTAAAAAAATTTTACATTTCTACCATTTCTACCAAAGTTAGCATTTTCTTCTTTTTTTTTTTTTTTTACTTGTAAAATATGCTTATTATTTTGCCTGCTTCCTGTTGACCAGTGACTCCCTTACTACATCATGAGCTACAAAGCAAAAAACAAGATGGAACACCAAATGCTCTAATTTTCATAAATCATTATGTTTAACATTAGGATTAGATATCTGAAACTGCTGATGCTTAACAAACTTGACATTGCAGATTTGGTTTAAAGCCAGTGTAACATCAGCATAAATCTTCCTGTTGACTCCAGTAACCACTGAATTTAGATTTTCAGAAAGCATAGGTATATACAGGTGTTCTCAAAATGGTTTCTGACTTGGTGAAAAGGAAGGAACATTAGCCATCTGGCTAGACGTGGAGGTTTCAGGAAACTTGGCTACTCTGAATGTGTGTCAGATCCACTGGAGCATTAAACTTTTCAACGTGTTTTTGTGTATCAAATGCCAGGAAGAATTCATTAATGTATACTGCTATGAAAGCTCCAGAGGTCTCTATAAAACCATTAATACATCATTACACATTGCATGTAAAGACCCTTGTGACTTTGGCAAATTCTCTAAATATAATTGTTTGGGATTTTTTTCTAGATTATACAGAACTAATATGCTCAATATGCAATTGAACAACTGATGTGCTCAAATTTTATTTGTAGTTTTACTTTTTACAATGCCAATTTAGCACGTTTAAAATTCAGCAAGAAATAAAATGCAACCAGGAAAACAGTCTCTCTTCAGTGTTGGGGAAAAAGCATGTGGTCTCTGTTTAGTTTGTTAAATGATGAAAATATATGCGCTAATTTGCATTTGTCATGTGCCCACTCTGTAAATCAGACACAAAATTCAACATCTTCATTCTTTCTAAGAAAAGGTTTCACAACAGTGCTCTGCTTTTAAGTCTTCTGTTACTGACTTTAAAACATTTTGTAAGATAGATCATCACCTATATGCGACTGCAGAATATAATCTTAGATAATTAAAACCAGGAATTAAATTCTCACATATTACTCTACAATTTTTCAGAGCTTTTAAGTCAATCTGCAGCTATTTTAGATTACATTGTGAAATTTAAACTATGAGTTATTGAAATACATGTGCATTACACAAATAAATTGTTCTAAAAATGAAAGTAGGCCAGACTTCTGGAAACTCCATGCTTAAATTTGAATTAGAGTAACTTCTAACGAAAAGACTTTTTGCATCCTGTTACATAATGAATGCTTACTCCTAGCTATTTATTTGCTGTATTACTTGAGTTATACAGCAGAGTCTTCATGTTGCTTGTTTAGCACTACTTTTGTTTAAATTTTGTCTTGTTACCTTTTAAAATTTTTACGTATCGTTTCTTTATATGCAAAACCCATAAACATCTGATCCTCACCATTAAATGATATATTTGCAGATTAGAACTTACCATCTAGTATGGAAAGGAAAATTGCTGCTAATACAATCATGGATGTAGTTATTTTTTAATCTTGGTGATCTGTAAATGAAACCTTTTAAGAAGACAAAGGAGAAAAGGATGGTGTAAAGTCTAAGGAATTAGAAGTGTTGCAGAAAGAAAAAAGAGGTTTCTCAGGAGCTCATCGTAGACATTGAACTGAAGCCCACTGGAGCCAGCTGGGAGATAGTGAGGTCTTTCAGGCAGGCTGTGGTTGAGGTTGTGTCGGTTCTTAGAGTCACAGAACTGCTGGGGTGGGAAGGCACTTCTGGAGATCTTGTAGTCCAACCGCTTGTTCAGAGCAGAGTCAGCTGGAGGAGGTTGCTCAGGGCCGTGTCCAGTCAGGTCTTGAATATCTGCAAGGCTGGCCACTCCACAGCTTCTCTGGTTAACCTCTTCCAGTGCTTGACCACCCTCACAGTAAACCTCTTGATGGTACATCTCAGTATGACCAAAAGTAGGGCCAGAGCAGTTTATGACTGTACTTGCTACTTACCTTATACACAGTAAGCCTCTTCCTTACTTACTGTATTCAGTTGTAGTTTAAGGAGGGGGCTAAAGTGTGGTTTGTTGCACTGCTGCATGCTTTTTTTCTTTTTCCCCTAAATAGAATCATGGTTTCTCTTCCATGTGTCATTAGAATCGCTTGACCTCAACTGTAGTGGTCCTTTTAAATCCTTGTGGGGATGGCAGTGGTAGCGCAGGGTCTCATGCTTGATTTCATGTCCACGAAGTGATTTCAGTAGTATGAAACTAGTCAAATATTCTTGGTCATCAACAGAGGAGAGCAGCTTTGCTCAGAAAGACATTCTTGTACATTGTGAATAGTATAGGAAAATGTACGGAGATGGCTTTGTGCTGTTGAACACAAACAGTGTCTTGTTGCTAGTGCTCTGGCAGAGCAGATCAGAGGGGCAGGCTGCACATAAGTCTTGAGTGGCTGAGGTTCTGGAGGAAAAAAAAAATAGGACTGTAAAGAATAAGGACAAAATGTTTATACTTCTCCAATGAAAAAGGAGTTTGGAAAGCTTTAATGTTACTTGGAAGTCAGAATGAAAGGAAAACAAGAACCTTTAGACAGAGTATTTCTAACATGCTTGAGGGAAGGAATTTGGGTGCCAACAACCTCAAAAAGAAAGAGAGCTGCAGTAATCATACTATGTAATTATTGTGGTTTAGATAGAAGAGGAAAAGGCAGAAACTTGCATGCTATTTTTGTATGTTGTCAAGTATTGTTCATATCCCTGGAGCCTCTTAGAAAATCTTACCCTTCTCTGCAAGAGGAAGGATAATGGAAAGTGTTTGACAGCGTGGTGGTTCTTTATATTTTATTTCACAACTTTCGCACTGTAAAGAAACTTCCAAAAATATCAGTTTTCAGAGCTCCATTATTTTTAAAGAGCAGCTAATCACAAAGATAAGTTGTATAAGAAAGAGCATACCTGTTATGTACCTACTTGTAAGCCTGCTGCCTGAACAGACAGGAGGTTGAAATACAGGTTAGGGTGAAATTCAGCTAACCTTGCTGGTACAGATATTCTGTATACGTTCAGAGTTTCAAGTATACATGGTTTTTTTTGAAAACCAGAATAAGAAAACCACCTTTTTTTTCAGCATGGGAGAACCTTTGTGTTAAGATGGTTGCAGTGGAGGTGGGCAAACCTGTATGTTGGCTTTTAACTTTCAGGATCATGTGGGACAGTTGTGAATGTATGTAGTATTAAAGTAGCTGAGAGAGCAGCCTCAAAGTCACACTGAACATGACCACAATGATCTGTTCTTGGGATCTGAATCTGAATCTCTGAGGATCTTCTGTCTGTGTTTAAAATGTAATTTCAGCATGACTTTGAAAGAATGAGATGATTTAAATTTAGAAATTTTTGTGTCAGTTGTTGAATGATATTACCCAAAGTAATTACAGTGTTTTTGATTAACATAGTTTTTAGCTTTGTATGTAAAATATGTTCTCAGTAAGAAAATCTGTTTGGTATTTTCTCCCACCACTTTTATCCCAGCTGAAAATTTCGTTGTATGCCTAATCTTGGGACTCTTACTCTATGTCCAGTCTTTTCAGGCAATGCTAATGAAAAATGTCTTATTTAATATATAAATTCTGTTTTCATTTACACTTCTCTTCTGAAAACAGTTAAACCTGCAGAGGGAAGAGCAAAATTAGCCTATTAATAGTCTAGGATTTCTAAATGTAATAAACTGAATGAGATACAGCAGTGTGCTATTCCTTCAACTATTCTTTGCTGTAAAAGAAGGCTGGGAGTACTTAACGGGATATGTTTAACACTGTATTGTAGTACCTAAAAGGAAGCCGTGGCTAGTAAGAGGTAATGTACAGAGAGTAACAGTGTAGATATAAATATGTAGAAAGAATGATCAGGATGTTATAAAAAAAGGTGTTAAGCTGTTATGCTGTACTTTTCCCTTCCAGAGAACTTTTATTCTCTTGCGTTATTTATATATATAAAGGACGTTGTTTATATATATAAAGGATCCATTTTTTATATAAATAAAGGATGCTGAAGAACATATGCAAGAAGAATAATATGCATTTAAAAAGAAATTCTAAATGGAAACTTAAATATGGAAAAGTATCAAATTACATACCACACAAAATCAATAGAATGGTGAATACTGATTCCCAGAATTCTCAAAAATAAGTTCGGTCACATATAAAATTGAAAATGAAGAGAATGACTGCACCATGAACATGTGCATCATTTCATAATGACTGGATGAAGTCCATATTCAGTATGGCAGTTCTGAACAAGTACAAAGTGTGCATGGTTTTGTATGCCGTGGTTGGGAATAGATACGATAATGAAATTAGTGACTTCAGGACATGTTTCTTTCAATCTGGAATGCTCTACAATAGATTAGTCCTAATAAAGTAACTGGACTATATTTGGGTACACCTGATTTGAGCCAACTGTAGTAAGTGAAAAGATTTTTGCTGGTTTGAATTGGTTTGTTTGAACAAATGATTAAAAATGCACTGCAAATTTGGTTGTAAAAACACACTGTACATGCAGAAGGAGGATAGAGAAAATCTTGTCAGTAAGCTAAAAATCAGTAATTCAGTGGACAAGATTATCACTGGTTTTAAGTAAAGTGGTTATTTGAATTTTCATCTGGATGTCTGATAAAAAGATGAAGATGAGCATGCTGGAGAGAAAGAAAAATGATAGGGAAAAGTAGATAAGAGAAGTGACTGGGGAGAGATAGAGTTATCACTTGTTAAGTAGAAAAATGTGTACCATTTGTGTGATGGATGCTTCCAAGAGAAAAATTGTTTTATCTAAATAATTCTTAGTCTGAGTCTGTGTGAGCGTATCTTGCACATCCATGTATTTAAGGTTAAGATTCTTATTTCCACCAATTGAGAACGGTGTGTTCAATATATTGCAGACTGAAGCCTTTCTTCTGTTTTCTTTTGGGATCAAAAGACTTAGCATAACTGAAGGTAGGAAAAGGAATTATAAAGGTTGAAAATGATCAGGCTTTAGAGGTGGAATAGTCTTTCACATTTATTTGTAAATGTTAGAACACCAACATTTTCCATCATCTTGGTGTAGCTCAGCAAAGCTGGTCTGGACTACACTTCTGAAGAATTTTTCATGGAAGGGAAGGCAGTTTGCTGAAGAGATACCTGGTCTAGTTGAATCAGGTATTTTAGCCCCCAAAGCAATACAGATATATTAGTGTCCTTCAACCAATTGCCCTCATTGAGAAATGTAGTACTTCAGATGTTTTGGAGCCACTCTAATATTATGCTGCTTCTCAGAGCCAGGCTAGCTCAAGTATCTCTCTCCTGTTCTGCTAAGAGCCTACACGTTGACTTCTGCGCATTCCAAGGCACCATTTTTTGTTAGAATACCAAATACCTGTTTTTAAGGGGCGTACATTCAAAGTCAGGCCTTGGATGCGTAAAATGTGTATTTTGGAAATCTTTTCTCAGTTAAAACACTTATGTTACTCTCCATAATCATGAAATTAAATTGATTCCCTGGGGTATATTCCAACAGAGCAGTCATTAAAATCAAACAAATCCTACTTGACTGGCATGTAGAGTTTTAACTGTTTTCTGATCTTTATGAAGATACTCAGCAGAGTTTGCTTACGAGCAAGTTTACAGTTAATACCTTCTTCTGCAGAGCTTTAAGTGGGCTTTGCTGTCACTGCAGCTCAGTGAAATTTTTTTAATATATAGCATGATTAGATACAAAGTGTTTTCATGAGTTGATTTCAAAACTGAAAAAAATACGAAAAACAATGCAAAGAAAAAATGAGAGATTTATTGAAGTATTTAATGTCTTCCGCTCCTTACATCCCAGCAGAACACAGAGCTGTTTCATTGTTTTCATGTAGACATCCAAATACCTTGTCTATGTCAGATGGATGCATTTTTTGTTGAGCTCACACATTGATATGATATATTGGTAGTTTTAAAAGGGATGAAGAATGTGTGTGTGCTTGGGTGTTGATGAAGGTATGGCCAAAGTTGCTTTCATGATATGTTTTAGTCTGTAGAATTTGTCAGTATGTAAAACTGTCATTAGGTGTATATTTTCATTTATACTAGTTTTTTGGTTTTTTTTTTTAATGACTAGTCACTATGATTTTGGTCTTTAAAAAAATATTCTGCAATGATGACTACAACTTCTTTGTTCTTTCTAGCTAAAATATGAATAAATTATTCTTTATGATATTTTGGAATTGTTCCCTAGTTTTGCTTGTTTTGCTTGTTCCAAAACAATGCAAATCATTCAAGATCATCAAGCCATTTCTGTGTCTGTATTTGTGACAGTATCCCTGCCTAGAGTGCTGAAATAACTCTTAGCTCTCAAAAAATAGATTGTGACGTATTTTACAACGACATCTAAGATTCCAAATTGAGATCAGGTGTTTGCACAAATGCATATGGAAAAAATCATCAGCAGAATAATTTCTACTTGCAGTAAGACAAAATTAAATTTGAAGAAGGGAACAAAATTTAACTGGGTATGGTACAGAATAAGCTCTTGTTACTTACAGCTTCATTGTTCAAGAAAGTCATATAACCCCTGTAACAGAAACATAAATTCTCTGTCTCTCTTAAATCACATAGTTTCAGGAAAAAAAAATCTAATGTCCCAGGAAGAATGGAACTGTTTCGTAACATCATTATTTCGTGCTGTTGTTGTCTAAAAACTTGATTTACTTCATTATGTAACATTTTTAGGAAAAGAGATGCAGATGGTATTTCAGCTGTTATCAAGTAATTTTATCTGAAATTCATTAAAAATATTAAAAAAATATATTTAAAATCAGATTTTAGATATGTTAGATTTTTATTTGCAAGTTTGTTCAGTTTCATTATTAAAGACAAGATTTATTGTTACATCATGTTTTAACTTTTCTGTTTTCAACTTCGATTTCTATTGCGTTTTTGCCAAAAATATTTTTTTCATGTGTACCTTTGAGATTTGGAATTTATTGCTGTCATGAAAAAATTCTAACACATTGTAAAGTCTATCTGGCCTACCTCTGACTGTTTAATTCAACAACTCTGTTTTTGTGTAAGGACTATATTTCCAAATTGAAATTTTCCAATACTGCAGCTAATTATTGTTCTACATGAAACACAAAGTTTACATTACCAGATTATATGAGGTTGGTTGCTGCTGTGAGACTCAGCTGTGTGGATGTAACATGAAATTATGGCCACTCTTTGGATAAATCTAAGCTGTTTTAGAATCGTACAATAGACTCATAGAATAGTTTGGGTTGGAAGGGACCTTTAGAGGTCATCTAGTCCAACCCCCCTGCAATGAGCAGGGACATCTTCAGCTAGATGAGGTCGCTCAGAGCCCTGTCTAACACATCTTACCTGTCTTGGTCTTGCACTCTCATTTTGAGATAGACTGAATATTTAGTCTGAAATGTAGTTTTGTCTTCCCACTCATTCAGCATACTTACCTGGGTTTTTTTATACTCGTTATCCCTGTGCCTCTAAGATTTAAGTAGAAAAGCAAATATGTATTCCGTAATTCTTTAGAAGTAAAGTTAGTTCTGTGAAACTCTTATTAGTGTGCAAAGCAGGATTGAGTTACAGAAAAGAGTAAAAAAAAAAAAGGCAACTAAACACATTTTGGGAAAAAGGATTTTCACAGGCAAGTGTATTGTTTGTACTTGAGATTTATTAAAGGTAGGGTGGTGAAACCAGGTGCTTCTCAACCCTGTGGTTCATGGTGAAGTTCTCAGTGATGATGTTGTATTACATAGAAGACTGGAGATTACGCAGCACAGACATTTGGGGGCTGAGAGGAGGACACCATTGCAACTCCAGAGCAGACCAGGACCCAGGGACAACACTCTCTGGAAGTCCAGAGCTGGAGTTAGGGGCATGTCACTCCTTTTTGGATTCATTTGATACTGTATATTTTAAATGTGCTCTAGTACAAGGAGCTGTGCACGCAGGAAGAACAGGACAAGCTCATGGGATTACTTCGGCTGGATGTCTGCACTGGTGGCAGTTTCCATCTAAACCAGTGGCTGGAAGCACACCTGGTCCCTAGGGCCGTGGCCAGGTTGGTAAACTCTCCCTTCCCCAGCTGCCTCCTGGGACCGGTCCCTGACCCACGTTCTCCCGTTACCCTGCCGTGGGACTGGCCACTGCCAAGGATGACTCTCTCATGGTTGTTAGGCCCTGCCTGTAATGGTGATCCGAGTTAACCTGGACAAATGGGGCAATAATCACCTGAATGCTAGATGACAGTAAGCACAGGTAAAGCAAGCTCAAATAAGCTCAGGCCAAGACAAATACCAACTCTTAGAAGTGCGGAGACTCAGCACCATCAGGTTAGTGCAGACCCTGTGACTTTTTAAAGGAAAGACAAAAGCGTGTTTTCTGGGCTGTCCCAGAAACCCCAGCATTTTGTCATCTGGATGTTTCCAGATGCAGGAGACTGAAGGCTGCTTGATGGGTCTCACTCAGTGAGGGTCTTGTTTCATCCTTCTACAGCTTATGAGCTCTCAGTGCAGTGGGTTGGGGCCGGAGACCAAAGTTGTTCAGCTGGTGATGCCACCATAGCTGGATGTGGAGTATCCTTCTTTCCAAAGCCCTATGTGTTTCAAGCCTTATATATGGCCTTGAAAAGTGCTGCCTTTTTTATGTATTTACTTTTATTTTTAACACTGACTCAGTAATAAAGGTGCCATAGCAAAAGCATCAAAGAGAATGACAGTCAAGGTTAAAACTGTAAGTTAGCAACTTTTTCAGGTAAGGTTGATTTAGGCTTTTGCTTTGTTTAGTATAATAGCGTATGCAGAGGCAGCATGTTGATATCTTGCCAAATCATACACACCTTTCTTCTTGTTTGGGTACAAAGGTACAGCATCTTGCTATAGTGATAACTATTCCAGGGCATTGCACCTTGATAGTCTGCACTGGGATGTTGTCAGCCTGAAGCCTAGCAGTGTTTGACCCAAACCAACTAGTGCTGACCCAAACCCTCCTCAGGCAGTCACAGGTTAGCAAGAGCTGGAGGAGTTTGGGTGAGGCCCCTGTGATTAGGACAGAGAGCGGGAGCTTAATAGTAAGGACACAGGCTGTGTCAGCAGGGCTCCAGGCCAGAGAACAGTCCTGGCACATTTACTTCATGAGTCTAGACATAGTTTTTGGACTGAAGCCACGTTCAGTGCAGCAGCCAACAGAGTAGATAAGGAATACACAGACCACAGACTTCTGCAATGTCACTCCTGCTTCGAATGAGAGCTGTCTGTGCACTTCTTCACCTCACAAAGTACTTTTCTGTGGAAATGGAGCAAGCGAGCTCCTACTTGATGAACAGACAGAACCATGTGCTGAGCAGTGGTGCACAGGAGTCAGAAAGCTGGGAAGCCAAACACCAGCCTTTTTGGCACAGTAAATTTCTCTGGAACGTCCTGGGGGTGTGCTCATCACTAGTTAAAAGCCTCTTGCTTTCTCCCAGGACCTTTCTAATGCCATAATCCTGCCCAGCTCTCCTCTGTTTGATGGCATCTCCATAAGGAAACAGGGAGGCTGACAGTGTGAGCTCCTATTTTAATGTCAGCTGTTGCCCATTCCAGCTAAGGGAGGAAAAGGGTTGGGCAAGATAAATATGTAAGGTCTGAATAGAGAAGGGCTAAGTTTTTCAGCTGTAGGTAGTAGGTCTGGCTTTCTTGCAGGTTGGGGGCTCAGACCTTCTTGTGAAGAGATGCGTCTTGTGTAGCAGCTGCTGGCGATGCAGTTAAGTGAGGATGGATGATGGAGCAAAACTGGAGCTGGGATCAGGATGGACTGGGAGGAGAGCCTGGAAATGATGGCATTTCTCCAAGGTGATTAGCTCTCACTTTGCTGGATCATTCTCCAGGCCCCTTGGCCAAGCCTGGCTAGCTACCTAAGACAGGTGTAAGTGTACCTGAGAGAGTGTTTTCCCTTGAGGTCTGCATATTTCTCTTGTACTTTAGTCCACCACACACAATAAAACTACACTGAGTGTAGCTTGTTTCTTGACTAATTACTTCTTTGGGTAACACACTCTTTTCTTTAAGATCACGTAGACTAAATGGATTTGTGATATTCTGAGAAGTCCTTATGAATGTGCTTGCAAATTATTTTCTGAGGCTGGTACTAGCAACAAAAATAACATATTTCTGGATTTCTTAATCTCTGCAGCAATATGATAAGGCTCTTCCATCTTCTGGACTTATAGTGAAGGTTTAAGATATTAGAGAGGACTTAAAGTGCTGTTCTCTTCACAGAGCTGAAAATTAAGGAGGATCTAACAGACGGTAATAGGAAAGGGAGGAGTCCTATAGAATTAGATAACAGCCTCTAGTTAGGTGGTATAACATAGTGATGGGAGAATGTTATGTTAGAATGGCAACTCTTTCCAGGCATCTGTAATATACATAAACAAACATGTTGTGCTAATTAGGAGTGGCATTACAGTAAATTAAAAAGTTTGCATATATCTTGTTTTAACGGCTGTTTCATTACATTCATTGTTTTTCAGCAGGCATCATCTGTTTCATTAATTTTCTTTAATCTTGAAGACATAATGCATGTGCCATATGTTGTGCTGTCTTGCTCACATAGTATGTAGGCAAGGAAGACTTCTCTATTTTGCTTCAGATTGAAAATTCCCCTATAATTTTATTTTTTTAAATAATTTGAAGGGACTTCTTTGGAAGTCTAAGACTGATGGCTGAATTTGTAATGTATTTTATGTTGTTCATGGTAAGGAGCAGAATTCTTAGTTCCTTTGAACTAAACAACTCTAAAAGAAAGGTATGGACTTAATTAAGAGATGTTAATAAATATTTTGTAAGGACTGCCTGAAAATGTCCACAGAGTCAGACTAAAGGATGACAGAATCTAGGTCTTAATTAGCAAAGGGACACTGCAGATAACTTTTGCACAGCTGTTTGGCAAGCTGAATTACTTTCTTGTCAAAATGTGCCCATCTCACTTTCTTTGAGAACTAGAAAGTAATCCTTGCTTACACAAAGCTCTTAACTCCAAACTCTATATTCCATTTAATTTTATCCTCAATAAAACGTTAATTGCAAATGAAGCCAACGTATGCCAATGCATTCTTCTACCCTGATTCTTAGTTGCGGTTTTGAGGAATACATTTGCTAATTATGTAAAAAGTTTAGCAGTCCAGATCTATAGTGACTTTCGAACATTTGGCATATATTAATTAATAGGGACTGGGTTTTTGAAGAAAACTTTGGGAACCATCAAAAATGAAAGTGGATTCTGTTTTGACTAGCATTCTGTGTTTGTTTTGTTTGTTTTTTTAGCTTTTGGTCCTGCTGTGTCTCTTCAGGGTAAATTATTTTCATTTTTATAGGGTTTAAGCATGATATAATTTCTTAATATGTTGCAATGAGATTTTATATTCTCTGATGTGATTGTTGTCTAACAAGGCCTTTTATAAATAAGGAGGATAATGTTTGTTAAAAATATAAATATTGAGCTATACACCATACTAGTGAATATAATTCCAGATTACTTCCATTTCTGTCTCATAGAAGGGCAGTGTTCCTCTTATTTCATAGTTGGTTTTGTATTTTTGTTTTGTTTTGTTTTTTTTTTCTTTTTTGACATAGCAGTTACTTCATAAAAGTTTGGGGAAAACGGTAGACAACTCTGCAATTTATTAAATGGTTAGTGCACACTTTTAACTTACAATTTGTATTAAAAATTAAAGATAGTACATTTAATATTTCCTGTGTCATGCTTGGGGCTGATGCAACTGCATGGCTGAGCTTTCTAGGGTTATGAGGTACAAGTGAGACTAAGTACTGACCCCAAAACCACGGAGAGAAGGGATGGAGAATGAATTTTGTGAGGATGCTACCCAAGGACAAGTGACAGCTCGTTTAGAAGCAACTGGTCTGTTTTCTGCCCCACCGGTACTGCCCATTGGTCACAGCCTTTCGACAGTGATATCTCCTGACCTGTGCTGGGACATCTGCTGGGGGGAATGCTGGTTAGCACAGGCCAAAGTGTACCAAGGAGTAAGCTAACATTTAATTAGTATGGGCGATTTCGGTCCATGTCCTGGCCCTGCTTTGTTTGTTAGAATGGATATGCTTTGGGAAAAGTCATCACTTTTAGCATGTATCTGACTTGGAGTGTCAGAGCCTGTCATCATTGTTTCATACTAAAGCCTTGTCCATTAAAATGACAGGCCCTCTGTAACATACTGATTTGTTGTCTCTTTAAACATGCTTGCTATTATTAGATTGCATGATAAGAACATGTATTTTCTTGAATTCCGACCAAATCTGTAGGAATTGTTTGGGGAGGAGTTTGCTGTGGGCTTGTTCTTTGCATCTCAAATTATGGATCTCTAATAGTATACATGGTAAATACTGTTCAACATGAGAAGGATCTGATAGCCATAAACAACGAGGAAATCACTACAGTAGTGATGCCTGATAAGAAATTTATAAACTAGACATTTATCACTTCATTGGTTTATAGATTTATGTCCTTATTGTTTCCAGCAGATTTGCATTTAAAAATGTTATATGCAAAAGAGTAAACTCTCCCTGCAGATATAACGCTCCAACATCTTTTAAGGTCAATATGACAGAGGATTTCAGAAACATTAACTGTAGAGTTCATTTGTGGCATCACGACTTTTTCTCAGAAAGGCTTAGATTGCAAGTCCTAGCAAAATATTTTAAATCAATAATTCATATAAAAGATGAATTAAATATTCATAGTGAATATAGGAAGTATGTGTTCCACCTCAAAATACTGTAAGTACTATAGTAAAAATCATGCTTCCAGATCCAAAGAAACTACTGCTTCTAGCTCAGATGTAATTAAGTGGTAACAGACAGAATAAACACCTAGATAATGACAAGGATCACAGAACTGTTCACATTGGAAGGGGTCTCTGGACATCATCCAGTCAAACCCCTTTGCTCAAGACAGGTTGTTCAGGGCTGTGTCTGGTTGAGTTTTGAGTATCTCCCAGTGTGGAGACTCCACAACCTGCCAGGGCAATCTGTTCGGTGTTCAACCACCATGTCAATAAAATAAGTTCTTTGATACTTAAATGTAGTTTTCTGTATCTTAGTTTGTGCTTATTGACTCCTGTCTGTTGTGGATCTGTCTGGGTCAGTCCTCCTTATTGTCTCCTTCAGGTATTTACATACATTGAGAAGATCTCGCCGGAGCCTTCTCTTCTCTGGGCTGAACAGTCCCAGCTGCCTGTGTCTCCTTGTGTAGTTCCCTGTACCCGCTCCGGTATGTCCATGTTATGTTTGTATGGGGAGCACCACACTAAAGCCAGTACTCCAGTTGTCTCACCAGTGCTGAGAAGAGGAAAAGCATCACCTCCCTTGAACTGCTGGGGACAATCTTCCTCACATAACCCAGGCAGCTGCCAGCCTTCTTTACCACCATGGTATATTGCTGGCTCATGGTCCTTGATCACGCTCAACATGGTGTCCACCAGGACCCTCAGATCTTTTTCTGCAAAGTTGCTTTCCAGCACCAATTGCCCCAAGCCTGCATTGGTGCATTACATTATTCCTTCCCAAGTGCGGGACTTTGGACTTTACTTTGGACTTCATGAAATTCCCGTTGCCCTATTTCTTCAGCTTCTCAAGGTTCATCTGAGTGGCACACAAACATCTTGGGTATCACCCTTCCTGCTTGTTTTTTGTAGTCTGCAAACTTGCTGAAGGTGTGCTCTGTCCCATTGCCAGGTCATAAATTACAATGTTAAACAGCACTCGTCCCAGTATCTACCTCCTGGTTATTCCACTAGTGACTGGCCTCCAGCTGGACATCATGCTGCTTATCACCTGCTGCTTTGAGTTCAGCAGTTCAGCTGTTTTTTCAGTCCACCTCACAGTCCAGTTATCTAATCAGTGTTCTTGCCTAATCTTCCTTTTGCTGCTGGTATTTCAGTATTTCATCTTGTGCTCGTTGCCTCTTCTCTGTTCTGGATATGTCTTTGTCCATCTTGCTTACTGCCCCATCAGTATTTATTTATGTTGATAAGGTTCCTCTGAGCCTTTTCTTTCCAAGCAGGACAGTCCCAGTTCTCTCAGCATCTCTTAATGTCAGATGCCCTGTAGAAGCCCTTCTTGGTGCTCTTCATACCCCTCACCATGATGTCAAAACCTCCTTGGTTGCAACTCAGTCAGTCATTTGGGTAAATGATTCTTGACAAGACAACGGGATAGAAGGAACAAATGCACTTAAACCCAGGTACCAGAAACTTCAGTGGGCTGATTGCCCAAGAAACTTGGCTGTACCTCGTGAAATGTGCCCTATAGGTAAACTTGACTAATTATAATATCAAAACCACTCTTCTAGAAGTTAGGATACCTGCCTTTGCTTGAAGACTCTCACCCACTGAGTCTGCACAGTAAAATTAAGAGACATTGTACCTTTAATTGAAGACGAGGACATTTTACACCAGTCAGCTTCAAGATAAGGAATTATGAGCACCACTAAAAAGTTGATAAGCAATGAATATGTTAATTATGTTATTTTACAATGTATAAATGAAGGACTGTTTCAATGCTGTGTATGCTAGCTTTGAGGAAGTAAGCCCTAGAACCCATTTCTGTGCAGAACTGCTAATAAATAGTTAATACCGTGACTCTGTTATTGGCATGCACACCAGGTCAACAATCCCACGAGTTTTGGTACAACAACCAGATTCAGCTTCAGATGGGCTTTGGCTTTCCTAACCCTATCTCTGCACACTTGGACAGTGTCTCTCTATTCCTCCTAGATCACCTGTCTCTGCTTCCACCTGTTGGATGCTTCTTTTTACTGTCTCAGTCCAGTCAGGAGCATCTTGTACCCCCATGCAGGCATCTTGCCTCCTTTATTTGACTTCTTGCTTGTCAGGATTGACCATTCTTGAGCTTGGAGGAGGTGATCCTTGAAAATCAGTGAGCTGTCCTGGACTTCCCTTGCCAGGACTGTATCCCATGGCATTCTTCCAAGCTGATCCCTGAACAGACCGAAGTCTTCTGATCTGTAGCCCAGTGTTAGCACCCTGTTTTTTGCTTTCTTCTCTCCTTTCAAGATCAGGAACTCTACCATCTCATGGTCACTGCAGCAAAGGCTACAATTTTGTAGCAGACTACAAAATATGCACAGACTACAATTTTGTATGGACATCTAAATTTTCTGAGCTAGGTTTTTATATGTTACTAAAATGACCAAAAATAGACAGTGAAATACCTCAAATGAAGCCTGAATTCTTCAGTTGAATGACACCTTTTTGAGTTGGTTTCTCAGAAAAGGATTATATTCTTTAAAGTCAGTTAAATGCTATTTTCTTCTTACAAAGGTTTGTCTGATTTAGGGTATGGCTCTACAGTACTGGTGATGCTCAGACATTGATTGCAGATTTTGTAATATAGGAACATCTTATTTAATTCCTGATGCTGTCAGATGTCTTACCTAGCATATGCTGATGCTACATTTTGATTCTTGGCATTATCTAATTTGTGTCTTGGTAACTGTGAGGAACTTGAGGCAACCACTGAACTCATTCCAAAGTGAGTTCAGCGTATCTAAATGTGTTTATAAAATCTTGTCTTGCCTCAAACATACTTCTGAAACATATGTGTCTATGAAATCAGATGTTGTCAAATCCGCTTAAGAAAACCCTAGACCATTTCGGAGGAGAGACATTGCAGTTTTTTTGAAAGATCAGATTTCAGTGTTTATATCAAATGTTTTAGTACTCAAATTTGCTTATGAAAAGTAAGAAAACTTTTTTTTTTTTTTAAGAACCCTGGAAGTACAGGTAAAGTTCTTCTAACACCTGGCATGTTTTCTAAACACCTTTCCTGTAGAAGATTAAAACATTGAGCATTTTCCACCCAAAAGGTAATAGATTCAGAATGATCTGAAAGTTTGTTTATAACAAAAATTCCAAAGCTTTGAGTCTTAATCTAGACCTTTTGGAGATGTTAACCTCTTTATTTTCAGTTTGGAGATTTGTATGCATGTATATGTGTGTATAGTTACAAAAATTGACCTAAATGCAGAGACGTATTTTACTGATGTCCTACATTTGCGTCACTGCTTATCAGTACAATAGTGCGGTGACAGTCTACATTATACTAGTAAATTAAACAGTGCTGGAGCTTAGACTGGAGACGATTCTGAGTTTACTACTATAGAGATAACCTAATGTTTGGTTGTCATTCCTTAAGGAATCGTAGCTCTTGCTGGGAAAATATGAATGTTTTGGTATTTTGTTAAGGTACATGGTCACATGTAGGTTTTAGCAAAGATGGGAGCACGTAGGGTGTAAGAGGAGCAATCCTGTGGAGAGCTGGAAAAAACAGCTAAGCAGGAACAAAAGATTGAGTTTGTGCAGTAGAGTTTGTTGCATTTCTGTCTGTGAAGTCAAACCCTAGGAATAAATGAGAACTTTTTGCCTTGTTTTTTGTGGGGAGTGATACTTTCTCTGAGGCTGATGGCTTAGATTAACATTTGGGACTATCTTTAACAAAGGAAGGGTTTTTGCCTGTGATGGGGAAAGTGAAAGTTCGGGAGGATTTCTGTTTAATTAAGGGATAGCCCTAGTCTCAGTATTTGCTTTGGTATTTCCCAGCATCTGTCTAATGTCAAATTCTAGTTCAGTTAGAGTGTAAATGTGTATTGAAAATACCTTTTAATATTTCCAAGTGAAAGAATATAAAGAAGCAAACACAGAAAAATAGGAGCATATATGATTTAATTTTGACTGAGCTCATCTTCTATGGGGGAAGGTGTTCTGCTGTTGAATGATGGGTATGGAAATACAAAGAGGTCTTGCACTAAGAGTTCACAAGGCGGACTGGTCTTGGTGTCAGTGCTTTTCTGTTTTCAGTTGAAGAAAGGAGGAAGAGGCCAGGAGCAGACAAAAGGAAGAGCTGTATTAGAGAGGGATCACTCTCTATAACTACCTGAAAGGAGGTTGGAGAGAGATGGGGACTGACCTCTTCTCCCTAGTGACAAGTGATAGGACGAGAGGAAATGGGTTCAAGTTAAGCCAGGTGAGGTTTAGGTTGGATATTAGGAAAAATTTTTTCACTGAAAGGGTTATCCAACATTGGAATAGGCTGCCCAGGGAGGTGGTGGGTTTGCCATCCCTGGAGGTGTTTAAAAAAAGGGTAGACGTGGTACTTGGGGATATGGTTTAGAAGTGGTTTTGTCAGGTTAGGTTAATGGTTGGACTTGATCTTAAAGGTCCCTTCCAACCTTAACAATTCTATGATTCTATGACTTGTTTTTCCAGATTTGGTAGGAGGTATTTATAAATCTTCAGTTGATGTTTTCTGTATCATGTGGTTTCATATCGGAATACATGATTATTGACATCTCCTTGTGTCTGTCTTTTTACTACATACTGCTACAATTTTGTGAATGCACTTGATGAACCCGAGGCAGAACATACACGTGCATTTGAATTTGTCTTTATTCCTCTACTCTTATCTTCAGTTTTAATGGTTTGAAGGTTAATGGATTTGCCTTACAGATTAAGTGTAAGTGCTGAGGTCACTTATTTGGTAAATGTAAGCAAATATTTAAATTCTCCTAACTTGTTACAGTTTGAGATTTGATGTACCTTTTTAATGTGAAAAACCATAAATGAAATTAAGAAATCTTTAGTTATTTTTCAAGGTTTTTTTAAAGCAGAAGAAAAAGGGGAAAAGCAGATAATTTTATGCTCTCAAAAGGCTAAAAATTCAAATTTCTAACTATTTTGAGCTGAAAGCTTTTTTTCCATAAATTTTAATTTATGAAGAATTTCTGCAGAGGGAAAGAAATAAAAAACTCACCATTTTGTATCATATTATTGTAGTAACATCAAGGTATAATTTCCTTTATTGGGACATAAAGTAAAGGGCTACAAAGATGATTAGGGGACTGGAACATCTTTCTTATGAGGAAAGGCTGAGGGACTTGGGTCTTTTCAGTCTGGAGAAGAGAAGGCTGAGGGGGGATCTGATCAATGCTTACAAATACTTAAAGGGAGAGTGCCAGGAGGATGGCACCAGTCTTTTTTCAGTGGTGCCCAGTGATGGGACAAGAGGTAATGGGCACAAACTTGACCATAGGCAGTTCCATCTAAACATGAGGAGGAACTTCTTTCCTTTGAGGGTGGCAGAACACTGGAACAGGCTGCCCAGAGAGGCGGTGGAGTCTCCGACTCTGGAGACATTCCAAACCTGCCTGGATGCCATCCTGTGTAACCTGCTGTAGATGACCCTGCCAGATCTGCAGAGGTCCCTTCCAACCCCTGTGATTCTGTGATAGTCAAAATTGAACTAGCCTTATTTTTAAGATTCCCTTCCTCAAGAGTTGCCAGCCAAAGTGCTTGAATGCCATGTTGTTTCTGCCAATGTGTCACCTCTCTGGTCTGTTGACAACATCTGCTGCAGGAAGGTGGGCTGGCCTGGGGGATGCTTCTGGGCAGACGGGTCAGCCCTCTCCTCTTGTGGGTTGCTGGAGAGGTCTTGGGCTTGGTTTTGGCGTGGGCCACATAGCTTTCTCCATCTGTCATCCTGCACATGGGGTGGGAGTTCACTGGGACAGGGACTGTTCCCAACTGGCAACAGGTATGTTTTCCTCCTCTTCTTGGGGGTAGTAAATGAGGTCAGCAGGCTGGACCTGAGCTGTTCCCTGCCATTTGGCCTCAGTGACAGGGGATGATTCTGGCTCCATCAAATTAATTTGGATTTTATCCCATTGTGTCTGTTAGCTTGCTAGGGGAATAGTGGAGAGATCCGTGACAGCTTTTACGCTGTATGCTTAGGGACATGTCAGGACCGTAGTATTTATATTTAACCTGTTTTATGGTTTGTATGATACCCCCGATGAGTATAACAAATCTTAATAGTATAACAGAAATAGAATTTTCCCATCGTTACATTGTTTGTGTTCCTGAACAGAAGAGTTGTGATATGAGAGGGTACGTGACAGCAATACAAATTCACATTATTGGCTTCTGACAACTGCTGGATCCAACTGAAGAATTTGATTACACTGTTAAAATAATATTTATTTTCCCAATAGGTTCTGAACTGATCTTTAGTCATATTGTTTATTGGAAATATTTGCAGACTGTTAAAGGCCTGTTTCTGTGCTAAGCAGATTTTTGTTGGTACACAGGGGTGATGTGTTTCTGATCACGTTAAAATTCTCAATTTAATAGCCAGAAATCTAAGAAGCCAGTTTGAAACGCTGATGCATTTGTTTTCAGAAGAAAACAATTATGAAAAAGTTGGACCCCACCCTGAGAGTGCTGCTGGCTACTTGACACCAGCCTTTCTCTCAGGGATAGTTTAATTGTGAAAAAAAATTAGGGGATTACATTAACTGGTAGAGGATTATTGGGTTCAAACAGAAAATATTTGCATGTTTTATTTTACTCCAATCTTAATCTTCACTGTGGCATCCCACACCACAGCAGCAGGGGAAAAAACATCTGCTCCTTTTGTCTTGGTTTGACTCTTGAAGGGCACTTACCTGGTGTTCATAGGGGGTTCTGCATTCATGCCAGAATGCTTTGGTCCTCGGGTTACCTTGTTTTTCTGGAGAAGCAGTAATGTCTCTTGGACTTGAGTTGATTCTTTGCTTCCAGAAAGCATACAGTGTAACAGAAATCATAAGAGAATTATGCTATTTAGGAAATAGTGGTATTGGAATCTTGTATATACTTAACTCAATATAAACAAGTCTCATATTCTAAATTCTGTAAATGGCTGAATGCATTTAAGAATCTAAAATAACTAAATTTCGGTACCCAGAACATGCTGGTTATGCATTTTTGCAGTCTTAAGGAAAAGTGATGTTTAGTTAGAGGGGTTTTGGCTGAATAACTGTATCAGTCAATTACCATGATTAATGCAGTAATTGGTGTTGTTGATCTATCTAGATTTTATGTAAAACTTTGTAGTATACTAGAAAATGCAAAACAAAACCTTGAAATAGTTCTTCCTAAAGGGGAAGAGTAGCACATCTCCTCTATGGCAATTATTTTGCCTATACAATTTAAAGTTTCGGATGTAAACGGTAGGCAAGTGTCTCTTACGATGCTCTGAAATCTCATTTATCACATGAATGTTGTTCTGTTTGGCTACAAGATCCAAACAGTGAGTTCAAATGAATAATGCTTTTGAGGATTTATCCAATTTATGTTTTCCCATAAAAGTATTTTCATATCTCTCTACTTTTTCTCAGAGATAGCACATCTTGTGATGTTAGTGACCTAAGCTTTCTTATTTCTGCCTTCGGCTGAAGTCAGTAAAAATACACTGTGTGAATTTCAGTTCTGTTTCTGTAATTTCTGTAATTCATTTTTTTTTTTCTGTAAAAAATTCTGATCAGCAAGAAGGATGTGAAAGAATACTAATTTAATAAAACCATGCTAATTTTGTATAGGGGAATTGACTGGTGGGGATGCAGAAGATGAGAACAAATAGAACTAATTGCCACCTAACCTTTATTCCCGAGTCCTTCAGAAAGCTTCTTACTGTAGAACAGATGGCTCTGGGATCACCTCCCACTAGGAGTGGCAAATTGTCCTAGGATAGGAAATATCGGAGTCTGTGCTGTACAGATTCCAGTTTTATGTGCTGTTTCTAGACTTAGTGACAAACCATTCTTTGCCATGTAAATAACCTTTTCATGAAAAAGAGAACACTGCCACATAAAACTTAAGAAAAATTCTTTTCCCAGGCTTATTTGTACATGCTATGCAGTTGGTCCCATATTAATTTCAATTACATAAAGTCAGCTCAGATTTGGAATTTTTATCTTTAATTAAAAAGTGTTTTCAGCAGAAATAATCATTTGGCACTGAGTTTATAGACTGTTAATTATATTATAGTCATTAATTCTACCTCACTTTGTGACAAAGACCCTGAAGTATGTGCCAGCATAACAACACGTGCCGAGTCTTTTGTTTTATAGCTCTGCTGTAGATGCAACTGCTAGTTAAACTGTGTGCTTTTATGCTCTTTGGTAAGCTTTTCTACAAAGTTTATAATTACATTTTTTAATGTTAAGTCTGTTTACCTGAAACAATTTCTTCATTTACTCCTGCTTCCTTTAGAAAAGCTACCAGTGACTCCAGTGGAAAAAGGCTGTCTGAAGGCTTTACAGTTTCTGTTAAGTACAACCTTACTCTAGCAGCAGTGAATCTCTGCATCTTTACAGGGGATCTCAGGAGAGACTCTTTGCAAGCAAAAGCTTCTCCAGGGTGTAGAGAGAGCTCACCAATGGAGAGACAGCCTCTGTGGCTGGAGAAAATTATCCTAGTAATTTACTTGGTGTCTAATCAGCTCAACTGTCCAGGATGTGTAACCATCTGCTGTCATGGTTCACTTAAAGCCTCCAGTTACTCTGTTGTTTCTCCTCATATTTTCAAATGGCTCTGGCACAGATCTCTTCCAAGACTGTGCAGTCTTACTGAGAGAGAAGCATACCTTCCTTTTTTCTGATGACTCTGGCTGCTGGACTCAGTGTAAAGGTTTCCAGATCTTTATAAACAAATTCTACGTTCCCAGGCTCTGTAGTGGGCTGATACACATTTAAGGTTCTGGAAGGTCTAAATTCAGGTTCCTGGAAAATGCTGGTTGTATTGCTTTTGCACTTTTAAGTGGAGGTGAAGGCAAAGCAAAATGGTAATCTAATAGCTGCCTACAATTATTTGAGGTCCAGTTACAGCGTTGATGGAGCCAAAATCATCTCAGTGCTGCCAAGTCCTATAACAAGGGCACAAATCTTAGCCTGGGTTGTTTGGGTTGAGGGTTAGGAAGAAAATTCTCTCTGGAGGATGGGGTAGTGCAGCACTGGAGCAGGTTGCTTAAAGGCTATAAAACCTCTTTCCAAGGAGCTTTTTCAAGACTTTAGCAGTTAGACAAAGCAACAGCTGAACTGGTGACTTCATGTTGGACACATTCCCACTTAAAGCTCAAGGTTGAACAGGAGACCTCCAAAGGTCTTCATTTTTGACATGATCCTGTATCTTAATTCTGAAGTGGACCAGCCAGACCCCAACCATGTGGTCTCTCAGTTCAACCTATTGCTCAGTGGTCTCCCACGGGAAGGAGTGGGCCCAGTGTATTCAGTCTCCTGAGCCATGTATTCCCGGGTCCTCCCTGAAGGCCTGACCTTCAGAGGCATACAATGTTTCCAGTGGAAAATAGGTTTTTTAACTATTCAAAACTGCAAGTTTTGAAGAATTTGTTTACCTAAGCAAGAGCAGACAGACATAAAAGGAAGCCAGGTAAACAGAAGAAATCAAGGAGAAACTCATGCTTATTTTATGGTTGGATGGTGTGTGAGCAGTGAAGCCAAATGATGGCTACTGCTTACATTGGCAAAATCCTTGAATTAGCATAGAAAACAAGTTGAAAAGTAAATCTAGTTAGGTGGAAAAAAATCTTCTGTTTTAATAAGAAATTGGTTCTGGAGAACATCAAGTTTTAATTAGTCTTGAAATCTGAGGAACTATGTATATATATGCTTTTGTGGAATCCGTATCTACTGGCATGCATTACTGTATACAGGCATCACAAACTTAAGACTGTCTACCACCCATTTACAGTTTCTTTTTAAAAACTACTGGGAAGATGCTTGTTTTGGGAGGATGTAGTTTTCAATGATTTGGAGTCTAGGAAGGGCTGGAAAGCTGCCCGGTAGAAAAGGACCTGGGGGTATTGGTCAATAGCTGGCTGAACAGGAGCCAGTATAGAGTGTCCAGGTGGCCAAGAAGGACAACAGCAGCCTGGCCTGTATTAGAAATAGTGTGGCAAGCAGGACTAAGGAATTGATTGTACCTATGTACTTGGCACTGGTGAAAGCCCTACCTCAAATACTGTGTTCAGTTTTGGGCCCCTCACTACAAGAAAGACATTGAGGTGCTGGAGCGTGTCCAGAGAAGGGCAATGAAGCTAGTGAGGGGTCTAGAGCACAAGTCTTATGAGGAGCAACTGCGGGAACTGGGGTTGTTTAGCCTGGAGAAAAGGAGGCTGAGGGGAGACCTTATCGCTCTCCACAGCTACCTGAAAGGAGGTTGTAGAGAGGTGGGGGTTGGTCTCTATTCCCAAGTAACAAGTGATAGGACCTGTGAGGAAATGGCCTCAAGTTGCACCAGGGGAGGTTTAGATTGGGTATTAGGAAAAATTTCTTCACCGAAAGGATTGTCAAGCATTGGAAAAAGCTGCCCAGGGAAGTGGTGGAATCACCATCCCTGGAGGTATTTAAAAGATGGGTAGACGTATTGCTGAGGGGACATGGTTTAGTGGTAACTTGGCAGTGCTAGGTTGATCATTGGATTTGATCGTCTTAAAGGTCCCTTCCAGCCAAAACAATTCTATGATGCCTGGGAGAAAAAGTGCTTTACTGTGGAGTAACACACAAAGTTGAGCAAGTTTTAACATTTCCCAAAGTACCTTTTTTGTTGGAAATTATTGTAACGTTGGGCACGGGAACTGTGCTAGAGGAGAAGGTTATGAGGTCATTTGATCATCTAGAAGAATCGATTTCTAATACTGAAATTTTTTTTTGCAAAAGAGCATACCTTTTTTTCAGACATTGTGCCTTTTCTCATCCAAATTCATGGTCTGTGCACCTTCTCAGAGCCCACTTTTGTCTCACATATGCGATGCTACATAACACTGACTACTAAACAGTAACTCCTCTGAATAACAGATAAATATAGAAGGGCTTCAGGCATTCAGTAAAATACATTTCATTTTATGCTGAAGGAAAGAACTTAATCCTTGGCAAGTTGCATGGTTCTAACAGATAAAATTAAATTACTTAAATGTTATTCTGCGTGTGAAAACCTGCCATCTTAAGAGCAGCTTTTAAAAATGCTTTTCTTGAACAGTATTTTCATGTGGGAATATGATCCATTTAGCAGCTGCTCATGCGTGTGATTAATGACCTAGTAATTGATCACTAAAAGTATGTTTATAAACTTGAATATTTTTAGTTTCGCAAGTACATTAGCTGGCTCTTTTGAATAGTTTAAAAAAAATAATCAGGTATATGGAACTAGATATTTTTGTTACTTTGCTTTTCTTTGAAGACAAAACATAACTGCTTTAAAAATTGAGTGTGGATATTTAAATGATTCAGAACAATAATCTCTTTGAAACAAACAATTTTGCATTCCTTGCAGACCAACCTGTGAGTGAATTAATAAGATTTTGGCAGATTTGCTATGTGTAGAACTAGATTTCTGATTAATCCCTTGTTTCTAGTTCAAATGAGTACTCATTTTTTTATTTAAAAAAGTACATTGCTCCTGTAATTGAATGTGGTTTTTTTTTTTAAAAAAAAAAAAAAAGCCAAAATCCATACAGCAAATGCTATTGGTATTCAGCAGACATCGTGTTAGGGAATTTAAGTTCTGGATACTTCTGGATTTAGAAGAATATGTAGGTGTCTATCTTCACTTGAAATTTGCCATTTTTCTTGGCTGCTGTTGGCTGCAAAATACAGATTTTTATTAAGCTTTCCCACATAAGTGCTTGAAGGCAGTAAAGGGTATTCTTACATTACTTTCTTTTGAAGTAATAATAGAGATGTTCATCTCCCATAACTGATTTCTTTTTTCCAGAATTCTTTTCTGTTGATGGCTCTTTCCAATATGAATAGGGAATAAATTAGTACTGTTAGTAGGGAAATGTGATGTTCTGTCTGTTTTGCAAGAAATATTTTATCATGCTTGATGTGGTTAGTTTGCTCACAGTCAAATAGATACCTGGCTGAAAGGTGAATCAATCTGGAAGACAGAGGTGGTACAGAGGGCACAGGAGGGGACCCTTGATGATAGAAGTATTCCTATTTAAACATTAAAACCAAAAAGTGAACCTGATTTGTAACTCCTTACTCTGGCTGCTACTGGAGATTCAAGTTGGAATTAGTTGCTAGGAGTCCTCTGGGGTGTGTGTTGCAGGCAGAATAGCTGCTTGACTTTGAACATTTTAGTTGAATTGGCTGAAAAAGTATATGTGCACCCAGTGACTAGAGATTGGTATGCATCCAGTTGAGTACAGCTATGGGACGTATAACTGTACTTCAGTGTTAAAAGTGGATAAGACTGGTTTTGGCCAAGCAGGACTGTCAAAAACCGCTGGTGTTATGGTCTGTGTTTGCACTGCCTGCAGACCAGCCATTTGCAGTCCTACAGCTGCTGGTTCCAAACCAGGAACTCTAGTTGGGTAGCAAACTCATGCCGGTATCACAAGAAATATTTTTGTTGTCCATGACAGGCTACAGGCTTGTGTTACCTCACTTGGCTTCCTCACGGGCTTGTTAGGCATACTTTGTCTGAACTTTTCTTAAGCTTGCCTGGGGCTCTGTTAGAGCTTGTTCAGCTGTAATGGCAGTTGCATAATAATAATAAGGAAACTGTTTCCATATCTGTTTGGGTTTTAGTTTATTTTTGTATGACTGCGTAGTAAAAAGCCATTTTTTTCCACAGAATTTCATACACTTCTATGACTGAAAATGTAATAATAATAATTTGCTAGTCCACATGGGATGAACTGCCTATGACCATAGGAGGAAGGTGTAGCTTAGAGGAGTAGAATCATGGAATGACGGCAAGCAAATTAAATTGCGAGCACAGAGGATGATACACAGATCCCAGGGCTATAAACAGTTCACCAATGTTAAATTACTGATCACAGAGGGAATGAACTCTTTGGAACAAAGTAAAGTTAATTTTAGGAATTAAAGAAAAAAAAAAAATCCAGGATAGAAAACATAGTAAAGTGTACTATTATATTAAAGTTAAATGGTATGTGGATTTGGAGACCAAAGAAGAAAAAGGGATTCTGTTTTCTCATCTACAGCACTTCATGATCTAAGTTTTCCTCTGTTTGTGTTGGTTGTAGTTAACTGCTTTCTCTGTGGATAAAGAGGAGAGTAGGAAAGGTGGCTGTGCAATGAGATACTTGAGCAAAATTCCAAGGCAGCACTCAGTCTTGGCTTAACTTCAGCAGGACTGTGTAGGTATGTGCCCAGGCATAAAAATTAAGGCAAATCTGAGCATGAGAGTGTAGTTTCTCATTCTGTTTTCTTTGGTAATAGAGGTGAAATTGAGTTCTTGCTGACCAATTCTTTTCATTAATCTAATTTACAGCCCGGACTTATAAAGAATTGTATTGAAGTAACTGAAGAGGTTGCAAATTGGGGGATGAGAGAGTTGGTTTAGATTCTTACATTGCCTTTGCCACCAAACAAGTTATAATTAAATAAGTCCTGTTTACCTAACAATGTCCGACTGTAGTGCTTAGAAAGAGTGCTTTTAAAATGAGTATGTATTTATGTTACTTTTTCACCCTCTTCCATTTGTACAGGACACAACAGTACTGTGCTTTTTCCAAGTGCTTTTGCTAATAAACTACCTTTTTTGCCTTGGTTTGTATTGTATGGTTACATTAAAAATATTTAATTAACTTATGAACGGTATAATCATAATTTCAGTAAGTATTCGTAAATTGTAACTGTTAGCTATCTATTAGCTAAAGCTTACAGCAAGACTTGTTAACGAAGTTCTTATGCTATTGCATCTAGTCTCCCATTTTTTTCCCCTGGATTCCTTTAGGCACCTCTATCAATGACTAAGAAACAAAATATTCGTAGCAAATGAGAAGGCATTTATGATGAAAGAAATTTGATGGGAAAATGTTTCGGCTTTTCTTAAAGGTGTTTTTTGGGCCAAGTCCTTGTAAAAGTCCAATGTACTAGAGGATCCCAAATAATTTGTGCAGCAGTTATGTATAGTTACCTTTAAATAATATCTGCATGAGTGAATTTTTAAATTTGCATCATGTGTTTTCTGACTGAAAAGTATTGGTGATTTTGTGCACTATTATATGGTCAAAACAGATTTCAAGTTGGATATAGTCATAGTCTGATTTTCTCAAAAATAAAATGCTGGACTACTAGAAAATGTTTTGATAAACAATTGAACTTAATATTGTGAAGTGTAATTGCTTTCACTAAAATCATTGAATTGTAGGTATATATTTATATATAGCCATGGGTTTATGTAATTCTAGGTGACTGTTAGGACTGTCCGGCATGGTCTTAATTTGCCAGCATCTTCTCTCTTGCTACCTAAAGATATTAAAAACGGTGCAAGTGTTTGTGATAATTCCACTATAAGGCATGTGAATCTGGACTAAGTTGTCCAGAAGGACTATACAGCGAGAAAATACATAATGGGTAGTCGAAGACATAGAAAAGGTGTGCAGTGGTGACAGTACGAGCTTGTCAGGTCATGGGGAAGAATTGGAGAATACAGTAAGGAGGGAGAGAATTTGAAGAAAAGAGAAGGAGATAAAATGGTAATCAGATACTTTAAAAAAAGTGAGAGTTCACCTGAAGCTGCTGGCTTAGGACAGAGGTTATGTGCACAAAATTGTATGCCTTAGTAGCATTATAGTTACTTGCGTTGCATTTAATGCAGGCTATGTATTGGGGGGAAAAACAAAAATAGTTTGTGTCCCTGTGAGATTTCTGAGGTTCTGTCTTGTAGCATTCTGTAGTTGAAGGATAGCATATATGTAGTCACGCCTATGTCCCATATATCTTCCAACAGTTAAACGGCATATTGTTGTTGTGATGTTAGTGACTGTAGGATGTTTGATACCATGAATGACACATAGGATTTTTATAACTTGGTTGCAATTTTACTCATTTCTGAATATTTTTGGTTGATTATGTGTAATAAGGACTAGAAAAGAGGTACAATCGTGTTTCAAGTGAAGATGGATCATGTGGCGGTGGTTTGCTTGCTCACAGCTCACTTGCAACAGGGATGGAAATCCTCACAGGCAACTTCTACATGGTATAATTAGCATTGTTTATGAAGTCAAATGTAGTGGAAAATGTTTGTTATGGGCTGTGATGCAAGGATCTTCCTTATGGGCACTCTAGTATGGTCTTCTGTATTCATTATGAAATTATAATATTGAGCCAGAATGGTTATCTGCAGAAACATCTCTGGAACCTTGTAGTCTTGCATTAATAACTGAGTGGTGCTTGGCAATCAGTTTTTTGCTTACTTTTTTTGCTTCATCTTTAGATTTAATCTCTACTTCATTCCTACTGGCCTTTATCATAGCTGTTAGCTCAGTAGGGGAATACAATTATCACTTCTTGGTAATACAGATTGAATGCTAGTGCGAGTAAAACTGCTTGTACCGTAAGTATTTTATAGCTACATTTATTATACATGTTGCACATAGTGTGCTTTACAGTAATCAGAAAAGAATAATGGATTTGTTATGTTATTCTGAGTTAATGATACCATAAATATTCTTTTAGGAGGATAATACACATAATATGCGGGTCACATAGTACACAACTTGTCAATGCAAACTTTGGGGAGAATAAAATTACTGTGTAACATCTTTATTGTTTCAGTGGAACAAGTGGGGATGTAAACAGTATCCTCCAGGGCTGGAATATTTGCTGAGGAAGGAAAGTAATCTGTGCTCTGAATATTCTCAGAAATCTGAATTTTTGAGAAACAGAAGTAATCAATCTGCATAATGACTTAATTGCCACAACCTGGAGTTACAGTGGAGACTTTGTGAAATGGACGACAAATAGGAAGAAAAATCTAAGTAATCGTATTACCTCTAGCTGAAAAAGAGAGTTTGGCATTACACTGTATCCCCTAAGCACAAACTGAAATAATAAAAATGAATTTCAGAGAAGGGATGGACCATTGAAAGGTAGTGAATTCTCATAGAATCATAGAATGGTTTAGGTTGGAAGGGATCTGAAAGATCATCTAGTTCCAGCCCCCCTGCCATGGGCAAGGAGACCTCCCACTAGACCAGGTTACTCAAAGCCCCATCCAACCTGGCCTTGAACACTTCCAGGGATGGGGCCTCCACAGCTTCCCTGGGCAACCTGTTCCAGTGCCTCACCACCCTCAGAGTAAAGAACTTCTTCCTAATAGCTAATCTAAATCCACCCTCTTTCAGTTTAAAACCATTACCCCTCATCGCATCACTACATGCCCTTGTAAAAAGTCCCTCTCCAGCTTTCCTGTAAGTCCCTTTCAGATACTGGAAGGCTGCTAGAAGGTCTCCCTGGAGCCTTCTCTTCTCCAGGCTGAACAACCCCAGCTCTCTCAGCCTGTCCTCATAGCAGAGGTACTCAAGCCTTCTGATCAGCTTCATGGCCCTCCTCTGGACCTGCTCCAACAGGTTCATGTCCTTCTTATGCTGGGGGCCCCAGATCTGGACGCAGTACTCCAGGTGGGGTCTCATGATAGTGGAGTAGAGGGGCAGAATCACCTCCCCTGACCGGCTGGTCACGCTTCTTTTGGTGCAGCCCAGGATACGGTTGGCCTTCGGGGCTGTGAGTGCACATTGCTGGCTCTTTTTGAGCTTCTCATCTACCAACACCCCCAAGTCCTTCTCCTCAGGGCTGCTCTCGATCCATTCTCCGCTCAGCCTATATTTGTTCTTGGGATTGCCCTGACCCATGTGCAGGACCTTGTTCTTGGCCTTATTGAACTTCATAAGGTTTTCATGGGCCCACCTCTCAAGCCTGTCCAGGTCGCTCTTGCTCACATTCTCCCCAGACTTTCACTTTTTGAGAGTTCCAAATTCCTTATTTTATTTGAAGGGCAGCTGCTCGCCTCCCTTGGGTCTACACTTTTAACTCTGCTGTGTCTTCCCTGAGATACAGAGAATGAAAGTCCACATAGAGCTTATGGTATGGATGCACTGAATTTTATCATTAGAAGTTGAAAAGAGATTCCAGAGTAAGACTGGTATAGTTTGTTGTGTGCCTTATGGTATAAATGCCCAGCAAACAGGAACCAGAGAATGATCTTAAGTTTGGTATTCAGAAGTACTGTTTCTGTATTTGAGTAATACAACAGTTCAGATTATGCAGTCAAGACTTTTCACATGCATTAATTTAAGAACAAGCCCAGAACAGGAGGAGACGTTGTATCAGTTCATTCCCAGCTCAATAGCTCTAACTTCATGGAGGAGTAAGTATACAACCTAATACATTTTTTTGGCAAAACTGATTTTATTAATTTCTGTTTAGAACTGATCCAGGGACTTCTTACAAGGCAGTCTCTATGGTAGTTTCATGTCTGGTAGTTTCATATTTTTGCAGAGAAAAGAAATGTAAAGACAAATACACTTTTCATTGTAATGCTGTGGAATTATTACACTATAAATTAAAAGTTCATTTCAACGACAACTTAGGTGTCAAAAGTTTGGAGACAGTATATATGTAAAGTTTAGTTAAATTATTTTGGAGTGAAGTATATTTGAAAACACTTAACTTTCTAAGAAAACTGTTATTTTCAAGAAAGATATCAGTGCAAACAATGTAAGAAAGCATATGGGTTGTCTAACTAACTGCATTAATTAAATTTACTTAACTAAATGTTGGGTTTTTTTAATTAACAGGCAAAATATTTCTCTTTTTTGTTACAATTACAACCTATTGTATATTGTACTTGACTTAGATTTCTTATATTATATTTTCTTTTATTTTGGGGTTTTTTTTTTTGTCTTTCTAGGTTTTAATACCTTACAAAAAATTAAGCTGAGTTTATATGAAGTCACAATTTGGATTTTGGGGTATTTCTTCTTTTCTGTCTAAAATATCCTAGCAAGGGAAACTTTTAATGGTTGTTTGCATCTAGGTTTATTAGCTTAAAGAGCTGAGGCTTTTTGGCTTGTAGAGAGAAGTGATGTAGGCTCAGTGGACAGCAGTTGCTAATGGAAGCATAGCAATTTCAGTGTATTTATACCTCTGCATACTATCTCCTTCCATATATTGGAGCAGCTATTTCATTTACACATCTCTCTGCCGGCATCCCTGTCATTTGATTATGCATATTCATATGTCATAAACAAAGGTGCTATGAATATTTAAAATGTGTGCATATTTTATAGATATGCATGCATGCCTACAAATATAGCTACTTATGGCTAAGAAGAGGAGGAAAATTTTATCCTTCTTTTCATGTATGGAAATGAGTCTGTTAAGTAGCTGTGCAATCATATAAATAACACATGTAATATTAAAACACAGTTTTGTTTTTTTTTTTATACTATCTGACCAAAGTACTTAGAAATTTACTGCTATCTTTTATCTTGTTAAAACAATGATCTGAATTTATTTCTTACCTTTCAAGTTAGCAAAGATTTCTACACTGGGTGTCTTGTAGTATTGTATTCTATGCAGTCAAAAATATTGAGAGTTTTTATGTTCAAGTTGCACAACATGTCCTTTTAATTCAAAGTTTCTTTCAGTGTTGGGGTTTTTTTAAGTGAGAAGGCTTTAATTTGTAAATAAATATTTGTCAATACTGTGTTTCAGTGAATGAATTTTAATTTTCCCAGAAAAAAATGGGAGTTGAAATTTGAAGCATTTGAATTACTAAGGTACAAAATTTCAAAAGAGAAGTTCTAAAAAATGGATCAAGGCTGTAAGTTCCACTGTCTGAACAAGATAAGACTTTGATAGTTTTGATTGTTCTTTGACTTCTGTGGACAATGTTTTGCCACAGTTTTTCACAAGAAGAATTCTCTACCATTCCTTATCTCTGCACTTGATATTCCACTTTCTGTCACTTCTTCCTATTCTGCTCAAGCGGTTCTGGAAATCAGTGTCTAGTTTGAAGTAAAACTTTTACTGGGTTAGTGGAGACTGGTGGCTGGTAAGGATGGGAGAATAAAGTTAATTGTCTCTTGCTGGGAATGCAGGAAGACTTTAAGAGTTTTCTTCGTGCTGCTTGAGAAAAACTGGGAGAGCAATCGTGTGTTTTTCCAAATCATCTCTTATCTTGACTAGAATGACAGAGGGTGAAATAAAGGTGAGAAGTGGTATGGTAACAAAGAAGGATCTGGGATTATGGTAAGAAACTAATAGAGAAGTAAGGTAATGAAGAAGGATCTGATCTGCTTTCCTGAAGACCAGATCCTTTGGCCTGGTCAGGGACCTGCTGCTGAGGTCAGGGATCAACATAGGATGATTCATCCTATGGGATGCAGTTAGTGGAGAGAAGGGGGGTCCAGGAGAGCTGGATGCTTTTCAGGGATCACCTTCTCCAAGTTCAAGAATGCTCTGTCCTGACAAACAGAAAATCAAGCAAAGATGGCAGGAGGCTACTGGCAGAGGAGCTTCTTGCTAAACTCAAACATAAAAAGGAAGTACACAAAAGGTGGGAGTAGGTTCAGGCGATCTGAGAGCAGTATAGAAACACAGAATATGTAGGGACAGGGTTAGGAAAACCAAAGCCCATTTGGAGTTGAATCCAACAAGGGCTGTGAAGGGCAACAGGAAGGACTTCTACAGCTAGTTAGAATCATAGAATAGTTTGGGTTGGAAGGGACCTTTAAAGGTTATCTAGTCCAGCCCCCCTGCAGTGAGCAGGGACATCTTCCACTAGATCAGGCTGCTCAGAGCTCTGTCCAACCTGACCTGGACTGTTTCCAGGAATGGGGCATCTACCACTTCTGTAGGCAACCTGTTTCAGTGTTTCACCACCTTCATCGTAAAAAAATTTCTTCATCAGCAGCAAAAAGAAGGCTAGGGAGAATGTGGGCCCACTGCTGAATGGGGTGGAGAACATGGTGATGTAGGACATAGCAAGGGCTGAGGTACTCAATGCCATCTTCACATTGGTCTTCCCTGGTGAGACTGGCCTTCAGGAATAGCAGGTCCCTGAGACAGGAGGGAAAGTCTGCAGCAAGGATAACTTTCCCTTGGCTGAGAAGGATCACGTTAGGGGAAAATTTAAACAAACTGGACATACACATGGACCTGATGGGATGTATCCACTAGTTCCCATGAGGGAGCTGGCCAGTGTCATTTTGGAGCTACTTTTTTTCTTTGAAAGGTCCGGGCTGGTAGGGGAGGTAGTTGTGAACTGGAAGAAAGCAAATGTCACCCCTATCTCCAGGAAGGGCAAGCAGCTGAATCTGGGGAACTATAGGACAGTTAAGTTCACATCCTTTCCTGGGAATGTGGTGGAGTGAAAAATCCTGCAACCATTACCAAATATATGATGGACAGGAAGGTGATTTGGAGTACTCCACATTCATTTATGAAGGGTCTGTCCTTGGGTTGGTCTGGCCTTACCAACCTCATAGCCATGAAGTGGATGAGGGGTTAGGAGTGAGTGTTGTTTATCTTAGCTTTAGGAAGGCTTTACACAGTCTCCCATCACATTGTTGTACCCAAACTGATGGATACAAATTAGATAAGTGGACAATGAGTTGGGATGAAAACTGGATGAACTGCTGGACTCAGAGGGTTGTGATGAGTGGAAACAAGTTGAACTGGAGAACGGTTACTAGTGGTGTTCCCAGGGATTGATACTGGACCCAGTACTGTTTAACATCATTAATGACCTAGATGATGGGACAGAGTACATCCTCAGCAACTTTGCAGATATAAAACAAGGAGTCGCTGATAGACCAGATGGCTGCACTGCCATTCAGAGGGCTGGAGAAAGGGGGAGAGGGGAATCTCATGGAGTTCAAGAAAGGGAAATGCAAAGTCCTGCACCTGGGGAGGCATAACGTCAGTGCCAATACAGAGTTTGGGCTAACCAGCTGAAAAGCAAATTTGCCAAAAAGGACCTGGGGGTCCTGGTGAACAGCAAGTTGAACATGTGCCAGCAATGCACCCTCGCAGCAAAGGCTGCCAGCAGTGTTGTTGGCTGCATTAGGAGTAGTGTTTCCAGCAGGTTGAGGGGAGTGATCCTTCCCTGCTATTCAGCACTGATGAGGCTGCATCTGGAGTCCTGTTCTGGGCTCCCCAGTACAAGAGACATGAATATACTGGAGAGAGCCTTAATGAAAGGCCATGGAGATGCTGAAAGGACTAGAGCATCTCTCATATGAGGAAAGGCTGAGAGAGCTGGGACTGTTCAGCCTGGAGATGACTTAGAATCATAGAATCGTCTAGGTTGGAAGGGACCTTTAAGATCACCGAGTCCAACCATCAACCTGACACTGCCAAAACCACCACTAAACCATGTCCCTAAGGACCACGTCTGCCTGTCTTTAGAATACCTTCAGGGGTGACTTTGGGCAGTTCTTATCAATGTGTATAAATATCTGATGAATCATAGACTATCTCAAGTTGGAAAGGACCCGTTAAGGATCATTGAGTCCAACTCCCTGCTCCTCGCAGGACTGCCTAAAACTAAATCATATGACTAAGAGCATCGTCCAGACACTCCTTCTCCTTGAACTTTGACAGGCTTGGTGCTGTGACTGCTTCCCTGGGGAGCCTGTTCAGTGACCGATCGCTCTCTCAGTGAAGAAGCTTTTCCTAATGTCCAATCTGAACTTCACCTGACACAACTTAATTCCAGTTCCGTGTGTTCTATCGCTGGCCAGGGATTAAAGAAGACAGGGCCAGACAAGGGCTCTGCAGTGGTGCCCACTGATGGGCAATGGGCACAAACTGCAACACAGGAAACTTTGTTTAAATATATATCCTGCTGTCAGTAGGCTGAACTAGGCAGCCTTCAGAGGTCCCTTCCAACCTGAATTCTACTGTGATTGTTGTAGTGGGGTAGAGTTATGCATTATGTGTCTACCTAGATAACCACACTTTGAGTTCTGTCTAGTTTTTCCTTAACAAGCCCAACACCCTCTCGTGATCCCATCCTGCAGTGCCTTGTTCTCTTGCCTGCTTTCTTGGCTGTTTTCCACATCCTTTTAACTTGTGCTGCCCTGTGTCTGAGATATGTCTGAGCACATTGCTGCTTGCAAAAGTGGGCAAAAATTGCTGTCTGTGAGCCACTTGATATTAACTCCCACAGTCCTCCAGATGCTTGTCAAGATTTAAGAAATGCTGCTGAAGTACAGAAAGAACAGAAGTTGTCTCAGTAGTAGTGGATTCTTTCTTCACCCTGTGAGAGGCAGTTAGTGCTAATTTTCTTCTGTCTTAAATGAAAAATGGCAGTACATGGTTTGATACAGTTAAAAATGCCTCAGTCATTCATAGTGCGTTTAGCCTGTAGTCCGTTTCTATTTTATTTTCTTGTCAGTTAAGCTTTCATTTTCAAAAGTAACATCTAAAATTTCCTAAGGGGTGTTCACTTTAATGTCACTTTAATGCACTGTTCTGATTGGCAATAACTTGCACAAATAAAATACTTTTTCTGTTCCCCCACCCCCAAAGAGCAGAAATACAGATTTTATTGGTGAAAGAAATGGTGTAAATGTCTGCTGTCCTTTCAAGTTTAGTAGTTATGAAAAAAGCTTGTTGACCCTTTAAATCACAGTTTGTACAGCAGCTACTTTATTGTTTTCTCTTAAGTTCTTTTTTAGCATTCTGAAATGGCTTCAGGCACACGGTCCTGTAATTTCCAGTGTGGAAATCACAGCAAGAATAAAATAAAACATTTAAAAAAACAACTTTAGTTTTTGTTTTTATTGTTTCATATCAATTCAGTAGTATGTCTCCAAGCAAAAGAGAAATGTAAAACTATTTTTTGTAGAACAATAAGCTTTATTCTTTCTAGATACTAGTAGTAAATCCTAATTTCATCTTTCCAAGTTTACTTTAATGGTGTGACTGTGTGCTCTTAATATATTGAAGTAGGGTTTTTTAATATAAGGAAAAAAAATAGAATTTTTAATTATATTGCCTTACTCTAAAAGCCTTTTTAGTTTTTGAAGAAAAAAAACCCCTAGTTTTCTTGAGGTCAGGTAGGTTTTTTGTTTCATTTCTTGGATTTTACTGTAAGTTTGTGCTCTTCTTAGTTTGAGTGTGGAGATGAAACACCTTGCTGTTGGAAGTATATTTGCATAAGAAGCAATGATAGTAGTATAACATCAGATGTTTTAAAGTACTATAATATATGGAAAGTAGAGAATTGAAGTGATATTCAAAGCAAACTGGTGATTCTTTGTTAACTAAACTTAAATATTGATGCTTAGGAAACACTTGAAGAATCCAGGAGTGTGGCTTGGAATTTCTGTTTTATTTTGTCACTCTAGCTTAATGTTTTGTTCTTTTTATAAAATTGGTGTATTCAGTGTTGCATACTGTTACATTTATTCAATATCCATATATACTAGTTCATTAAAATGTCACTGTCAAATGTTTTGTGTCAAAAAATGAAACTCCTGTCTATTAACAGATATTGCTTCTTCCAGTTAAATACTAACTTCTTAAAAATGTTTACATTGTGATTGTATTTAGGTAAGAGAAGACGATGGAAGTAGGAATATATATTTTTGTTCATTTGAAATCGGTTCTTGTTGTTCATATGAGGAAAATACTGGTGAAACTGAAAAAATCTGAAAACAAGTTTTGTTAGAATAAAAGCTTTAATGAATCCCTCAGTCCTCAGTCCCACACACTGCTCTGCCCAGCTCCCAGGCAGCTAGTGGAACCGGTAAGGTGTTTCTGTGTTGGAGAGGCACATCAGTTTCCTGCCAGGGCTTATAAACACTGCAAGGAAGTTGACAATTACAGTGTGTGTTTCAATAGGTAGGAGCATTGATCAGAAGGAAACTTCCTAGTCATTGGGTCCTCTTCTATTGCTGCTACTTATGTGTTAAAAAGTTTTGATAGGTTTATTTAGAAATAGGGTTGGCTGCTTAACTTTGCTTTTTTATATCACTTGTTCTCATGAAAGTGCTGCCTTCAGCTTGACTAGTTCTTACCTCCTGCATGTTCCCTCCACCTGAGGCATGTTTGACAGAAATCCTATTCTTTTCCTCTCCCCTCTTCTTGCTATGCAAAACAAATTATTTCCTTGTAATATACTTATGTTTAATTCAGTCCTCCTTGAACAAAAGTGACTAGAATTAAACACAGTATTTCAATTTTGAATCTTTGTTGTGCTCCAGTGGAAATCTCCTTGTGACATTTGTTTGTGCCATGGTTGTGCTACATCATTAGTTCAGAGCAACTCTGTGCAGTGTTCCTTCTCTTCCAGCCATGGAGATATTAATGTTTCTAGTCTTGACATTCATAGCCTTAACAATGCTACCAAATCTTAACTATTTCCTTAAGGAAGTATAGTCCTTGCTCTTCATATTTTAAGCCTTTCTTGTACTGACAGTATCTCCTACCCTTGTGCCATTGTCAGTTTTCTTTTAACAGACCCTTATAATAAATTACAAATGCAGTATTAGGTACATTTGGACAGAGGAGTATCCTTTGGGGAATTCTCCAAGTACCCTCCCTCTAGTTTTGTACCTTCTCCCTTCAGTGCAGTGTGTCATCATTTTCTTTACTTGTCTCCTGCTTTCTATTTTCTTGTTTTACTGACATGTAGGAAGGTTAGTTCTGTCAAATGCTTCTCATCTAGGATGACAGTTGTATAAGGTAGTTTTTCTTACAATATTAATGTGTTTTATCATGTTGTGTGTTTACCTTGTCCTTTAATTATTGCCTTTATAAATTGTACTAACCACGCAAGTCTCCTTTGCATGATCAGTGAGGTCACAGTAAGATGTCATCCTTGCCCATTACCTTCCTCCCAGAGGTAACATAGGTGTTTCGCATACACGGTAGTCTCTCCAAATCTTTATAAAGAAAATAGATTTGCATGATTACCTGTAACAACTAACCTTTGTGTGTACAAGCGAAGAAGAGTATAAAAGATTATTCCTAGGGTAATATAATTTGTGTTGCTTGTAATTATTTTTTATAACTTAAACATCCCATAATAATGCAAGCTTGCATATCAAAAAAGCTGTTATCAGTTATCTAACCTTGGGAAAATACAGATGGAATATAGGTGGTTAACAGACTTGGATACTCTTTTCAAATGTCTTGGCATGGTGCTTAGTTTACATTACACTATACTGACTGACTTAATTGTCCTAACACAAATATAACTAGGAAAACCTCAGCCCTTCTGCTTATTAAAACATATATATGTATTTGTGTGCATGTGTAAATATATGTATAGATAGATGTGCATAGAAATACGGATACAAATGATATGAATGCAATTGCCTCCTTTTTTTTTTTTTTTAACCTGCTCTTAAAGTTACCAGGGAAAAGAAAAAAGCCTTATATTACTCTGGAGAAAAGTATTCTCCTGAATTATACCTTTAGTAAATTAAAGGAATGCATAAAGACCCATTGCAAGACTCAGAAAGCAACATTCTGTTATGCTAAGTAGAAGCAGAAACCTTGTCCATCAGCATTGCACAACTGTTCCATCCACTGCCCAGCTCATCTTCCTTAATGCTTGGAGTCTCACTGGAGTGTGTAACAGGAAGATGAAGCACATGTAGGCAGAAACAAGCTTTTACTTACATGAGTACAAGGAAGCAAACATTAGAATATAAGCAGTCAGATTTGCATCTAAACTGTATTTTTACACCTTAATCTTGCTGGCTTTGTCTGCCTTGATGATGAATGGGTACTGTGAAAGTAAATGTATGGAAAAAAATTTTTTTTGCTTAATGCCTTTTCTGATTAACTCTTTGGCTACTTCAGCAAGTTACAGTATTGAACTAAGCTATGAGTTTTGTTTACTGTCTGCTCAATATCTGATTCTTCTTCCTCATTCAGAACGCTGTTATCAAAAAGGGAGCCGGGAGTGAGTTTGCGCATTGGGCTCCATTAGAGTGCACTGTTAGGAAAAATGTATAAATAAAATTGAAAGGTGACTCAAGTTAAAATCAAGCTTTCTAAACTGCTTACTCTGTGAACACAGGCCAATGATTTTACAAGGTTACATTTAGCAGATGGGTATGTATGTGTGTTGCTGTTACCTGTAGTCTGTGCCAGCAAGAGAGAGTCCAGCTTCATTGTGCAAGCAGTGTCATTGTGTTAGCAAAGAATGGTTTCCAGTTTGCTGAAAGGTTTTGAGTACAGCACTTTACTGAAGTAGCCAAATGCTCTCCTCAACCAGGGTTGGCTGCTGTCTGGACATCTTGGCAAATGAGCAGAAAAATAACCCTTTGTGCTTGCAAAAAGATCCTAATTGTCCTGAGTGTAATTAGACAGAACATTAGGTCTGGAAGAATAAGTGCTTCATCAATTATGATGATGTTCTTGTAATAAAGGCCATTTCTTTTATTACTTCTCTAGCAATAGAATAGGCATTTACATTGATTTGGAAGCATGGGTAATGAGTCCTTAACGTGAAATACTAGCTTCCTTTAACAGAAGTTTGATTTGCGTTCACAAGTGGAAGATACCTGATACTCTCCTGAACTGCCAGCCATTAAAGTTCCTGTGCTATAGGCGAGTAATTTAGAAGTGTATTATGTATTGATTTACTGCGTGACTTCTGTCTAGGAACATAATATGGCTGATGTATACTAGGGATTGTTAGTGGTCAAATTACAGCAGGTGGCTATCTGTATAATAATTTTCAAGAACTGTGCTGTAGGTTGTTATGATAATGTGAGTGAAAGCAGAGTTTGATAATTCACATAAGGAAATCCGTAAGATGGAGTAGGAATGTTACAGGAAAAATAAGAAATAGGTAAGAGTACTTAGAAACAACATGACTCAGGGTATTTTATATTAAATGTACTATAAATCAAAGTAAAGGTCATAAGCAGATTGAAGAGGTAAATTGATTGTGGTCATCTGTTTCAATTTGATTGGTATATAATTGAACTTAAGCATTGAGCAAAATTTAAGTGTTGAAGTATCTGAGGCTTCTTAGGTAAAGAATTAAGTGATGGGTTATCTTTCAGTCCATACTTGTGTACAGGTCTAACTGCATGTGATGTTTTAAGAGTGTAGGACTGATTCTGTACTGAATTTGGGATTGTAAAAATACTCTTCTCTTTCTTAAATAAATCTTGCATATTCAGAGGAATGCAATTTGACAGCATTTTTACTGAGTTATCTCACAGGTGTTTATATAAAACAGTAATGCATATGCCTAATTACTGGCCAGGAGTTAGATGTTAAATCAGTGTATATACCCTAGTGTTTCTTTTGTCTATTAGAATTGCTGTGTACGTATACTTAAGAAGAAAGCTTCTTAGGGCAGACTGTACTTTAAAATAGGTTATTTATAGTAAGCCATTCCTGCGGAAAGTGTGTATCTAGTGAAGAAATGTTGCATGTCTGACAGTAAGTAATAATGAGACTTGCTTGCAATCCTTCATTATGTTGAAGAATTATTTCCATGAGTTTCATAACTGTTCTGTGGAATTGTATCAATTTATTTACTTAGCACAACTTGGAGATAAATAATAAAAATGAGAAATGTTGCTGATACTGAGTATTTTCACTTTAAAATCAGGGAAAGGTCATTGTTACATTTTGACCAGTACTCCCTTGAAACAAAGCCAAAAAATATTTTTAAGTCTTAGAAGATTTGAAGAAGAAATGTTTCAAGATAGAATTCCTTTAAATAGCCAATTACTAACAACACGAAATAAAAAATCCTTTAAAAATGGCTCTCAGAGTTTTAAGAAGTTTCTTATTGTTTCATTTGAACATGAGGAATTGAAAGTCTTGAATTGAATTGAAAGTCCTTCACACTAAGCGTGAAACAGAGGTCAGTTTTCTATTCCATGTCCTTTGGGAAAATTGTGTGGGATTAAACGGGAAAAATAGTGCCTCATTTTGCTCCAAATGAATTTGCTTATAATCCTAATTCAGGCATCTAAATGTTCTTTTTCTAAAGCTAAACTAGTCATCCTGTGTAGTTTGGAAGATGAGTTGCCATCTGTAAGAATAGCTGATCTGCCATCTCATCCTGCAGAGTAAAATGAATCTCATTTTGTATTGGTTGTGTTAACAGCTGGAGATATTAATATATGGGATGCTTTTCTGACCAGCATAAACTCATGTAATTTTTCCTTCACTTTTATTTCTTAAAGCAACTGAAGTTGTTTAAAAGACAAAAAAATTCACAATTTGATAACTTTAATCTAGATTCTCAGAATATCATATTTGATGAAGCTAATGTCTATTTTCAGAGATCACTATTGCAATCAAGTTGTACAACTTCTTGGTGACCCAGTCCAGGGCATTCATCTGATTGAAGATTAATCCTAGAAAAACATACAAGTGTTCTTTCATCAGTCTGACGCCAAAGCAGTAGTGTTACTGTGATGGGGGGAGGTGGAATATGCAAGTGGAAGTGAAAAAGTAATGATATGTCTTGCTTGAGATCCATTTAAGCTGTTGTAGAACCACAGTCGGGTGTTTTGAGATGCAATTTCTAAATGGTGCAATCAAAAGGCTAGTTTAAAGGAATTTCTTTATTTCTAGAACATTGAGAAACTGGAAGAGGCCAGGTAAATACAGTTAGTTCAAATTCAAAGGAAGATTTTTAGCTTCTACAGCAAGTGACCAGGGCGGAGGAGAAGAGCATCTTCAGGCTGAACTGCTGCCTTCTGCTGATGAGGAGAAACTCTGGCTTCTTGGCTAATTATTGATTGGGGTGTCCTAGGCTGTGCTCTGTGTGGTGTTCATAGGATAAGAACCTAATTTATAAAACATGTTTAATATGTCTCATGGTTAAGGCTTTCATAAGTTCACTGCCACTATGGTTTGTTGGCACTTTGGCTCTGGTGTCTGCCTCAGAAGCATTTGAAAACTTTGAGCCTTTAGCATTAGTGGAAATTACAGGAAAACATACATTGTATGAGGTTAAATAGTTCTTCATTCTTCATGTATTTAAAAGTAAAATTATAAGCTGCATGCAATTTGAATATTTATAGTTCATGCTCTTGCCTCTTTTGCCATAGTTGAGCAGTTGCCATGGTTCCTATTATACTGTCTGCTTTACAGGCAAACTTCATAAACAGACACTAAATGGAGCCAGGCTTCTGAAGTATACTACATTTGTAGTGCCCTCAGCTGCAACTTCAATTGCTCTGTATTTTCCACTGGCTACCCTCAGTAGCGTGGAATCAGAGGTCAGGGCTCACAAGAATTACAAATATTAATATAGAATATTAATCCACTTCATCTGTCTTAACAATAAAAAGCAACAAACTACTTGATTAGACTGTTTGAACAGTGTGTATTAAGAAGTCATTAATTAAAAAACTAATGAGGTTCAGTTAAATGTGGGTGGCATAATATTTCAACTTACTCTGCTTTGTGCAGGGTCTACTCTTCTTTCCAAAGGGGTGTGAATGGGGATGGAAATTTAATGTAATTCTGTTTTGCAAGGATGAGAAGACTGGAGCAATTTGCAAGATATCAGCTTCAGGGAAAGAGGTTGAAAACTTGGAAAAGGAGCAGATCTATGACCGGTTACTGTATTTACATCCTGTGTAAATGGTGGGTATGTGGACGTATCCACATATCCAGTCAGCTTCTCTTGGAGAAGTGAATGGACATGCAATATTCCTATGAACTCCTGAACCAGTACACACCTCAGGACCAAGCTATGACTTGAAGTAACAGGTGACTCTATAAAGACAACAGGCACATTGAATTTGTGGTCGAAGAGTGTAATCCTTCAACATAGTTTCTCAATGACTAGTATAGCAGTTAATTTTTTAGTGATTTACTTTCACATTAATTGCAATGATTTTTCTTTTCTGTTCCACTGTAGTTATCTTACAAGGGGAAATTATTGACTAGAAAATATTACTAAGCTTAAATGTTGGATTTCTTAACAGAAAAGACTGTTACATGCTGAAGATAAATGAATTTAAATGGGAAATAAGTTGCAAATGATTTCTTTATACCTCTTTGTATGAAAGGGATTAATGATGACTAACCCACTTTGATTTGTTATAACTTTTAGGGTTTTTAAATTGAACCTAATTGTCTTCATATAGTATGCTTTTATTGGATCTGCATGTCAAGGTTTTGGTAGCAGAGGGGGGCTACAGGGGTGGCTTCTGTGAGAAGATGCCAGAAGCTTCCCCTGTGTCTGACAGAGCCAATGCCAGCCGGCTCCAAAACGGACCCGTCGCTGGCCAAGGCCGAGCCCATCAGTGACAGTGGTAGCGCCTCTGCGATAACATATTTAAGAAGGGGGAAAAGCCTGTGCAATTGCAACTGAAGAGAGGAGTGAGAGTATGTGAGAGAAACAACTCTGCAGACACCAAGGTCAGTGGAGAAGGAGGGGGAGGAGGTGCTCCAGGCGCCAGAGCGGAGATTCCCCTGCAGCCTGTGGTGAAGACCATGGTGAGGCAGGCTGTCCCCCTACAGCCCATGGAGGACCCCACGCCAGAGCAGGTGGATGCCTGAAGGAGGCTGTGACCCCATGGGAAGCCCTTGCTGGAGCAGGCTCCTGGCAGGACCTGTGGACCTGTGGAGAGAGGAGCCCACACTGGAGCAGGTTTGCTGGCAGGACTTGTGA
>VYXH01012710.1:60825-93023 GCA_013397275.1 Burhinus bistriatus
ATTATTATGTGGCCCAGGTGGGGAGGGAATCATGCCAAGTATCGAGAGGCCTGAGAGTGGCAGGGGGATTGCACCACCACACTCCCCCTGTGGAGGAAGGCATGGCAGAGACAACGTGTGATGAACTGACCGCAACCCCCATTCCTCATCCCCCTGCACCGCTCGGGGGGAGGAGGTAGAGAAAGTGGGGAGTGAAGTTGAGCCCAGGAAGAAGGAAAGGGTGGGGGAAAGGTGTTTTTTTTTGAGATTTGGTTTTATTTTCTCATTATCCTACTCCAATTTGATTGGTAATAAATTAAATCAGTTTTCCCCAACACAGGTCTGTTTTGCCCATGACAGTAATTGGTGAGTCATCTCCCTTTCCTTATCTCGACCTGGGAGCCTTTCATTATATTTTCTCTCCCCTGGCCAGCTGAGCAGGGGGAGTGATAGAGTGGCTTTGGTGGGCACCTGGTGTCCAACCAGGGTCAACCCGCCACAGTGCTTCAAAAATTATTCAGAGAAGTTGGTGATTTTCATAAAAGGCTGCTTGTCAAACAGAACTATGTGCACGTGAATGTATTTTGGAATTAAAATAGTATGGTTTGTGTTTTGTCAGAGAAAGCTAATTAGAGTGTAATGGCTTTGTTTTGCATCTGCAAGAATTTATGAAGAAAAGAGCAGTATACTATTTTTTTTACTTATCAGATGCTTGATATTTGCCTACCTGTTTCTGTTTAAGGATTTAAAGGAGACTGCTGGAGTCAGTGTGTTTGAAATAACCAGTTATGAACAGGACGGAATATGGCTGCTGCAATCCAGGAAACACCAAGGGGCTTGAGAAAACAGTGGAGAAGTAACTGATAGGGGAATACTTCTGGCCTTGCTCCAGCCAGGCTGGCAAGGCTTGTTCTCCCTAGGTTTCTTCTAGGACCAAAGAGGACAATAAAACCTTTAATGTTGGTGATACAGAAATGGGACTGAGCAGAGTGTTGCCACGAGGAGAAACAAAGAAAGATGTGGAAGTAGGAGTGCCCTATTGAGAAGTACTGCCATGAAACTAAAGGTTGGATGCTGGAGATGGATGTAGCTGGGCTGAATAACATTTGGCAACAGTTCATACTTCTCCACTCTTTTAGATGTGTGATGCTTTGTATGAGGAAGTGATTTTTTCCTTAATATAGTCACTTTTATTAACAGCTGATGTAGAGCTTTATATGGGTACTAAGTACATCTGGGCCTGGCCTGTTAGTGCAGTTAACTTGTTGCTAGCATTGGTGAATTATGCTCCATCCCTTCTCTCGTCACCATCCCTTGGGAGTTGAAGACAACCAGACTTGTTGCCTTAGGGATGCCCTTGACAATTGACTAGTTTAAGCTTACTTTAGTAATGAAAATAGAATTACTGTCTCAGTTTCAGAAGTGCAATAATTAAATAGCCCCAGAGGGATCTGCTATGACACTGCTGAGACCATTAGAGGAGCAGTCTTTGTGAATAAGGTTTTGAGTTTCTTTGATAAGGCTTTATAGTGGTGACTAGGTGAAGTACATGAATTAGTGCATAGAACATAAATGTGCCTTTGTGTTGATCTTCTCTTCTGTAATTTGAGTTTATGGTGATGCCTTGTGATACGCATAATTTCCTGTTAGTGTTTTGCTTGTATTTTGTATTAATGTTGTGCGGCTGCAGGAAAAATGATCTTAGGTTTCTGAACTACTTGTTCATAGCAGTGGTTACTGCCTTCAATAGTGTGTGTGTATATATAAAAATAATGCACAAAGTCTGAAGCCAAAGACTGATTTTTAGAGAAATGAGAATCAGGTGGGCTGGGGGAGTAAAAATCATTTTGCTTAAGGAAATCAAATGAATTTGAGACTATTATAAATGCAAGTTCCTATTTTTAGACTAATATTTTAGTCAATATATTGAATAGCTAATAAATTGTTTTGCTAATTATATTAAAGAAAAGGTATTTAATATTGGGCCAATAATTTTAAATTATTTTAAGTCTTCACTGGCAGTCTCTCTCCCCGCACCTCTCGAGTAGATGGACTGCAAGGCAGGGACTGAGGGAGAAAAGTCACAGAATCACAGGGGTTGGAAGGGACCTCTGGAGATCATCTAGTCCAACTCCCCTGCCAGAGCAGGGACACCTAGAGCAGGTTGCACAGGATGGCATCCAGACGGGTTTGGAATGTCTCCAGAGTCGGAGACTCCACCACCTCTCTGGGCAGCCTGTTCCAGTGCTCTGCCGCCCTCAAAGCAAAGAAGTTTCTCNCAAAGGTAATCTATCTGGACTTCTCTAAGGCTTTTTGACACGGTCCCCCCCAACATCCTTCTCTCTAAATTGGAGAGGTATGGATTTGATGGGGGGACTGTTTGGTGGATGAGGAATTGGTTGGATGGTCGCATCCAGAGGGTAGTGGTCAACGGCTCATTGTCCAGATGGAGATGGGTGACAAGTGGTGACCTTCAGGGGTCTGTATTGGGACCAGTACTGTTCAATATGTTCATCGGTGACAGACAGTGGGATTGAGTGCACCCTCAGCAAGTTTGCAGATGACACCAAGCTGAGTGGTGCAGTTGACATGCCTGAGGAATGGGATGACATCCAGAGGGACCAGGACAAGCTTGAGAAGTGGGCCCGTGTGAACCTCATGAGGTTCAACAAGGCCAAGTGCAGGGTCCTGCGCGTTGGTTGCAGATAACTTAAAGTATTCCAGCCACTTTTTTACCATTAATAATTTCAATTAAAGCACCGAGGAAATAATTTTAATAAATATTTGAGATTCACACATCGAAGCTGTTAGTCAAGTTTTTCATCTGTGACTTTTATGTTCAACTGTATTATCTACTTGTATATAATGTGAAATAAGCATTATACTACCATCTGTAGGGTCTTCAAAAACTTTGACAATGCCATTGTATTTTTCTTATTTATGTATTTTCTGATTTTCATATTAGCATAAGTTAAATATTTGTGTCAGACTTAGAAGTTGACTGGATAATTTTTTCATTTTTTCAGGTGCCATTTGAAATAGCATTATAGTTACAGTTGCAAAACCCGTTGTGTTCATCACATTATTGAACAAATCATTAACCTTTGCATTGCAATTTTTATAACGATGTTGGAATTACTGGTTTTGGTATTTTGGAATATCAACATTATCCCCTTTGGAAATCATCTGGAATACAGAAAATCTTCACATTTTTAGTAAAAAACGTAAGATGTATGAGATTTGGAAAATTCCTCCTCCCTTTTTAGCCGCACAGACTTTGTTCCCTGTATGTGTATGATAAAACCTGGAATAATTTTCACTTCCCTGTTAAGGAATTATTATAAAAGGCTTCAAATTAAGCTACCTGGGGAAAAATACGAAATTTATGAAATACCACTGATTGATTGCTTCTTCAGTGACTCTCTTTTTCTTCCCTTTACTTACTTCCCTTCACTAACAATGGGACACTTCTGAATGTGTTGTTACTGTGGGAGTTTGGTAGAATGTCCTGTGCTCTGGAAGTCCTGACCTAGTTTTTACATCAGCACTTCATTTTCATTAGAAGAGCCCTGAAGTTTTTCTGAGTAGGATATAAAGCCAAAATATTTTGTGCCAGAAAAGAAGATAAAATGTTAAAAGAGAGAAATGGAGAGGTAGTCTGAAAACGCATAAATCCACTTCTCTCTTCTTGGCTTGTGAGAAGTATAATCCTCCCCAAGAAACTGTTCTTTCTGTGACCTATGGGAGATGTGGCAAGAAAACATGTACTATGCACACTCAGTATTGCCAAGTGCTTATAAAATGTCATAAATAATTACCGCATTCTTCCTGTTCTTTTAACCAGACAGTCCTCTGAGCAGTGGTTGTGTCTCTTCTAATCCCACTGCAAGCACCCACCTCAGAACACGGTTGAAGACCTGGACTATGCTGAGCTGTCTGTTGCTGTCGTGAATAATTCACACATAAACATGATGCTTCTTTTTCAGGAGCGTGGCAAAAATTAAATTAGAATAGAATAGTTCCAGTTGGAAGAGACCTACATCGATCATCTAGTCCAACTGCCAATCACTTCAGGGCTGACCAGAAGTTAAAGGAAGTTATAAAGGGCATTGTCCAAATGCCTCTTAAATACTGACAGGCCTGGGGCATCAACCGCCTCTCTAGGGAGCCTGTTCCAGTGTTTGACCACCCTCTCGGTAAAGAAATGCTTCCTAATGTCCAGTCTGAACCTCCCCAATGCAGCTTTGAACCATTCCCATGCATCCTGTCACTGGATCCCAGGGAGAAGAGATCAGCACCTCCTTCTCCACTTCCCCTTCTCAGGAAGCTCCATGCTAGGTGCAGAATGTGGCATTTGGACTTGTTAAATTTCATGCCATTATTGCATGGGAAGAACTGTTCTACATGCACAGGATGGAGTGGAGAAGAGAGTTGATTTTTTTAAAAATTACTAATTTTTAGCTCAGTGATTCACCACCTCTTAAGAAAGGCTTCTACAGGCACACTGGTCAGAAAAGGAAGATTAAAGAGAATGTACCCCCCTGATAAATAGGACAGGAGAACCAGCGGCAGCAAGCATGAAGGCACAACACTTTTTTTTGCCTCGTTTTTTACTGATAGTCACTCTTCCTCCATCTGTCAAGTGTCTGAACCTCAAGGCAGGGACTTGGGCGATCAAAGTCCGTCCCATTGTAAGTGAAGATCATGTCTGAGACCACCTGAGGAACGTGAAAATGTACAAGTCCATGAGACCTGATGAGATGTAACCCAGGGTCCTGAGGGAGTTGGCATACGAGGTTGCCAAGCTGCTCTCCATGATATTTGAAAAGTCGTGGCAGTCAGATAAAGTCCCTGGCGACTGGAAAAAGGGAAACATTGCACCCATTTTTAAAAAGAGTAAAAAGGAGGACCCTGAGAGCTACTGACCAGTCAGCCTCACCTCAGTCTCCAGTAAGATCATGGAACAGATCCTTCTAGAAGCTATGCAGAAACATATGGAAGACAGGGAGGTGATTAGAGACAACCAGCATGGCTTCACCAAGAGCAAACTGTGCCTGACTAATCTCGTGGCCTTCTACTATGGAGTCATTGCATCAGTGTGCAAGGGATGTCATCTACCAGGACTTCAGCAAGGCCTTTGATATGGTCACAACATTCTTACCTCTGTGTTGGAGAGATATGGGTTTGGTGGATGGAGTGTTAGATGGATAATGAATTGGCTTGATAGCCACATCCAAAGAGTTACAGTCAATGGCTCAATGTCCAAGTGGAAACCAGTAACAAGTGGTGTCCCTCAGGTGTCCATACTGGGACCAATGCTATTTAATATCTTCAGCAGTGACATAGACAGTGGGATTGAGCACACCCTCAGCAAGTTTGTGGATAACACCAAGCTGAGTGGTGCAGTTGATTTGCTGGAGGGGAAGGGATGCCATCCAGAGGGATCTTGACTGGCTTGAGGAGTTGGCCCGTACAAACCTCATGAGTTTCCGCAAGGCCAAGTGCAAGGTTCTGTCCCTGGGTCAGGGCAGTCATCAGTATCAGTACAGACTGTGGGATGAATGCATTGAAAGCAGTCCTGCTGAGAAGCACTTGGAGGTACTTGTGGGTGAAAAATTGGACGTGAACTGGCAATGTGCGCTCGCATCCCAGAAAGCCAACCGTATCCTGGGCTGCATCAAAAGAAGCATGGCCAGCAAGTCGAGGGAGGTCGTTCTTCCCCTCTACTCTGCTCTTGTCATACCTCACCTGGAGTATTAGATGATCTTTGAAGGTCCCTTTCAACCCAAACCATTCTATGATTCCGTGAAATAACAGTGAAAAATAATTCCTTGACAACTGTAGAATTGCCACAGATAGGCAATGGCACCTGTGTAAAATGGATTAAGAGGAAAAACAGGAGAAATAAAGACAAGTGGAATTGATGCAGTAGAAGTTCTAGCTGGTGGCAAAAAGTTTCCTGCTAATAGTACTGGTGGAGGTACATCTTCCCTCTAACAGACTGTATTTTTGCTTCAGTGTGAAAATGCGCAGGGAGCTTAGTGTTGAGTTAAATGGGAGCAAGTGGAGACTAGCAATCAAAAAAATAAAATTAGAGTTACAGGTTTTTATATAACCACATAATCATTTTGTTTCTTAACATTCTTTAGGGCATATTTTTAGTTGTTACTTATGTGAAGTGATACATTAGATGTTGAATTCTTATTTAGAATTTGAGGGGAAAATGTAACAGCCATGATTTTTATATTGTAGTTGAACAGTGTTGCATGTGTTGAGTCGTTTCTATCTTAAAGAAAAGAAACATTTTTGGTTTGGGATTGTTTTCATCAGGTCTTTTCATCGTTCAAATATCTTTAACTTTGATTAAGTGAATGGTCAAATGGTGGACTGCTTGTAAAGGAAGATCTTTTCATTTAGGATTAACAGGAGTAGGTAAAAAAAAAGACATCACTGATTCTAAATTAGATTCTTTGCCCTATGACAGCTGAAACCCAAGAGGTGCTTCCCTGGCTGAGCTTCAAAAATGAAACAAACAATGCATAGTATTAGAATTCTCAGTATTCAAAATAGAAGTGAAATGAGACTGACCCTATCTTACTAGGAACTTGTTTGTGGGAGACTTCAGTCAGCCACCTCTAACAGTAATCTTTGAAGCTTTGTCTCCACAGTGGTCTCTGTGGCATAGGGGTGCATAGTTAGTAAGCCAAGAAGCAAGCTTTCTTTCTCGTCAGAAGAACATGTGCAGTGAACTATCTCAGCTGCTGGCCCTGTTCTTCTCCCACTCAAATGAAGGCTTGCAGTGTGCTTTAACTATACCAAGTTTTCTTTATGTACAGTGAAAGGACCTTGTTTGTTCGTGTCTTCTGTTCATAGGTTAATGTGGTTAGGTACATTTCAGTTCATAACTGAATGTATAATTTTTGTGTTGTTTTCTTCTAAAAGCTTTCCTGGGTTGGTTACCTGAGTGACACAGACAGTGAATACAGTCAGAGCAGAAGGATAAGCCACCAGGTTACAAATGGATTCTGAATCAGTGGACTCAAGGGATTCTGCAGAGAATTGCTTTGGCTGCATAAATTGTGAGGTCAATATCCTAAAGCTGTGATGGTTAACATGAGGAAAACAGTTTCAAATTGTTAGGAAACTTTTTGTCATCTACCCAGGAAAAACTAGTTCAGGGGTGTTCTTAAAATAGAAAATAATTTTTTTTTTTAATTGGATTTGATATTGTCTAATGTAGTGCCAGGTGCCGTGCCAAAGAAATAGACTTACTTTTTTGAGGTCTACTATAAGATGTTGGTATTATGTAGGTTAACCTACTTTCTGTCAAAACACTTGTATGGGTTGAGTTATGGAACTTGTGTATCAGTTCTACAAGAGTGCTTTTGATAATATGCTCGATGGAAAAATCAGGGTGAAAAAGTTTGTAATTGAATTTGTAATTCAGAAGAATTGTAAAAATACTAAAATACTAGCTGTGCAGAAGACACCAGTGGGCTGAAAGGTTAAGTACTCTGCTAGGGAAAAGTATTTGTAGTATTTATCTTGAAATTAATGTTTTCATTAATGACCTAAGAAGGAGAACTTGGAATCTGCCAGTGAAATCAACAAAGTTACTGATGATTCAAAGTTAGATGGTATTAAATCTGTATCTGAGAAAATAAGAATAACATGAACATCCTTGATGACTAAGACTTACAAAATGAAAAAGGGTGAAACTTAATGCTAAAAAAGTGCAAGGTGATTAATGAATTCTAAGGGAAAAAAAATCTCTATATACATTGCTATAAGCTTGCAACTCAGAAATTGCAAATGCAGAAGTGCAGAAAGTTTATATTAGCAATTGCAGGATATTGGTATAAATAGCATACTGTGCTGTTTTAATCATGTTTTTGGAATGACTAATTCCAAACAGAATAGGTACGAACTGAGCTCTTAAGAGTTATTAAGGTAAAGAACAGCCATCTCATGAGGTGACTAAGTCTCATGTTCCTTTTTTGCTCAGCAAAAGGTCTGAGGCAGGAGGTAATAGTTTTCTATACACTAGCTGCTGGGCCTGGATTAAAAAATAGCTCTTCAGAGAGGCTCTTCAGACACTAACAGCAGCTGTAGTAGCTGGGGTGAGCAGTTCATATCACTATTAAAATGAGCACACCCTGTGGTGAATCGGAGTAGTCTGAATTTCAACAAAGAAGTGGATCACAGATACCTACTTGCTGCTGAATAGTGGTTTGTGCTTGCTTCCTGCAGGAATTAAGGAAGAGAATGTGGTAGAACTTAGTGGAAAACTTCTTTCAAAGGGTGGAGCTAATTGCAAATGAGCAGGTACTGATTCAGGATTTTTTTTAAGGCTCTGAAAAATAGCTTTGACTACCTTTTGCTCTGGTAACTTTAATGGTGCTTCTCTGAAGTGCTGTAGTCTGAAGGCAAACAGTTTTCAGCAGCTTCATTTGTTAAGCGGTTGTGTATTTTCATCACCTGCTACAGATCCAGTGAGGCCATTGAGTCTTGAGTTAAAGAAGAAAATAAGGAACGTGCTTTGAGCTTCACTCTTCAGAGAGGATAGCAACGAGGGAGTGGGCTGGGCTTACCTGTGATGCTTACAATGATATATGAAGGGTTGCCCACACATAACATGGCAGGGGATAATGACGCAGTGCTTCGCTTTTGTAGTGTCTTCTTCATGCTCATCAGCCCCCACCGTCACACAAGCAGTGTGAAGCACCAGTGCTGTTACGCTGCCTGGGTCTACTTGGTATCAGATTGTAGTTAACTGGACAGTTGCTCTCATCCTCAGTGCTCAGTTGCAGAAAAGCTGCAGATGAAAATTAAGGGTACCTCTAGTTGTCTGCTACATTGTGAAGAGCTCAGTGCAGTGAAGTTGTGCTTGACTAATTAATTTTCTGAGAAAAACAGCAAAATTCTGTATGCCAAAGATATCAAATTACTACTAGATTAGTTTCAAGATGCATAGATAAAATAACTTGTAGACACCAGAATGTCATAAAATACTGAACAAACTTTGCAGGTCACTTGAATATTAAGCAGGTTTCTACTGGTTTTTATTTTTTCTTTTAGCATGTTTTCACAGAAATATCTGGAAGAGTGCTTTCTCAATTTTTGTAGGTTGATAGGGTAATTCAAGTTGAAGAGATCTCAGGAAAGGGTCTCGTCCAACCTCCTGCTTGAAACAGGGTCAGCTTTGAGATCTGACCAGATTTCTAAGGTCTTTCTTCAGTTAATTCTTAAAAAACTCTGAGGATGGAGACCCGCCAACATCTGTGGGCAGCCTGCTCCACTGCTGGACTGTTCTCAGGGGAAAAGTATTGCTTTTTATCCTGTCTTATTCTGATTTAAACCCATTTCTTCTTGTCCTTCTGCTTTGTACCACTGAAGAGCCTGGCTCAGTTTGCTCACTAATCTCCCCGTAAGCACTGGTGGGCTGCTGTTAGGTCCCGTTGAAGTCATCTGTGCTCCAGGCTGCACAAGCCCAACTCCCTCAGCCTTCTCCCCACAGGACCCACCCCAACCATTGTGGTGGCATTTGCTGAATTCCTGTGCCAACTGAGTCCCCCCCAGAGCAATTAAGTCAATTTCCACAGAGATTGTCTTTTTGTGAAATAGTATTTTAAAATATAAAATGTTACAAAGAGTATTTGAGAAAAAAGGATGTTCTTTACTTAAAAAAAACAACAAAAAAACCCCTAAACTCCTTGCAGGTCTTGAGAACACAACTTGAATTACTCCATAGTGCCACTATCTGCCATGTAAGTTAGTCAGACATTACAGCATAAAACTGTCAAAACAGCTCTTTCCTCTTTTCTAAATGGAAAATTTGACAGGCTTTTTTTAGTAAATGGCACAATTTTACAAAAAGTACTAGCTATATATATCATTAAGAGTTACATTTTTGTCAAGAAATAATAAAATCTAGTGAGTTCTTTGGGACATCCAACATACACCTCTAAATTTAAAAAAAATAAAAAAGACTTTCCAAATCATACGTCCTACTTAATTACCTCTTTACAGTCTCTTCAGCACCACTGAGATCATCAGAGTATAGAAATATAATCCTTTGTATTTCATACTGTTTGTGAAGCCTAGAGATAAACATTTTGTGAAAACTTTGCAGTTCCCATAATTATAGAAATAAATTCGTTAGGTGTCATCTAGTTACTACCTGAATATTACTAGTTTCACAAAGTTAAACACCCCATAGAGGAAAAGTACAAGTATTCAGTACATGAGTACATAATTCAGTACATGAATACATATACAAAATGTAAAGTACATGAATTTTAGGTACGGAATCATATGATTCTGTAGCTTCTATAGGTAGGTCGGTGATAAAAGGAAGACTGGGGAAAATGTGGGCCCTCCCTGGAAGGAAACGGGAGACTGGGTGACCTGGGATATGGAGAAGGCTGAGGTACTCAACGAATTTTGTGCCTCAGTCTTCACCAGCAAGTGCTCTAGCCACCCTGCCCAAGTTGCAGAAGGCAAAGGCAGGGACTGGGAGAATGAAGAACCACCCACTGTAGAAGACCACGTTCGAAACCATCTGAGGAATCTGAAGGTGCACAAGTCCATGGGACCTGTTGAGATTCATCCACGGGTCCTGAGGGAACTGGCAGATGAAGTTGCTAAGCCACTAGCCATCACATTCGAGAAGTGGCAGTGTGGTGAATTTCATGCTGACTGAAAAAGGGGAAATGTAACTCCCTTTTTCAAAGAGAGGAAAAAGGAAGACCCGGGGAACTACAGGTTAGTCAGTCTCACCTCTGTGCCCAGCAAAGTTATGGAGCAGATCCTCCTGGAAACTATACTAAGGCACATGGAAAATAAGTAAGTGATTTGTGACAGCCAACATGGCTTCACTAAAAGCAAATTGTGTCTGACAAATTTGGTGCCCTTCTACGACAGCGTTACAGCATTGGTGGGTAAGGGAAGAGCAACTGACATCATGTACCTGGACTTGTGCAAAGCATTTGACACTGTCCCACAGGACATCCTTCTCTCTAAATTGGAGAGACATGGATTTGATGGATGGACCACTCGGTGGATAAGGAATTGGCTGGATGGTCTCATTCAAAGAGTTGTGGTCAGTGGCTCGATGTTCAAGTGGAGACCAGTGACAAGTGGCGTTCTTCAGGGGTCGGTATTGGGACCAGTGCTGTTTAACATCTTTGTTGGCAACATGGATGTTGTGATTGAGTGCACCCTCAGCAAGTTTGCTGACGACACCAAGCTGTGTTTTGTGGTCAACATGCTGGAGGGAAGGGATGCCATCCAGAAGGACCTGGACAGGCTTGAGAGGTGGGCCTGTGCACACCTCACAAAGTTCAATACGGACAAGTGCAAGATCCTGCACATGGGTAAGGGCAATCCCAAGCACAAATACAGGCTGGGCAGAGAATGGATTGAGAGCAGCCCTGAGGAGAAGGACTTGGGCATGTTGGTTGATGAGAAGCTCAACATGACCTGGCAGTGTGCATTCGCAGCCCGGAAGGCCAACTACATCCTGGGCTGCATCGAGTGTGGCCAGTAGGTCAAGGGAGGTGATTCTGCCCTTCTACTCTGCTCTTGTGAGACCCCCACCTAGAGTACTGTGTCCAGCTCTGGGGCCCCCAGCATAAGAAGGACATGGACCTGTTGGAGTGAGTCCAGAGGAGGGCCATGAAGATGATCAGAGGGCTGGAGTAGCTCTGCTATGAGGACAGGCTGAGGGAGTTGGAGTTGTTCAGCCTGGAGAAGAGAAGGCTCTGGGGAGACCTTCTAGCAGCCTTCCAGTATCTGAAAGGGGCCTACAAGAAAGCTGGAGAAGGACGTTTTACAAGGGCATGTAGTGATGCGATGAGGGGTAATGGTTTTAAACTGAAAGAAGGTGGATTTAGATTAGAAAAAAATTCTTTACTCTGAGGGTGGTGAGGCACTGGAACAGGTTGCATAGGGAAGCTGTGGAGGCCCCGTCCCTGGAAGTGTTCAACGCCAGGTTGGATGGGGCTTTGAGCAACCAGGTCCAGTGGAAGGTGTGCTTGCCCGTGGCAGGGGGGTTGGAACTAGTTGATCTTTAAGGTCCCTTCCAAGTCTAACCATTCTATCATTCTGTGAAGAGGGATCTGGGCCTCATATTCTTTTTGTGCAGAAAAATTAATGTGGACTGATGTAGGACTTAAATTGCTTCACAGTAGATCATATAAGCAGTTGCATAGCCAATAATTTGCTAAAATAGAAGAGACAGAGGCCCCTGCTATTTCAAAACAGTGCTCTTTTCTGTATAGTAAGTTCTACTTTTTTATTCTTGTTTGCTTAATTATTGTTGTAATGGTTTCACTTTAAGTAGGTGGTCCCATTCTATCAGTTTGTAATTTCTGTATTTGTTTTATGGTTGATTTTCTCCTGTTGTAAGAAGAGGATAGCAAAGTGACATAATTGGATAGAACGGTTATTATGTAGAAGCTGTCTAGCAGCTACACTATGTACAAGTGCAGCCTGTCATGAACAGCGATTCCAAGAGCACTCCAGATCTGGATGACTTAATACAATCCCTTTAAGCAGTCATCTGTACTACAACTCCAGTGTCTGTCCCTTGAATTTTAGTTAATTTCCTGCTAGACCCACCAAAGATTTTTTTTTTTCTCTTTGGCAAAGGCAACTAGGGAGAAATTATTTTATTTGGCAAACTCCTCGTCCTGCATGATCATGAATGGTAAAAGATCATGAATGTAGTAGGAGTTGTGCTAGAATACCGATATCGAGGAGTACTGGCACCAAAATGGTTTCCTTTTGTTAAACTGCTGGTGTAGAAATTAATGATGCACCAAAAAAGTAAGTCACACTTAAATATAGGGGGCGCGGGGGATTTGTGACATGGACTTTAGCAAGCTTATTTTTCAGATACGATCTTCTACTAGAATTCCCTTAAAATCCCTTCAAAAAGTCGCCTGCACCAATTCTGGTCTACATTGCCTAGCAAATATGAAAAGTCAGGATCTTATGATTGCAGTTCTGAGATAAAGCTAATGGTTAGTACTTTCAGTGGAAAATACCCTCTGTGAAACAGCAAAAGTGGGGGCGGTAGTCGGGGGAAGGCAAACAAGAAACAGCAAGGCAAAAGATAGGAAAAATGATAGGCTGATGCAAAATAGGTAGAAAATCAGACCAATGTAACTCAGAAAAAAGAATTTTGTAATATAAGAGTATGAAACGGAGAAGCAGTCAAAATAAAGGAAGCTAGGAATGCAAGACAAGGCAACCAAGAGGAGCCCAGGAGGAGGCAAGGCTGCAGTTCACCCCTAGCAGCTTGTCAAGCTTGCTTTGCCCCTGTTAGGCAGAAAACGAAAGCATAAAATGAGAACCGAACAGAACCACCTCACGTCAAATCAGGGCAATTGGGAAGGAAAACAGGGAAATAGACTTCAGAAAGAACCAGTGCTTTCTTGATTTGATGCTTTTGGCATAGCACCTATTCACAGCTTCCAGAAGATTTAGCTTGCTTAAATGTACATTCCCCTAGAGTTTCTGTTTCAGTTCTCTGCTGTATCTTTGAGTTAAACGTAGTCTGAATCTCAAAAGGAAAAGAGATCTGCTGCACATAAGCATGTAGGAAGATCATATTCTGGTCTACAGTTTTTCATTAATGCACTTTGATTTCATCAGGAAGGATACTCTGCTGGGGATATGCATGCATAGTTACGTATGTATGTAAATAAATATTATATATTGACACTGGGTGATCTTGTAAAATTTTGAGTGCTTTCTGGTTCATTCAGAAATGCCAGATCAAGCATCTGTTGTGTTGGATGGCTCCATCTATAACCAACATTTTTAAATTTTTAGATTTTTTTTTACATTGACTGTTATGTGGGACTTTACAAGCATTTACTTACTTACTTTTGCAATACCTTTAATTTTTATTCCTATGTGTTAGGGGTTTGAAACTTACTTAAAATCAGAGCCTGACTTGGGGGAGGAACACTTAATAGGTACTTATTAGGTCTTTTTTTATAAAATGAGCAGCAAAACAAACTCACCTGTTTATAGCCAATAAAACCTAAAAGCAAATGGTGCCCCCCCCCCCCAATGACAAAATCTTAACTAGCAAAGTAAGTACTAAAAGCAAGATGGTGACTCAGTGACTCAGAATACTGCCATTGACAATCATGGTACCAGTATTGCACAGCAAAAGTGAAAAGTTCAAAAAGTCTACTATTTCTGTAAATTTAAACAGCTGAACTACTTGCCACATACAGGATCCTTATCCCTCAGTGTACACTCAACAAAATTTCCGCACATTATTTCCTTCAAGGGCTGTGAAGACGTGGTGGTTGACTAGCGAAATGCAAGGCATTTTAAGATTGTTCTTTGAAGTGAAACTTCGTGTTTGTATTATGACATTTTTCTTTATGAGACTCTGCAATAGTCAGTTACCAGAAATAAAATTAAAGCTACTTCTTAGTCCATTTGGGTATGGACAGAGAGAGTAGAGATAAATCATGCTTATTCAGAGGAACATCTGCATGTTTTATACTGTACTGGGCAACCAAGAGTAATTCTTAAAGCTTTATAGTTATACTTGTTGTATATAAACTGTGGTGCAGAACCTCCTTACAACTTCAGTATGTGTCGGAGATGCTGAGGGACATGGTTTAGTGGTGGTTTTGGCAGCGTTAGGTTTATGGTTGGACTCGATGATCTTAAAGGTCTCTTCCAGCCTAGGTGATTCTGTGATTCTATGCTCCCATCCGAACTTGAGCTGCTGTCTTGACCCTGACATGTGCTGACTTCCTGTCTCTTGGGCGGCTCTGCGGCTACTCCTGTTCTGTCAATCAGATAGTTGCTGCTTCTCACTGACACTAATTAGGGTGATAGAGCCTCACATTATTAGGTCTAAATTAAGTATCGCAAATCCAGCAAATGCTGAATAACGCGTTTCTGCCTGGGTTATGTAGGCTTTTAGAGGCTGTATGAACATGTGTTGTGGGCGAGGGGCTTCACAGAGTGCGCACACCTGCATTCACACCTATGTCAAAAATAGGTCTGTTAATTATGGTTTATGGAGATGTCAGATATAAGCAGAGAGCTGTTTTGTTCAAAAATTATTTTCAAATAGTGCCTATTATGGCTTTGCCACTTTTGCAAAGGGTAGTTACATGATAAAAGGCTCAAATAATATTTTGGTTTCATTTCTGCTATGTAATGTTAAACTTGAAACACTGTTTTCAGTATTATTTCCTACTGGAGTATTAACTGTTATACAACCAGCTGTTTAACGTTGAATATACTTTTTTTTTATCTTGGAGGTGCAAACAGTATGTGAATTTAAAATGCGTCATCATCACTCTGCACTGTGATGAATATATGGTGGATTATCTCTTTCATAATATCTCTCTGTTTACTTGAGGGTAATAGTATACCACACTGAGCAAACCGCTGTGGACGAGCTGCGAAACTGTAGACTCTTATCTGGATTTCTCATGTTTGCACATGCTGAGAATAGCAGCTCTCTGGTTGTGACTGAGAGGGGACAATTTTAAAGTAAATTTTTTTCAGTTGAAATAAAAAGCAGTAGAGTTGAAGAAGATACCTGATGTGGTAGTAGCAGAGTGAGAATTCACAATGAGTTGTCATGTTTAACCCTCTGCTCCTGAGGAGCAAGACTTTTACAGACTGTGGCTGAACTTTCTCTGTTGTGTCCTAGGCTCTCTGTGGCCGTTTTCACCCTACGATTATTTTGGTAGGACTGCAGTATATTTAAATTATGCTTTCTGATTCAATAGGTTTTAATTTGGTAATACGGATGAATAAATTAAAGACTTTCCATGTCCTCATTCCAGTAATGAAAATGGCAATGTGTTTGGGAGGGGTAGTATAATTTAGATGTTCTTGAAGCTTGTGACAGAAAATTAGCAATATATTAATTAGTTATTGTTTGTTATTTTTCTTCCAACTTTAATGATGTTGTAGTAGTATGTTTTCCAGAACAGAAACTCTTATGTACGCATTTGTGTGAACTGTAACACAGTAAAATCTTGAACTTTTTCAGTCATTACTGTGAAACACATACAGAATGATCTTGCTTTTCACAGGGCGTACAGCGATCACATTATGCTGTATTTTCTGTATGTGCAGCATTATATGACTGTATTTACATATTGTTAATGCTGGTGTTAGATTTTTTAACCATAGATGGAAAAACACTTTGAAAATGTACTTTGTGGTACAATTTATTGTAATCAGCGTTTCTCACTTTAAGTGGAAGAATGCAGCATTAATTACACTTAAAAATCCCCATGGTGGACCATAGAAAATACTAGTATCAACAGTTAGTAAAAAAAAATAAAAAATCATCTTATAAAGACTCTGCTGGTATCTAGTTTCATTCTTTCTATTCTGTTGTGATATAGCACATAGCTCTGTATTGCAGTTTGAAGGTGGGTTTTTTTTTTTTCATTATAGGCTTATATAAAATATTTAATATGGTCTTTTAGATCCTTTATGAGGTATTTAATAGACGAGTGGTTTGGTCAGATTTAGTACACTTTACAGAGAAGTGCACTATCCTCTTTTCAATCTATACTTAACTTTTTATTATAATTCCTTTTTATATGGCTAACAAAATATCTTCTATGAAAATACTTTTCTTATTATTTGAATCTGTTTTTTAATTTAGTAGTGGAAGTACTGAAGATCAGTGTAGGTGAGTTTTTCCATATTTGTACTTGTGTGACAAAATAGAAGTTAATTTAAAAACAATTTGGTAGATAATACCATCTATTTGTGCTCCCATGGTAGTGCAGTTTTATCAGTCGCCCTTCATGCTGTTTTAGGGGCGTGTGCTGGGCGCTTTGTCCAGTGTCGCAGTGGAGGACTGTTTGGGCAAGGCTGCGAAGCCCGGTGTTGTGGCACTGCGTGGTCCCTCGTGGAGAGCAGCGTCCCACCGCAGAGCAGTGCTGGAGGGGAAGCTCTGGCTGTGGTGCTTACAGCAGTAGTTGCCAAACTTTGATCTGGTCAGGTGGGGGATCATGGATGTGTGTTGCCCTTTGAAGTGTTTTCACTTGGAAGTGGGATTATACAAATACCATACAGCTAATTAATGTTGATCCATGAAAAATCTTAATGGGTAAGAGGGTCCTTTGTTTCTCCCCCCAAAACTGGGGGCTTACAGCATGAAAAGACAGTAAAACAAGCACTGAAGGATGAGATGCATTGTTTGGACACATGACATTTCCGACAAATAGCTTATAGTAATGTTTTTATTGAGTAACTCCATTATAAATTTCTAATACAGCTTTTAAGCAAGGTGCAAATGGTTGTGGAAATACGGGCAGCCAGGCACAAGGGTTTTACGGAGCTGTCACCATGCATGGGTATAAAACAGGGGAATCCAAGTGTTTAGTTTTGAAAGGAGGAAGATTAATGAAGCGAAGCGTGCTGATAATTATAGTGCTGCTACAGTGTCAATGAAGTATTGGTTCTCTTTTTTTCCTGGTGTAAAGTCTTCATTATATTTTGTAGATGACTTACAAATTGATCAAGTGACAGAAATATGAAATCCAATTATGTTCCACTGCATTATATACCAAGAGTTCTTTCTTGACCATGTTATTAGTAATTGCTAATTGTTCTCATACTGGGGTATTGCATTACGTTGTTAATATTTTTGTTTGTGTGTGTCCAAACAATGCGACAACTAGATTATAGTAACATTTATATTGAATGCAGAAAGGATACATTTTTAGTAACAGAATGGAAATCTGCCTCAATGCACACTGTATTGCTATCTTCCTTTTGCTAATGGTTCATTATAAGTATGGGAAATTACTTCTTGAAAACAAAAACTTTAAATTAAGCTATAATGTAAATTCTTCCAGACTAAATGCCTTCAGTGCAACAAACCACTTACTGTTTCTTTTGGTAACAGCTAGATTTATCTGATCTGTCTCTTCTGAATGTATTTATCATAACCTACTTGGCTAACCCAGCAAATACCACTTGAATAAAAATACCAGGTAGATGTAAAAAGACAAATAATGGAGTGAAGTCCAAAGCACTTAGCCTTTTCTTTTTTTTTTAATTCTTCTGACCAGTGATGGATTTCAGATTATGCTTGACTAGGATGTTCATCAGAGAAAAAGGCTTTTTCACTAAAACTTTTCAGAGGTTGAAGCCCTGTGAAGCTAATGGATGTGATCTGGGAAGACCTGCAGATAAACCCTGGTTGCTGTGCCTTCTGTCCTCAAGCAGACTTTAAAAGCTGTAAAGGGAATGGTCATGCATCACCTTGGCTTACCTGCCTTTGCTCCTCCTGCAATTAGAGGATCTCTGAGCCCACAAGAAAAGCCCTGGTTTTTAAGAGTAGTGACTGGAGTAGCAGTCAGCAGCCAATTGAAGCACAGACGATTGAGAACTTAACCTGAGTACCACAGATAAGTGAGAACCGCACAAGGATTTTCAGGGGATTTTGGGAGTGAGAAGGGGGCTCATTCCTTGGCTTTTGTTCTTTCACAGCAAATTGTTGGTTTTGGCTTCAGGTATGAACTTTTGCCACCTGCATGAGACCATCCTAGAGACCTTGAGTGGTGAATGTCTGTGTTTTATATCCAGAGTAGAAAATTATTAGTTAAAGTGGTTTCCTTTTTTCTGCAGTCACAGGATAATACTGTTTGTGTAATTGAAATATTGGAAAAGAGTAACATTAGCCATCCTTCCACTTTGACATATTTTGTCTGCCCTGTTTAGAGAGGCAGTGGGGACAATCCATCCAAATGCCTAACTCATTTTTTTGCATCTTACTGTTCTGCTCAGTTCCAGGGTTCCTTAGTCCATATTCACTACAACGCACCTTTCAGGATCGCAGAATCACAGGGGTTGGAAGGAACCTCTGATGAACATAACCTCTATGAAATGTACAGGACTGGCTATCCAATGTGATTTTTGAGCAACTTCTGGCGTATTTTGACTGTGCTGTAAAAACATAATATCCACAAAGATGTATTTTTCCAGCTCCTTTTCATACTTTGTAAAAATACATGTATATAAATTGTAATAACACTTAGATTCTTTGACAAAGCAGTGTTCTTACTTTTTTCTTCTTCCTAAGGCAAGATCTTCAGTAAAAGTTTATTTGTATTTAAAAGAAACTAATAATTTTCTAAGAAATCTCAACAATGTTAAATAGTATGGCACAGCCATATTTTGTTTCCCATCTGTCTTGGTAATAATAATGAGTAGGCGGGTGTTTTAGGAAGTATGTGTCTGTTCTATTCAGTTGCTACTTTTCTTCACTCCCTGAATATGTATTTTGGCTGCAGTACTGCCCTTTACCTATCGCTTAAAATTTAAAAATTCCTTCATTATTTCAGATTTAGTTTCTAAAAATGCAGCTTACATTTTCAACACCTTGTCCAAGTAATATATATTTAAAATACCTGTTACTGAAAATGACACTTGTCAACCTTGTCCAGGTTTGACTTTTATTAGAATTGACACCTGCTGATGGGGAATATCCTCCAAATTGGAGATGTACTCAGTTTGAAAATTTGCCAACAAAATTTAGTCTTTATTTCCGAGTTAGATAAGAATAAATAAAATTTAATTGATTTTTTTATTTCAAACATCAACTTACAGTCTATTTTTATAGAAACAATGAAGATTAATTGAAACAAAAGGAAAAGTTGAAGATTACAAAATAAGGAAAGGAAAAAATCATTATGAAAATTATTTATTTTTCTAAGGAATTCAGAAAATGTAAAAAAATAGCAATGGTAAATCACTTCATATTGAAGTATTGCTGAAATATTGGCAATCCAAGTTTTCAAATTTTTTATTCATGGATGTTCCTGAGCTCTTGAATGTGTGGGTGGGAGGTTGTTTTTTTAAACTAGCATCCTTTTTATCTAATGTTAGTATGGTTTCCCAAGATTGTATCATTGCATCTCTTCAGTCATCTAAGAAAACGCTGACATAAAGTCTTCATTAAAAAAACCAAACAATTCCACTAGCTGTGTTACAGCAGGAGAGGATAAATTTCCTAAAGGAGGCTGCTGCTGTACCAGCTCACTTCAGGTGGTTTCTGCTTTTAAACATTCAGTATTTTTTAGTTATTAAAAGAAGGCATTTACTTTCCATGTGCTTATTAAACAGGACATGCCTACAGTACATAGGAATATCTATTTTCAGTCTCTAATCCACTTAAAGTAAGAAGGTTTTTCTGAAAGTTCAGAGCTGGTGTCTGCAGTCACTACAGTGTAAGCCTAATGGATGAGCTAACAAACCTTCTGAAGTAAAACCAAATTGGACTCTGAAGAGGGGAAATAAAAATCCTGCTTTATCAGCAATGTGTATAGACAGAATTGCGCTCATGAAATCAAATTGAATTAGTCCTTAATTAAGGATAACGCTGTACAGTTTAAATAGTGCTAGCAAATAAGTGCTGTGGGACAATTAAGGGACAGCTTATGTCTCCTAGTCTTTCCTCTGACCAGTTTATTTTGGAAAGAGATGATTTGAGGTAATAAAATAATAAAAAACCCCTGCATTTTTTTTTTTTTTTTTTTCAAAAAAGGAAGATTCCGGCTAGTGGATTAATTAAGGTTAGGGAACTTGTCCAAATATACATTTTGGTGGTATGTCCAATCCATCAAGTAGTTTGTAATTTCAAAGCATCTAGAAGTAAAGCAAAGTAATTTCAAAGCATGCAATTTTTATTTTTTTTTTTACTGCTTGCATTGCTTTTTAATATGACTAATGTAATGCCCTGTTAAGCAGAAGGTTCATGCATGTCATGGATGGAGCGATGCACTTCACTCATAGAGAGAAGCAGCAATACATTTATTGATATAAAACAGGGATTTAACAAAGTTTGATAGTAAATGAGACAGTGGTTTAACATGATTAGAGATGGCAAGGCACACTTGGTTATTTACTGCATAGAGGACAGGGTCAGATAGAGCTGCCAGGTAGACCCTCCTGTTGAGTCATGAGGTTCAGAAAGGACCCCCTTGCTTTCTAAACTCCTTCTCAGAGAGGACCCTAGGTGTGGTTGCATCCAGTCCTAGTCCCAGACTTGGTCAACAGTTTATGTCTAAAGGATTATATATGCGCAATCAATCCTTTATATCACTTAGCTAAGATTTCCAGGTTCAGCATGCTATTAGTCACTTACCGAGGATCTGTTGCGGCAAGGAATCTCTCAGCCTCGAGGAGTAGTAACCTTGAGCAGTGTCCTGACTCAAGGGGAGATCCTGGTGTGCAGCCTGCTGCCATTCAGGAGAGCTCAAAGGGCTCTTGGGCTGTTCACTGTTTATAGGGGAAAGATGATTGACCTATAGTCATATTTGCATATTGACCACAGTACCAGCATTGTTCAAGTTAGCCCTTGGCTATTGTGTTGTTATCTGCCTCTGTGAAACCACATTGAGCCCCGGATGCCGCCATCATGACTACATGCACCCATTATGACCACCACGGGTGGTTATCGCTTGGGCAGGGTTACAGGAGATAAAGACCAGGTTGGCACCTGGGGGGAGCACACTGTCACAATGCAACAGTAGTTGGGGGCTTCATATAAAATTCAGTCTTTTCTAGTGTTTTTAATCTTGTGTACAAGATTACAAAAATCTCCTCTTATGTAATATAAACATGCATAGGTTTATTATCAATTGTAATCAAGTTTCTTTTTTTAATATACTTTTGCTGCTGTTTATTGCACCTGTTTGTGACTGGTGCTTTCAATTGCGCAGTGATCTCTGTATAAATTATTATTGCATTCATGCTGAAATCACCTTTTTATCATCATTCTTCCAGATTTATGAACTTTTGTAGTCTTTCTTTCTTGGAGAAACCATCTTTTTTTTCTTTTTTAACTGCACCTTTCATTTCTTGATTCAGTTTTGGATAGCTAGATAAAGAGAAAAATTTGCAGAGCTTCACAAAGTAGAAGATGCAAAGTGGAAAAAAATTAGCAGATTCGGGAAAATTTCTGTTTGTGAAATTGGACGTTTGATGTTTTTCAGGTGAGTGTAAGGAGTGAGGAAAGGGCCCACAGAATTTTCACATAAATACTGAAAAAATAAGGGACATCCATTTTGGAAGTGAAGCCCTAGCTATTTATCTCAGCCTCTTGACAGGAGTATGGCTTGCTGGGACTTTGAACTTGAATTGCTGAAACTCTGATCTTCCAAGAATTTTATAAGAGAGAGTGCATTTATATATAAAGTCAAAGAAACAGTGGAAATATGTCTGAATAGTTTTCTGAAATACCATCTCTCAAGTTTATTGAATTGAAATTATTAGTGGTTACTGATTCTTGAGTCTTGTATAGCGTCGGAGTATATGTTTAAGACACGTATGAAGGCAGCCCAGGAATGTCTATTTGACTTATTTCTTGTAGCCAGGGTGAGGTTAGAGAGTTCTGGAACATGCCAACATTGCTGATGTGATAGCTCTATAAAGAAATCAGCAAGATACTCTATGCGTAGGAAGTAAAGTTGAAAGCATGAGTTACACTGGAAAGAGTACAGCTTTAAAAAAAAAAAAGTCATTGTAGTGATTTAAGGATGTTATTAGAAAAACATTGTGACATCAAAGTGAAATAGTTTGTATTAAATTCTGCTTACAAGGAGCCACCATAAATCTGGACAACAGTACATTAAAGTGGTGTATTTCCCATACTCCCATGAAGAATCTCTATAACCACTGTGTCATCGTATGTGTGCATCACAGCTTTGGTAGTGTGTTAAAGATAGTACGTTATAGATAATAGTATTAAAAAAAAAACTGACTCAAGTTCACTTCACTATGTTGTTAAATATAGAAATAACAGTCCTTTTTTATCATAAGTGCAGTTCTAAAGGGAATTTTGATATTGAAACTCACTTAAATATCTTCCTTGCTCTTCTCTCCAGTATAAATGATAAGAATTATAAAGAAAAAGATAACTATGAAATAGTGCATAGTGATTTTTTTTCAGTAGTTTTTCCAGATTAAAACTACTAGTAGAAAATTAACACAGGAGAAACTACTTAGTTTTGGAATTACTGAAAGGCGTAGATTTTATAGGATTTTGATGTAAAGGACAATCAGTCACTAATTCTGACCTCACATATATCATAGCATTTAACTTTACCCACTTACCTCTGCATTAAACTCAGTACTTGTTTTGTGGTTGAGTACAAGACAACCCCGGGGAGAAAAATCTGTCTGCACGTTTCAGTTATGTTGCTGTCAAACATTCTTTAACTTACTTTTAAATGCCAGCTATTGGTCTTGCTATTCCTCTCACCTTTAAAGATACTTATGCAAAACAGTCAAGATCTGTAAACTTTTTTTGATTAATAGATTAAGATTAAACGCCATACGTCTTATGTTTTTCTCGAGTTCTTGAAGGAGTGTAATTTTTATAGCTTTTTCCTGGTTTTTCTAGTTTTTAATTTTTTATAACACCGTAAATTAACGGAGTGTTTTAGGTTTTACAGGTGCTATGCAGAGATACTTGTAGTTATCCGAGTCATGCGTTATATCAAAGATGTCTTTGCATTGGATGTTAATGTTGAGTTGTATAGCCATTATAACTTCTGTCTTCCTAAAGTAGCTTCTTGAGTGTGCAACATAAGTTCTTTAGAACAGGGAAGGAGAGGTGGTTCTGCCTTCTGTGTTAGGGGCAGTTTTGAATGCCTAGAACTTAACATTGTGAATGACAGTGTTGAGTGTTTATGGGTAAGAATCAAGGAGAAGGCCAATAAGGCAGGCATCGTGGTGGGAGTTGTACAGCTTGTTCTTTCATAAGCATAATTTCCTCCTGAGTGTTTGAGCAAAGCAACAAGGTCTGCTCTTTTTTGGCTGTCCTTATCCTTTCAGGATCAGTACGTCTGAGTAGAGGGACAAGGAGAGAGTCAGAGATTGAGTTTAGAGAGGTGTTTCAGGAAAAAAAAACCCACCTTTTATTTGCATTGTTTAAATCAAACCAAGAATGAAGCAGTTGGTTTATTAATGACGCATCATTAACTGGTGATTGGTATACTGCCTGTTCAGGATCAGTATCGGCAATACAACAGATAAACCACAATAGCGGACACTTAACCAAAATGCTGACACCCACAAGTTTCTCAACAGCCCTTATTTACACACCACGTATTTAGATCTCAGCCTGGCAGTGTGGGTGCTCCAGCTCTGCACGTAGCCCTGCTGCTCCCACACAGTGCTGGGGCTTGTCCCAGTACAGAAGTCCCCCCTGAGGTCCTGCAGTGACACCGAGGTGTGGTTTCCCCCATGTGGCACACCCAGCCAGGCACAGGTGGCCCAGGGTGGCCTGCAGTAACTTGTTGATTCCAGTAGTAGGACTGGACTTCAACAATACTCTTGTTAAATCCTGAGTATGTACTGAAGTGGTTTGCTGAGTTGTCTGGACAGTTTTGGGTCACTGACAGGTCACCTGTTTGGCTTAATTTTTCTGCAAAAGTTGGGCATACCTAATGCATTATTTTCCCATTCAATGCAATTACACTCAAATTGTTGTGTTTTTTAGGACAGGGAGAGCTCTGCATTTTAGCCATTATGTACTCACATAAGAACTGAATTAATTAGTGTGATTTGATGAATTTGCCTATTTTTAAGTATGGAAAGTTTTCTGCGTGACTGCAAAACCTGACCTTACTAAGGTTAGTGTTATATAAAATTTATAATGCTCATCCTGTTTTTAAATTAATACCCTAATATGATTTAAAATACATTTGTCAACATATACTCAATCTGACCTCCACTCTGACCCACCCCAGTAAGCTACCGTTATAATTAAGCTACTGAAATAAATCCATGAGACTGCTTTGCAAAATTCAGATATCCAGGCAGCATGTATGCTATGTCTTCATACTCTTTTTGCACATCAGATCTGAGCTTTGGTTCAGTACCTGATGAAGAACTATAAAGTTTTGTCACAGGAATGAAGCAGTGGTACAGGGGTATCAATTACACTGACGTGCTTTACACTGTGTGGAAGTGGGTATATAGGGACTGAGGATGGAACATGTGGGTGATCTGAGGTGGCTTTCTTCTCACCATTCTAAAACCATATGTTTCAGTTTGTGAATTTATGTGCAGAGTCTATCCTGTCTTCCCTGTTTTGCCAGAAAAAGTTGCAGTGTGTAAACAATTAAATTATTAATTTGGTACTACTAGCTAACTTGTTGGCTACCTAAATGCAGTCTACAAGTAATTCTGGAGGAGTGGGGCTAGATGTGGAAATTGCACATTGGAGTGTAATTCAAATTCTCTGCATGTTGCTTAAAGTGGAAACCAAAATGAAAGGTATACCGAAGTGTTAGAAACTACCCTTTATTTTAATTGCATTTTCTACGTTTCTATCCATGCTATCTATTCCTTGTTTTATACAGAAGTTCTAGCATCTTAGATAATCTCCCCATGTCCTTTCACCACTGTTAGATCCTTGTGAAATCTGTATTATCAATAGTTGGTGATTCTGAAGGCACAGAGGAAGTATTGAAAGGTAGATCACTTTTGCCTAGGTAGGCAGCAGTCACTGATGCAAAGCAGTTTTAATCACGTTTACATGATGATGATGATTTTTTATTTTTTTTTTTTTAGTATTGTGGTGTTGGAACATTGAGAAAAGAAACTAAATAAACTGATGTCCAATTTGTATTGTGTACAAGAATGACCCACAACTTGTTTCTTTTTTTCCCAGTAAATAATCTGTCCATCCCACTGTATTTTGACATAGGATAGTGGTGTTTTAAGAGCTGAGGGGTGTGCAGTGCCTTTTAGTAATAAAATCATTTATTGATAAATAATTTTTAGAATAATTTTAAATACTTAAATTATCTGTTGGTGACCGGGAGCATTTTAGAAAATGCTTGCTTAAATTTTTGCTGTGTATAGAGACTTTCAACTATAGCAAATGGGGAGGAAAAGAAGTGTTCACTGTATGTATAATGATACATTTCTTACAGGTTAGAAAGATAAATATTGAATAATGAATTCTTAAATTTTATTATACAAACAAGAGGTAGTTCTTACAGAGTAATATTCATAATCGGTTCCTTAGTGCTATGGGTTTCTGCATAGACACTACTGCAATTTAACTAGCAAAGTGGATCCAGACAGAAAAAAAAATGGAATAGGTGATTAATGAAGGCAGCAGAGAGCTGTTAGGTTCATTTTAATGAATTTTGGCTGTGTGCTTGCAGATGCTGGTATCACATGTTTCTCAGTTGCTGTTGGCCATCCCACCAGGTAGGAATGAGGTGTCATGCATAATAATGTGTCTGAGAAGTCATTAAGCTAAGCAACCTGTCTACTCATTTAATCAAATGCTGTTCCTCATGTCTCACTTTGGAAAGCAGTGCTAGCCTAGAACAGAAAACGTGAAACTACCACAAATGTAAAGGGCTAAATCCTACTGCTGGTCTTCCATGACCTTTTTAATATCTGAGAACAGGCAGCAGAGCACAGAATATTTTTCAGTATTCTAAACCTGTACTCTTTCCAGTCTCAGATCTAAGCAAGGCTTTGGCACTAATGAAATTCACATTCAAAATCATGTAGTCTAAAAGAACACAATTCATGTCTATATATATATGTTGCTTACTACGATCTTATTTTTTCCGCTCACACAAACATCTTCAAAACAATCAGCTTAAATTTACTGATTCCAAGTAGATATGATCTGTGCTTCCCTGTGGCTGTGTTGCAAGGGTGGATTTGCCAGCTTACGGAGGGTTACTCTTTCTTAGCGTGAAGACCCCAATGCTGTGTCATCAGTATCTTCCAAAAAGAATTCTGTCAGTTCCTTGTCTGTGAAGAAGTGCGTTTCCCCGGTTATAGGCTGTGTTATTGTTTCAATAGGGATGATGTTCCCTCTTCTCTGTCTTTCTGCCTTTGTTTTTACTTTGCCAAACTAATTCCTATCTCAAGATGTATGAAAACAAGGCTATAGAAAGATATCAAACAAGCACACGAAAAGATACTGCTTGCCTTGGAAGAAACAAACAAAACCTTTAAGAAAATATCCATCCTGAGGCAGTATGAGTACTGCAGAGAGAATGATGCCAGAAGCTCAGCATTGCAGTGGAGAAAAAAAGAAAATTAGGAATATGTCTGCTTATATTCTAATTTGGCACTCCTGTTTTGGAATTCAGTGCCAATTATATGAATAACACAAACTATAATTCTGAATTCATGCATGCCAAATTTAAATATTCAGAAGAATGCTCAGACTTTTAGTTCTGCTTACATAATAATTTGGGATTTATTTGGGATGCTTTTCAGGTGCAAACAAGACCCGATTCCCAAAAATAATGTCCTGGTTAAAAAAAAATGCACTTTTTGTACTTCTGAAATATGAATTATTTCTAATTTAACATGAAGAGGACTGAGTCAGAAATTTTGGCAAATAACTGTATCATTTCTTAAACAACTTTGCTTTTACAGACTGTGGAAAGAAGTCTGCCAAAAAAGGAAACCCGCCCTATGCAATAAGGACAGTGACATTTTCTGATAATTTAAAAAAACAAAACTAAACAGAGGCAACTTACATTGAAGTAGGTGTAGGTAACTGTGCAGACACCTTCTTTTAAATGAAAGAAAGGCTTTGGTAGTGAGATGTTAGGATAAGCAGGAGAGAATATATTAGTGGAGAGTGTCAAGGTGGAAACTTGCTGCTTTTCTGAGTATAAACTGCAGAAAATTACATTTAACAGATAACTGATCTTTTGGGGAATGCTCATTTTTATTTAGGAGCGCCTATGGCATCTGACTCCATCATTTTTACATCTTTAGATACTATTAAGTTGGGAAGTTGTATAAGAAAATTTAGTGTCAAAATTAGACTTATATAATGTTTTAATTCATAGTATGTTTTTGAGAAAGTCTATGCACACCTGTGTTAGGTAAGCCTTTACAGCTAAAAATGTAAACTACATTTATGGTAGCCAGTGGCTGTTTATATGTATATGTAAGTTACTGAAGATTTATGGTCTACTTACTAATTCTCATAGTTTTAAAAATTGGATTTTTGTATGTGTTAGGAGTGTACGTTTATGACACTGGTGATGGTATGGATGTCACAGCTGGCAGAGTACTGAGTCTTCAAGTTTCACTTGCGTTTCATTTAGCCTCCAGCTAAAGTTTTTCAGGGATATTTTTCTGAATGATGAGAGGGTTATCACCAAATACATATGCTTGGAGAAAATGCACTGCTGCTACAACTATGATAGTTGTATTGCTGTAACTGGAGTTACGACCGGGTTCGCAGCTCATTTACTACCCTGGGAAGATTCCCCTACTTAGTAAGCGTGACTTATACATTTCTGAAGAATGTGCAAACCATTTGTTGTCCTCTTTACTTGATCTTCACAATTAGGAACGTTCAGCTGTGACAAACCCAATTAATTGGATGCTACGTGAAGAAGACATAAAGTGGTTGAGCTAAGGAGGTCTGTGATTTATGAACCGGCTGTGAGATGCCGTTGCTTTCTTCTCCCATTTTCTATTCTTTGCTGTTTCTGCCTTTTTGTACTGTGTAAAACACAGACCACTTTTTTTGGAAGCGTGGCCAACAGGTCGAGGGAGGTGATTCTGCCCCTCTACTCTGCTCTGGTGAGACCCCACCTGGAGTACTGCATCCAGTTCTGGGGTGCCCAACATAAGAAGGACATGGACCTGTTGGAGCGGGTCCAGAGGAGGGCCACAAAGATGACCAGAGGGCTGGAGCACCTGTCCTGTGAAGACAGGCTGAAAGAGTTGGGGTTGTTCATCCTGGAGAAGACAAGGCTCCAGGGAGACCTTAAAGCGGCCTTCCAGTACCTAAAGGGGGCCTACAGGAAAGATAGGGAGGGACTCTTTATCAGGGAGTGTAGTGATAGGATGAGGGGTAATGGTTTTAAACTAAAAGAGGGTGGATTTAGATGTGATATTAGGAAGAAATTTTTCACTCTGAGGGTGGTGGGGCACTGGAACAGGTTGCCCAGGGAAGCTGTGGAGGCCCCATCCCTGGAAGTGTTCAAGGCCAGGTTGGATGGGGCTTTGAGAAACCATGTCTAGTGGTAGGTGTCCCTGCCCATGGCAGGGGGGTTGGAACTATTTGATCTTTAAGGTCCCTTCCAACCTAAACCTCTTGCTTGGTAATGAGACTGGCCTTTGCCTATCATCAGACCATAATGCTGTTTTCCTCACAATTCTGTTTTCCTCACAACTGTATTATTTTCAAACGATATTTTCTGAACTTTTATTTTTGAATGGTCTCATTTGAAAAAAGACCTTCCCTACAGTTCGGGAAGTGTTTACCCAAAATTTCTATCAAGGCTTTTCTTGGTCGGGTTACTGGTTTGGGATCTATCTTTAGCTGAATGAGAGGCACCTTTAGAGGATGGTTAATCTCTGAGTCCTTTGAAGGTTGCTATCTTTGTTCACTGAAACCTCAGGGAGGTTAGTATAAATATGTTACTATCTTAGGGATTTCAGCAAAGTACCTAGAATTTGATGTGATGAATTTGGGCTGTGTTAGGTTAGTACCTTCTGTACAGACAGAACAAGGGCTTTTGATCCATAATTAAGATTCCAGTTACTGCATACAATGTACAATCAGTAAATTCAATTAGCAGAATGATTAGTAATCCCTTTTCTACCTTCATAACATTAAAAGATTTTTTCATACTGTTTTTGAGGGCAAAAGGCACTGAAGCTGTGTTCACAAACCATTTACTGTTCCAGTCCTAAGATGTTGAACATATATAACGGAAAATGAAAAATTAATTTTGTAACTGCAATTCAATAATCTTATTTAACTAAGAACTGCATTTTAGAAGATACATACTTAGGAAAGTGTTCTGGATCTTTTTAATAACTTCTAACTCTTATCGCAGTTCCCACCTTTAATCAAATACTCATTTATGCTGAAAGCCCTTTTTTAAAAAAAGGTAAATAAATGTCTGTCAGATGGGCAAATAGTTCATCAAGTAGATGCCACTGACACTTTGAATGCCATTTTGGTGCCTCTTTGTAGCCTGGGAACCTGCAATTTTATCTGTCAGCTGTTTGAAAGCTGCTGCCTAACAGTAAATCAGCTGTTCTAAGCTCTCCCTCAAGCCAGAGTTTCCAAAACATGATTTTTAATGGGTGAAAGAATACCCTTATGCCACAGAACTTGTTTCTATACATTCCGTGCTCATTACATAGAGACACCTGGTTGAAAAACGCAGAATGAACTTACCAGTTTTTGCTAGTGTGTCGGAGCAACTAGGCAGTCTGAGTCTCCTTCATGTTCCTTGCAGGTTTATTTCAGAATTTTAGCCTAAGTTAACTTAAACGGGTTTCTATTACCTCCCAGGTAGAAACAGTTTTGTACCTCCCAAAAGGCCTCTTTTATTCACTTACTTAATTGCATACTCTGTGTGAAAAATCTTTGTGTACAGTGTTCTCTTCCTGTCGATGAAGTAGGGGAATGGTCAGTAGGAGTTAGGCTGCTTAGCACAAACCAAGACTCTACCAGGATCTTCAGGATTTGACTGTTGGGTCCAATCTACTCTTAACTGAGTAATGTCTTATTCTTGGCTGCTGTATCCTTCATTTTACCTGACAGTCCTAACTATTACTTCGTGTAAAAAAGACTCTTCAGGCTCCTGTTTTGCCGCTTGGTTTATCCTTCAGCTTATAGGAGCATAGGTCGAGCCATTTCAGAGAGGGCCAATTACCCATCATATCCATTATCTTCTGTGTGATGGGAGCCAAATTTATGACCCTTGGAAGAAAGCAAGAATTCTGCCTAATTATACAGTCATATAATGTGGAGGAAAACCTGCCTTTCACTTACAGACTTGCAGGCAATTTATGAACTTAGAAGTGGCTTTTAGAAATAAAATTGAAAACAAACATTTTTACAGTGATACCATATTTTGAATATTTTTGAGTAATTTCAAAATAATTTAAAAAAATTCTCTAATGTATGCATTGTCTTCACGTAAGAACATGGAAACTGAAACATAACGCTTAAAAAAAATCCACAAGAGTCCACAGGAATGATTTCAAATATAGGAATTACTGTCCTTGTATGCAGTTAGACATGAAGAGCTGAAGTGTCTGACCTAGTCTAGTCATAGCAGTATGGTGCTCTCAGTGGACAAAATTTTCAACAGGATAAACTGGTCTGTGCAACTCATCATCTTATAAGAGCTAATCTTTTTTCACTATCCTAACAAGACCATATAAAACTTAGTTACTTTACCCTATATATATATATCCCATATATGTGTATTGTTTTGTGGGAAAAAAGTAGATACGCTCGTGTGTGTGTGTATGTACATGCATGTATTGGAAATGTTATATTCTTTTATTGAAACAGCAGGACTACTCATATCAATATGTTCATTGCTTATTTCCTGAAAGGAGAATGGCAATGGAGTTTAGTTTGACTTTGTAGATACTGGTATTTCAAAATTACGGTGTAACCAAACTTGTTAGGAACTGCTTTGAGGCTTCAGCAGCGAAAGGAATTAATTCTATGCAGGCATTTTTTCCCCCTTTTTGTAGCCAGGACTTCAGTATGTCTAGTTTCTCTTCCATAATGATATGAATGATATGATAAGATGATCTCTCAAGTCATATATTTGCATCCACAATTGTAGCATTCTCCCATTTAAGGAACTGGAGCATCTGACATATGAGGAGAGGTGGAGAGAGCTGTGAGTGTTCAGCCTGAAGAAGAGAAGGCTCAGGGGCCTCTTAGCAACGCGTATAAATACCTGACTGGCAGGGAGCAATGAAGAATGAGCCAGACTCTTCTCAGTAGTGCCCACTGAAAGAGGCGATAGGCACAAATTGGAATACAGGAAATTCTGTTGAAAGAGAACATTTTTTATTTATTTATTTATTTTTATAGTGAGGGTAGCCAAACACTGGAACAGGTCACAGATAGGTGGTGGAGTCTCCGTCCTTGGAAATACTCAAAACCTGACTGCACATGATCCTGAGCAACCTGCTGGAGTTGACCATGATTTGAGCAGAGGGTTGGACAGATCTCCAGAAGCCCCTTCCAACCCCTTTTGTGTTTCTGCCCTAGTGTTTTCCAGTAAGGGTTTGGTTTTTTTTTCATTAAGTTTACAGTTGCAAACAAAACAAAAAAACCCTACTTGTGAGAGCAGAAGAATGAATGTGATTAGTATTTCCATACTTCTAACAATCAGATTTCGGGGGGGGGGGGGGGGAAG
>VYXH01012710.1:93040-129771 GCA_013397275.1 Burhinus bistriatus
CGTGTGGGGCGGCGGGGGGGGGGTGGGGAAATCCACGTTGCATTTGTTTTATTAATTGATCATTCTCAAAAAAGTAGCACAATCAGGAAAACAAGCCATGAAGTGGGCTACTAACATGGATTTTCTTCATATCTTAAAGTAGATTACTTGGTATGCTTAGCAGGTTTTTTTTGATTTTGTTTTATTTTTCTTGTTTCTCTTTCATAACTTTGCTTGGAACACCTCCATAGAAATCTATTCTATATCTCAACTTTTTAAAAGGTTCCTGTACTGTCTGGTATAGTTTTCATTTTTATATTCAGTTTTCACCTTTTTTTACAGAATTACTGAACCTACTTTTTTGTGTGATTGTTTCTTCATTCTTTTTTAGCAAATATTTTGATTGTTCTAACCTGAAGTAGTTTAATTAGGCCCTTGGTATTCTGAGATTGTCTTGAAAATAGTCAAATTTAAAATTATACAACTTAGATTTTTTTTTTAATATCATTTTTATTTCTAAATGATGAAGTCGCATGTGTTTATAATTAGGTAATGTACTCTTTATTTGTTCAGGAACTTGAAGGAACTGTTAATGGGGTATGAAAAACAGCATAGTTTGTGAATTCTTGGTATCAGCTGACAAAGTGGTTCAGATGGATTTAATCTAAAAAACTTCACAGAATTCTGAAAGATGTCCTTCTGCATGATTTTTTGTAGTTATGGTAATAACTATGCTATGAATGTTACAACTTGAAGAGCTGTCAACATTTGCGACAAAATTTAAACTAATTATTTTTACAATGAAAGCCTGACTTGACTGAGAATTTTCAATTGACTTCATCTTCATTGGGACTCAAATTAAATCCCTAGGATTTTTTTGAGCATTTGTGTTAGAATGCTGTTTCTCTTTTATTTATAAGAGGAAAACAATATCTTAGTTTCAGGTACAAGGAAAGAAGAGATTATTTACGATTACTCCCAGGATTTTTAATGGCCCATTAACATCAGTGCGAATCATCTGAATACAGACAATGTGTATCCCTGTAGTACAAAAATCAAAGGAGGGTAACAAAGGCTAAAGTAAGCCTTTGACATTTATGAAATGAAGAAAACCTAAGCAGAAACAGAGGAAGTGCCCTGTACTGCCCCTTCTAATCAAACCAGAAGATCCTTCCGCGTGATGCCTTATGTGCAAAGGCATTGCAAAAAAAAAAAAAAACAAAACCCCAAAACAACAACAACAACAACAAAAAAAACAACAAAAAAACCCACAGTAAGTTTTCAGTTGTAGGAACAGTTAGGTCTGAAACCAGCAAGTCAAAATCAAAATAGATGTTTATGGAAAGGCTGAAACAGTAATATTCTCACTGTTCCACCCCTTAACATTTGTACAGAAAAGTACACTGTTTTTCTATGGTGCAGGGGTAATAGAAGGTTTGACAGTATGTAAACGGGATATAAACCACACATATAAATAGTATGGTTGTGGCAGAGGTAAATGGGGTTAAATATTTGATGATAAGCTGTAACAGTGATCCTCGTGGTGGCTAATCCTTCTGCATGCTGGCACGTGTCAAGAAGGAAGTAGTAGAAAGCGATGGCACAGTTTATGTTAATGGTCATCCCAGTGAGCCGTCTGACAGTGGGAGAAGCAGTGGTAAACCTCAGGCAGGATCCTGGGTACCACCAGCTGCGTTTTATGGGCTTGTTATTTAGCTGCGTTTTCCATTGTTTTGGATAGCACTTTTGCTAAGTACAGCTTTTGTAAATTCTATTTCCATTTTTCACATGGATTTTTAATACCAACTCAGAGCAGAGTTAATATGTCAAATTCTTTTATGGACTAATAACCTATGGTGATTGCTCCTGCAAAAGATAGATGTGTTTGTCCATGGGCAGCTACTCTTTCTCTTAAGCATGTGATTTTTAAAAATGGCCTTTTTTCATTTTTCCTCAATATTCCTTTTCTTTCATTTTTATCTTTTCCATTGTTATTACTGTTAATTCCTCTTCCTCTTTTTCGGTTCTTATTTTAAGTCTTCTTTTTCTCTTCTCTAACAACACTGTGTTATACTTAGGACCATTCCCCCATTTTTCCACATCCGTACCCCTACTCTCCTGCTTTCTGTCACAAAGTACAATCTTGTCCCTTGCCCTGCAAATATGACTTTTATACTTGCGTTAAAATGTGAAACGGTTGATAGAGTGCTTAACATCATACACCTTTTTCCAGCATAGGCCTTTCATAAGTATACACGGCACAGGATTTTGTATTCATGCTGTCCCATCACCAAAATACTTGTGCACACGTGGACGTTATCTCATTTGGCATTTCTGCTGTGAAATATCATTAGGATAATCTGGCAGTAGTTCTGCTACAGTACTGGTATGCCTTCCTGATGCCAATGCTGATGTCTGGAAAAGAACAGTTAAAATATCTGCCTTCTCTCCATCTAACTGTAGTTTTTTTGTCTGTTTCTGACTTGGTTCTAGTTCTTTGCTTCCGTGCTCCCCTCAGTCCCTTCCTTTTCTCCCTGCCATTTCTCAGTAACATGAGTTTGCTCCCTTGTCCCTCATACTGTTCTGGTGAACGCCTTTCTCTGACAGCAAGGTTAACTTAAGATTTCCTAAAATCCTTGAGTTAAATTTCTGGTGCCACTTGGCTGGCTGGCTTCTGTTTAATGCTCCTCCGTCTTAAGCACCGATTCCTGCTGTACTTTGTGCAGGAGCTCTCTTTTCCTGTTGTTTAGTAACGTTGATATCCCTCTCCCTCTGTTGTCTGCTTTCTTCATGCTGTCGTGCTTGCAGGCCCAGCAGAGTGAGTGCCCAGTCCTTTACTGTGCCGCGCTGACTTGTGACTGCGGTCAGAGCTAATTCAGCGATCTCTGCATCAGTCTGCATCATACAGAGATTATCTTTACCCCCAGCCTATGGCAGTGAGGGTTTTCCATGTGGTGACAACCAATATTGTGCCAGTCCAGTGCCATGTGACTAACAGTAGCGAGGGACAGATGACACTGGAGGGACGGTTATGGATAAAAAGCAAATTCTGCTTCAAGTTTATTGCTCTGAAACATAGCTTTTTTGTCAAAATTTCATCAAAACCCTTGAAATTTCCACCTCTTTTGTCAAGCAGCTTACCTTCAAATGCTTTTGTACTCAGCATTAGTTGTTTATTGTTTGATTGTTTCCTACAAGTTTTATTTTTGTGCTTTGATACGTATGTCCAGATGTGTAAACATACCTCCACAGGCATAAGTCAAGGGGTTTGAGTGCCTGTGTATCAGATAGTTGCCTGCACTGGTTGTCAGTCACCAAATTCTTGAAGTTTAGCAAGATAAGAAATAAGATTTACATGCAACTGCCAAAATCAGGCTTAGCACCAGTTCTAGAATATCGGGTTTTCAGCACTAATCTTGTTTGTCTTGATGCTAATGAGACTAGACTGTGTATGCTTTAAAAATAGGAGTTTCTTTGAGTTCTGGACAAACATTTATTTGTTCCAGACCATTTATTGTTTTTAAAATTAGAAATTAACATCTATCTCCACTTGCCACCTCTGATTACATGTTTTTAATGCTTTTGAAGAGTGGTTTAGAATACATATTCTTCATCTTAAGAAATCTTCGTCTGAAGAAGTCTAATTCAGAGAAACCAGTTAATTTTCCATACTTACATTACCTGCCATTTTTCTTCAATTACTGAGTATTCCATAAAACCTTCAGTTGTTCTGAGATTTCCTCTTTCTTTTCTGATATTTTCTTTATAAGCTTCCAGTTTCTGAAGGATACTTGTTTAAGATCTTGAACCTGGTTATTTCTTCGTTTTTAGCTTTTGTCCCTAGCAGTAAGCTTTAGTACTTTATTTTCTGTCTCTGATATTTCCAGGTATTTTTCCACCTTCTGCATTTTGTGAACATCTATGTATTTACTTATAGTTGATTCTCAGTACTACTTTTTAGTTCAGGCTTGATTCTAAAAGATTACAGAAGTGACTTAAATTTAACAGTGGTTAAATATAATAGTTGCTTGTTTAAAGGCTTTCTTGTTGCAGAAGATTCAGTTGAGACTAGCGCGTCTTCATGTACTTACCACTAACTGATATGATTATTTAATAAATGCAGTAAGTAGCATGGAGAAGTCCCAGCAAGGTCAGAAACTAACTGGTTGAAATCTTGGATATCTGTTTGAAAAAGTCCATTCTTTGTAAAGTTTATTACATACTAATCAACTAAATATAAATTTTATGTTTGTATGCCTTTTGGATTTTTTCTATTGACTTTGTTCTTAAGGAACCTCCCTTAAGGACAGAATGTAGGTGGTTGTCAGTAATGTACTCTTGTTACAGGACTTTTTGTTTTTGAAATTTAGGTGTAAACAGACTTTCATCCTTTTTCGTGGCATGACATGCAATCACTTTGTAAATGAAACTCTTCACCTCTTAATAATGACTGTCTAGCTACTGCTCTGATTTTGCTTTTGAATATAAGATTGCCATCTAAAGTGTAACTTCTTAGGATCTTACCATCATCCTGCCTGGCTTCTCTCTTACTTGGCCATTCTCTGTCAATTCCACTACTTTTTGCAGAGGCTTATAAATTTAATCCAGTTTTATTTTTCGTCTTGTTATGTAGCGTATGCTTTTCTCCTCTATAATGCCTCTAAATTATGTTTTTCTTTGTTAATGTCAGTGATTAAAATGGTTGTTTTCTTATTGATAAGTTATCCGCAATGCTCAGTGTTTCAGCCAGTTTGATGTACTTCAGGAATGTTCTGTTCATTAAATACAGAAAGTATTAAAAAGTTACTGATCATCACAATTACTTTTGAGAATTGCAGCCGAGACTAGAAGGAGAGGGTTTAACAAGAGATTAAACTTAAACATGCCATTAAGTCTTTGGATAAAGGATGAAAATGGACTGTCTTGTTCCTTTCCAAGCTTGCAGCCAAATGCATGGCTAAAAGGATTTTCACTTCCAACCTCTGGGTTTATCTGAGCAACTGACCTGTAAAAAAAATAACTACAGATGTAAGTAAAAGTTCTGGGGTTTTTTTATTATTTTTTTCCTAGACTTTAATATTTAGGAACTCTTTTTTAAATCTTGTTGTATTCCTGTGATTAATCTTTACCTAAATCTTGCTATGTCCAGTAGCACTAGAAACCAATACACTATGAGAAGTTCTTATTATAATGTCGATACGGATTTCTTTGCCATTGCAGAATTCGCATTAGGGTGATGAAACCATAGAATTTATTTTTGCCACCTTAAATTTAGAAAGAAGCTATAAATATTTACACCCACCTTGTTCAGAAATTAAGCAGTTAGATATGGCTTTGCTTAGTTGGTTTTGGCAGAACAACACAGTTTAATAGAATAGAAAAAAAAATGTATGCAAAAGCTTGAAAAACAATGAATGTGGTGGAGCTGTATCAGTGTAAAGGGGAAGGATAGCAAGAGTGGGATGAATCAAAACCTTCTATGCAATTGCAAAAAACATGATGCCTTTATATTGACCATACTTGACTATTCTAGATTAAGAAAATTGGTGAGTCTCTTCTAATTACACTCCTGGTTCTTAATTTACCTTCTGGTACCTCAAGAGGAACATTTATTAATCAGCTGAAGTCCTGCCACTGTAAGCTGCATGGTACCAGTAATAGAAATGATCACATTAATTTTCTGAGAATCTCTTAGCTGTTTCTTAAATAATCTCCAAAGAGAATGTTCTTGTGGTCTTTTTTGTCTGTTGCTAAGTGGTTTAATTTGAATTGTGAAATTTATGCTTTCTTGTTTAACTGGTGTGAACCTACTGTAAGCATAGGAGCATCTTTATATTTTTAGGCTATTTAATGCTGTGCTACTGCCCAGTTGCCTGAAAAATGAGGTGTAGTAACAAGCAAACAATTTACTTAAAGATGTTATCTAAATCAAAATAAAACTAGGCAGTTTTTCTAGTAGTTTGTGCCTTGGCTGTTTTCTGGGATAGAGTCTGTATTCTAACATGTTCAACTACGTGGCACTATTATTTAGCATTGATTTGAATTTTTAAGCAGGCAGTTTTTATTCAGCATGACATTCTGAAAGTTCATTTTCCAAACATGCGTTACAGGAGTCAAATATTTCTGTCTGATGTTTTGAGAGGTGCATGAGGATGACAATAATCAATCATATCTAGTTAGCTCATGACACACTGCACTTGCAGTAATTAAACAAGACATTATTGCTTACTTTCTAATGATTAAGATCACACAGATTGAGAGCCAGCTGTTAATCACTTTTCTTGCAAGGCTAATGTCATTAACAGAAAATCCCAGCAATCTAAGGCTATTTTTAAAAGAGCTTTTGGTGGACAGGCTGGGATGTAAGCAACAAAATAGATTTTTAAATTTTGCCTTTTGAGAGCACCTTTTTAAACTTCTGTCAACCTTGAATTAATACTCTTTGTTGTAGATTTCTGTATGCCACTTAAATATTTAGGGAAAAACTCTTCTGAATTGCTAGAAAGTGATATTGTCACGCAGCAGTTAAAATAATCTAAAAACTTGTAATGCTAATGTACCTTTTACAATTGTATGTAGTGAAATGTCAATCCATAATATTGTCATTAATAAATGCAGACATTTAAAAAAAAGTAAGAACAATCTTCATGAAAACAGTAATTTCCACTGTGCATATTCCAGATATAATCTGTGCTTTTGGGAAAAATACACTTAAATGTTTCTTAAATGTCTGTTCTTGACCATCTTTATTTCTGATGCTGATTCTTATCATATATATTGAAAACTTACAATATATTGTAATTCAATATCTTTAGTCCTAATTGACCTACTCTGGAATCACTGATGTCCATCGGATGTATTCCACTGGCTTTGTAGTGAATGTGAATCACCTCTTTAAAATGGGTTATCAGGAATTTGTGATCTTCTTGACTAATTGAGAACAGTGATTGTGGAGACAAAGAAACTATGAAATGGGGTTACAGCTGTAATAAAAATGTGCAATCTAATGTCAGTCTTGAAATGCTCAAGAGAATTTAAAAATAGTAAGAAAAGGATAAGTACTTTTACTAGCTGTTTACTCATTGAGGCTACAAAGCACCTGGGGTTTTTGTGCTTAATTCTTTGTGAGTTTGGCTTGAGTGTTTGCTTGTTTTAAACAGGAGCTGAAAGAAGATGCATGTGTTCCAAGTACATCTTAAAAGTTAGGCAGCTATTAAGTCAGTTTGGCTATATATTATTCTAGATTAAAAGGGTTTTTTTTTGTTGATTTTGCAATATTGAAAATAATCTACTGTTAGAAATTAACATTGGCAGTTGCTTTCTAACTGGATGAAATTCAGACTTAACTTGGTTTCTGCTTTGATTTGAAATATTTCCCTTCAAACTACTTTAAAATATCTCCCTTCAAACACAGATGAAAGCTGAAAAGCTGGACCGCTGGGGCAGCCCCAAGTTTCATCAGCTGCAACAGTGCAGCGAGATGTTGGTGCTGGCATCCCTGCTGCGGTGGTTCTCCTTGTTGGGAAGAGAGGCGGAAGCAGCTGGTGGCACTGCATGCACGTAGAGGGTGTGAAATGGGGGTTGTGGCCCCTGCCACGACTGTAGGTGTGTCTATCATAGTCCTGGCCCTTTGGCTCTGAGATGGGGTGAGCCAGGACTGCTGGGCCTAGTGGGTGTGGTAGCATTGCCGCATCCTTCTCTACGTGGAAGCTGGGTGGTCATGATACTGGTGATGGTGGGCAATAGTTGGAAGGAGCAGAAAGGTGTCTGATCCAAAGCACTGATCTTATCCACATAATTTCTATACCATCTTCTGACGCTTTTATCTGTAGTGAATGTAGTGACCATAAGCAGTGATAATGATTTCTTTCCTGATCTTTTTTTAGTTATTGCCATGTTCATTATGCATTCATCTGTCAAAACAAACCAAAAAATTGTGACTTTTTAATGAACATTATTATTATTGTTGGTTTTATTATTATTTTGACACAAGGAAATAAATGTACCTGTTAGATGCCATGCTATTGCTATAGCCTCGGTCTAGATTGGTGGGTGGACAACTGCTTGGATGCTCAGGCTGAGGGTAGTGGTTAATGGGTTGTCCTCTACCTAGATTCCTGTGGCAAGTGGTGTTCTTCAGGGTTCTATCCTGTGACCCGTCCTCTTTACCATCTCTGTCAGTGACCTGGAGGAGGTCATGGAGAGCTTGCTGGTGGCACCAAATTAGAGGGTACAGCCAGTACACCATTGACAGAGACCTAGGCAGGCTAGAGAAATGGACTGCCATGAAATTCAAGAAATTCATGAACTAAACTCAAGAAATGCAATAAAGTCAAATGCCAAGTGCTGCACCTGGGAAGGAAGAGCAATGATACAAGCTGGGGACTGCCTGTCCAGGGAGCAGCTCTGCAGAAGAGGCAACACCAGGACCTCCGGAGCCTCTTCTACAGAGCTGTGCTTGAGCCAGCAGTGAGCCCTGGCAGCAGAGGAGTCAACAGCATCTTGGGCTGTATTACAAGGAGCTCAACCAGGAGATCAAGGGAGGGGATTATCCCTCTCTGCTCAACACTCACTAGACTGCGTCTGGAATACAGCGTGCATTTTTGGTTCCCCCAGTACAAAAAGACATTGATAACCTGGAACCAGTTCATTGGAGGGCCAGCACTTTCCCTGTGAGGGAGCTGGGCTTGTTGAACCTGGAGAAGGCTTCAGCAGGACCTAAAGGCAGCCTTTCCATGTCAACAAGGAGGATATCAAGAAGATGGAGCCAGGCTCTTCACAATGGTGCATGGGTGGGCAGGAGACAACAAGCAGAACTTGAAATCCCATACAAGGAAAAGCTTTTCCTCATGATGACAGTCAAGCAGTGGAGCTTGTTGCCCAACAAGGTTGAGCAGTCTCCATCCTTAGAGGCTTTCCGATTGTGCTGATCACATAGTTGCCATGCTTTGAGGTTGGGTTTCAGATCTCCTAAGGCCCCTTCATACCTCTGATGGTAAAACAATGTTTTCCCTCCTGATCTACAGGAGTCTTGAACTACTCAGAGATATGGGACAAATCGATACCATTTTGTCCTCCATAGCATTTTTACACATGGTTCTTCTGACTTGTCAGTAGAACCCTTCACCCTCCCTAGTACTGGGGAACCATAACCTCTGTGAATAGTCTGTTAAGGGTGCCATTATCATTATAATCAGAATTTCTTAAAGGAAAGAGTATTAAGGTTAAGTATTTTTATCTCAGCAGTTGTGAAACAGTATCAGTAGGTGTAAAAGCCGTAGTATGCTAAAGCTGAGAAAAAGGACAACTCCATGTGTATTTACTGGAAAAACATACTCTCTAAGGGAGCTCTGTATAAATAATTTCAGAAAGTTATAATTAATCTCTGTCTTGAGTCTGCTTTTAGTTTTACTGAATGGTTCTTTGGTACTTACAGTGCTAATGGAATCATTAATTTTCTGTGTTCCACAGCTGTGTTATCGCTCTCCCTGTGTATCTGCTGTCCTTATCCATTTGTCCCGTGTTGGTCCATTGAAAAGCCTGTATTTGTGTTCTCACTCAAGGCCCTTTAAACCTGGAATTACTATCTGGTCATGAAAGGCAAAGGTACAGTTCTTCTTAGGGTACAGTCCTCCTTCAGATTAAGTGCTATAAAAATCGTGATTATTAACAAATTTAATTGTAAATGTCGCTCATTCATTGTTAAGTAAGGCCCCTAAATGATAAACTTCTTCAGGTCCTAATAGTTATTTTTCACCTCTCCTGTGGAAGTTGCAAGTCGTTCAGTGCTGGTGTCCTAAAGCCAGTCGTGCTTTCTCCTGGATGCAGAGATTCAGTCATATGCAAGAAGTCATGTAATTCTGAATATTAGCATCAGAGACAAATAGATCTGAAAGAAATTGTCTCGTCTGGGATTTTGCCCTGTGAAGGGATTAGTACCAGTATCATTTGGGCAGATGTTTGTTCAGTTTTCTCTCAGAATCCCTTAGCGATGGATGTCCGTAATCTTTCCCAGCAATCTGTTCAAGGACTTCAGTTTCCTTATAGCTGGAATATGTTAAAAGAAGTTTTCTGAAGTATTTTCTTACCTGATTATTCCATTTGTCTTCACAATAGATTTTGAAGTACTTAAAACTGTCATTATGTCCTCTTGTATTCTGTCTTTAAACTAAACAACCTGAATTTATGCAGAATTACTTATAGGTTCTATATTCCAGATCTCTGATCACTTCTAATTTTTTTACATTTCTCGTGACCCTTTTCAGTTCATTAGCTCTTCTCTGTAGCGTAGCCATGAATCAACGCGGACATAATACTGTATAAAAGGAAACAATATACTGGCGTGTATTAAATGCAACACTGGTGATGGATTACTTCATGGACATGAAATTAGTCCTCCCTCACAGTGTTCAAGGAACCTTCTCTACAACGCAGCTGAAGAACTATGTTTACTTTTGGGCACTGTCTTGTGAGAGTGAGAAAAAGCAAATCAGTAGGAAAGAATCCGAAGGAGAGCAGTCAAAATATCTGTTTGCCTTTATTGCAACAACAAGATATTGATGCCAATATTTTGCTTTCAATCCTCACTGCTACCTGCCTACTTCCTTTCCTTTCCATGTAAGTGAGTGTTCACAGAATCACAGGGGTTGGAAGGGACCTCTGGAGATCATCTAGTCCAACCCCCTGCCAGAGCAGGGTCACCTGCAGCATGTTGCACAGGATGGCATCCAGGTGGGTTTGGAATGTCTCCAGAGTCGGAGACTCCACCACCAGCCCCCAGATGTTCCAGCCCCCTCATCATCTTTTGACTGTTCTTCCTAGACTGTGGCGCCTTGCACTTTTTTTTTCTGTTACACTTAATTCCATTTTTTAAATCTTTTTTTATGTTAGTCAAGGATATTTTTAATTTGAATTCTGTCCTTCTCTGAGAAAATGTCTTTTGATCACAATAGTAGATGTGGTGTAGGAAACATATCAAACCAGTTACGAGAGAGAGAGCAAATTTGAGCCTGCTGTAACTTAGCGGTCAGAGCACTGGCTATGTGGGACCGCTTGAAGTTCTCTTTCTGCCTAATCTGAGGTGATGTAGGATAAAAATAAGTGACTCCAATTCTCATGTGTCTTCAGCCAGGTGTTCCAACCATCAGTATACCACAGATACAGAATTTCAACAGAGTTGATTTCATGAAAAAAAAAATTGAAATTGGATTAGTGAATTTTATCACTAGACCTCTGAGGTGCAAATATTGCTGATGAAATATTTGTTTGGAAATATAATGTGGAATTTCAGCTGAGAAAAAAAGTTCAAATAGAGTCCTTAAAGGATTTTATTTACAAATGAAAAAAAGTCATTTATAAATGCATTTTAACAGTTAGAAATTGAACTGCCATGCCATTGAAGCTATGGATATATTTATTAAGGATGAAGATCAGCAAATGGTGATTTCTGCTGGAGGACTAACATAACTCAGTACAGAGGACTTTTTTTTAGATAAAATGGGGGAAACTGCAGATGATCAATTTTTGTATAATACTCCATTGTACTAATACTCCGTTTAGTTGGCAACACTAGTGATCACAATTGCTAAAATACACTTAGGCAGAGGAAATAAGAGAGAGGTTTGGAGTTACTGAGAACTTCACAGTTTAATTCAAAAGAGTACCACTGCAGTGCATGTACTCTGACATCTGCTCTGAATGCATACAAATATATTATATGATTTTATTATGAATCTCATCTGAATTTTCTGGTCATCCGTGTAAGAGTCGTGAACATTTTCTGCCTGTCTTCAAACAGTTACTAGAATGAAAAGCCTGACAAATACTGCTCTGATGCATTTAAGAAACAAATGGACATAAACAAGTAAATAGTTTCTATAGAAAACCTTGTACACCTCAACACCACTTTTAAACTCTGCCTTATTTTTTGCAAGCTTTTTCAAAATAAAACTTAGAGCAGCGAATATAAGTATTTTATGCCAGTAAGGCCAAAGTTTGGCTTAGGGATGACTTTGAAACAGAATTTGCAGCTGTGAGCTTTAGGATGCAGATACAGTGTATTGAAAGAGTTATGGTATTTTGAGTAGGGTCTCAAAACATTACGCTGAACGGTGAGCGCTTTAAAGCAAGTAGACTGGCTAGGGACCTGCCTCGAGTAGTCAACAATAAAACCAATAAAAGGATGCATCTGCAATTCTAGCTCCCTCTAGAGAGTGATGTTTTCTTCTGTGTGGTATTGACAGTTTTTAAGCTTGCTTGAGAAAGTAGGTTTCAGTGGGTTTTTTTCTTTCAAAAACAGAGCAGTGACTAAGCTTTCTCAAAAGTCACAGCTACTGTGGTGCCTGTGTTACTGATCTTTTCTCTTCCTCCCACCACATACGTGGACACACACACGCACACCACTCGCCCCTCTTCCTGAGGCCAGTGTATAGAAAACTGTCAGAGGTATGAAAATCAACATTTAATTTCCTCATCTGCCCAAGTGAGTTTAAATTTATATTCCCCTACCTCTCATTGTAAGCACTTAAAATCCTATTGAGATGCAACTCCCTGTACACTTTCCACATGTTTTTTTATTACAAAACACATGTAAATTTGGTATATGATCTCTAACATCAGTACATCATTTTGGGGAGTTATTGCTGCTTTTCAGTCCTTGCTTTCCGATACCAGTTATTAGAGTGGCTACCGTATAGGCAGTTTTTAATTGAGAAATCAAGGTGAACATAGCATAGTTAAAATGCTGGATATACATGTGCGTGCAAAGACTAAGTTCCCATTAAAAAATCCTTGTTTGAAGAAGCACTTTGTCTGGACTGGGATTTGCCTGCTAGAGTTATGTATGCCATCTCTTTAACACAAAGCTAGAACAAGGGAATGTGCCGAACTTTGATTCAAAGCCATTTATAATAATCTAAAAAAAGCCGACTTGAAAGGCTGAGAGAAATCTAGATTAATCTTATTGATTCTGAAAGCAAATAAGGTATTGCTGCATGTCATCTTGGATCATGTCAGGAGTTAGATGGAGTGTGAGGTAGGTATTGGATTTTAATAGGAACAGATGAGCTTCAGTGAGACTTTCAGTTTAAGCAGTGTGATGGAAAATGCTAAGCTATTTAATCGGTCACTCTACATATTTCATTTGTGACTTGATTGTCTGTTACAAATGAAAGTTAAGGGTTTTTTTCATTGTGATACTTCTAAACATATGTAACGATCACTAGCCAGAGAAATGTTGTGGGTTTAGGCTGTATAAAGTGCTCTCTGGAGCTCTGTTCTCTTGATGTTTCTGTAATGTATAGTCTGCTACATCAGCAAAAGTGACAGCAGTTGCCCATCCAGGTGGGATAGTGATGCACAACCTCTGAACAGCAGCAAAAATGCGGGGATGGTGGTTTTTCAAGGCAGTTCATCTACTGTTTGAAAATACTTGCTGTTACGCAGCATGGCTTTTAAGTGGATGGTGTTGGCATGGTTTTCATACATTGCAATTCATAAAATTGTGTTGATAAAACATCCACGCATGCCAGAAATTTAAAAAATTTCAAAACCTTGGGAAAATGAAGAAATGTTGGTTTCCAGACAAGTGAGAATGATTAAAGCCCTCGTTGAGCTTTGTTTCCTTTAGGCATTCACAGCAAACACTGAGGTCAGGATTTATCTGCCTGGAATTAGACACTTGTGTCTGAGTTGTTATTTATATTTATTTTTTAAGTCAAAGTAGAGGGCTATGATACATTTTATTCCTTTCTTGATGGATGTATAGAAGAGATCAGGTAAATCATGCTTCAGAGGTGTCTGTTGCTCATTAGTAGCTGGACCCAATCGAAATGGCTGTCCTAGATGTGGATTTCTACACTGAATCTTTGGTGAGATCCATTTCAAGCCAAAGATACCTGCATGTGGATGTCTGCTGGCATGGAAATCTGGTCTTGCCTCCAGCTGGAGAATGACCTGGATGTCCTAAAAAGCCTGTGTCAGCCTTACATATGTGGAGGTCTTAGATACCCTGAAGTGTCTTAAGTGGCAGCACTGGCCTACATGGGCACAACTGCTTTGAGCCCAGGGACAGCAGAACCTCATGAGCAATTCAACTGAGCAACTTCTCTCTCTGTACTTCAGGGTAAATTGAATTGCTCTTTAGGCTGCATTTTCCATATCTACTACAAGGGAGGCTTTGACATTCAGTTACTGCATAGAGCTACACCACATCTAAATTTAAGTGCCTTAAGCTTAAGCTGATCCTGCCTTTAAGGACCAAAAGGTTTTACTGACAGTCACCACAGACCTTTCTCCCTAATTTTATTGAAATGAAAATATAATTATGAAGGTAATATTCCATGTTTGATTTTATTTTAAAACCCCTCGAGCATTCATTCAGTGCTCAGGGTATATTTCCTCTTTAATTCCATTACTTTGTTCTTTACACAGTCCACTATTTAACAAAACACAGATGAACAACTTGATTTTAAATGGTCTTTTAAAAAAAAACAGTGCACCTAAGCCTTAAATTATGCTTGATTATTCTTCACTTGCATAGAGGAAAGTGCAATGTTGTGATGATACTGTTAGATACATTATAAATTAATAAACATTACTTTTAAATACAATCATCCATTTCAGAACAGGTTCTTTCCTTTTTCTCTTCTGTGCAATGACTGTAAAGCTCTGAAATTGCATTAGTCTGCTTGTTTTAACCGATAGCTATAAGCAGTCCTAATTCCACAGTTTTTGTTTAAGGAAATATCTGACTGAATATTAGTGGGAGATTTGTGCATAAGTAAATAAACCAAAAATTAAAATGGCATTTCTTTTCTCCTGCTCATGGAGAAAAACATTGCTTATACCGAAATACTTGACTATCCAATAGAGTTTCCTAGGTATTAGTCCAGTGATGATATAACTTCAGAAATGCAGGTCCATCTTGACCTAAAGAAATAGAAACTCTGTAACACCTCTATTTATTTGTGTGTTTTACAATACATAGTTTTCTACCCTAATAGAACTCTATATCATAAAGTTAACATTTACGATGGGTACAGGTCTTTTTCTGGCACAGTAGAAGGAATGTCTCTGAGACAGGAGCAGTATTGCACTTCTCCACTTCTTGCTTAAACTGGAAAATGTGTTCATATACATTTATACATACCTATCTGCTTCTAATACAGTTTCATAAGAAGTCGTACAATTAAAAACAAATAGGACATCATTCAATGGCAACACTCCTTTATGGAACAGTAAAATGGAGATTTTATTTATTTATTTTTATTTTTTTTTACATATTGATGTCTACTTCAAAGACCATTTAGCCCATATTTTACAGTACAGAAGTGGCTTTATATGTCTCATCCATTTGAAGCCTGAAAAGCAGAACACTTTTCCACTTTCCATGAACAGTGCTCATTTATATGCATTTTACGTATTGAACGGGATAGAGTTGTTATTTATCATCATGGTTTCATAATGTTCATACTCTTAAATTTTTGTTTCTGTACCTTGCTTTTGCAGACTAAAACTAGTATTGCATTGTTGTATGATGAAGTATCCGAAAACGCTTATGACATCCGACTGAAGCTTACAAAAGAGGTATTAACAATTCAAAAACAAGATGTCGTCTGTGTTAGTGGAAGTGATCACAGTGCAAATGTAAGTGCTTCTATATCTCTGTGCTTTCGACTGTGCACTTTAATGTCTTCTGCAGAGATCAGTTTATGTTATTGGAGTGCAAGAGATTTTACTGGGTAATAGAAATACATGTAATGGTCAGTTGTTGGGGTTTTTGTGCATACTTACATTCTTGCATGTAAAAACTTTTTGTTTGGCCAGTGCTGTATGTCCTTTATTCTGACATATGTAACTTTAGCAGGAGAGAAAATGTCTATAGATACTGAGATTACAGCATTCTTCCACCAAATATTGTTAGGCCATTAAATGAAGGGAAAAAAAAAAAAAAAAGTATTTACCATTGGAAGAATTTTAAGAGGAAACTAATACACCAGAGTTTTCTTCATTTGGGTATCAAGTATTGATAGGATGTCTCTTCAAGGGCATAGAGATGGCTGAGAGTACACTTGACAGACACTTCACTTTAATTCTCTTTCAGGCACAGATGGGGCTTAATCAGTTCCAGTATGGATGTGGTACTTTTGTTCCCCAAAATTCAGTTATGCTGCTTTTCAAAACACGTGGTCCCCTAAGCTAAAGAGGAATCTTCTGTATTGCTATTTAGTAATGTCACTAGAAAAACTGGTGGCATTTTGCGTAAGCATTACAGCAGTGGTGTCCAGGTTATGGACATCCCCAGATAGTGTATTTTATTTTCTTATATAAACAGTGTTCCTCTTAAAACTAAGTGTGGGTATCCCAAATTTTACTGAGTAAAATAAATTTCATGAACTGTGCTGGTATTTTCTAGACTGAACAATTCATGGCAACGTTCTCAGAGAGAGCCAAGGGGGAGCCTTTCTGTCTGCTTGCTGTATTGCACGTCTCATGTAAACATAAAATTTGGCACTAGGGGACATCAAGGGAGTTTGTAATACTCCGCTAAGAACCAGGAGCCAAAGACTATGTAGTAGGTATCTGTATATACATATATCTATATGAATGTGTGTCAGAGAGAGAGAGTCTGCCTATATAACATAAAAACCTCTTTCATTTCTGCCATAGTAAGTATTTATAGAAGTTGTTTAGTATCACACACAAAATAATTTGAAATGGCTTTTAGAAGTTAGAAACATTATGTACTGGTTTCAAAACTTGTCTATGGAACTCAGGGGAACACGATTTGCTTGTAAAAATGTTCAAAAAGGTTGCATCAGTTGGCAACTAGTGGGAGGCCAGTCAGTGAAGTGAAAGGCATGTCCCGTTCTGGTTGGTTTGCTGAAATTATAATCCTCAGGCAAAAATCATCAGCTTGCATATACTTTCTACTTCACTGAGAAGCATGAAAAGCTGCAGCTTTTAACGGCAGAATTGCTGGCAGTGCTGCTAAGTTGTATGCAAATTGTGGTTGCAAGAGTGTGCAATATGTGACTGCAATACATGGTATTTGTGCACGTAAGCATACGTGATTGCTCTGCGCTCAATGGTATTTAAATGCCTTGTGTATAAACATTCATAAGAAAAGAATCCAAATTCTATCCTGCCTAGTCCCAGGTTACTTCTTGACTGAATCAGCACAGGCTGACTGCATCTGACAAAATATTGTATCAAATCCATATGTCACTGATTTTCACTCCAAAAAAAAAAAAATCAACCCAAAATCCCAACCCCTGCCCCCTACCCAAAAAAAACCCCCACAAAACAAAACAGAAAAAAACCCACTAATAAACAAACAAACAAAACAACCAAAAAACCTAGTGTATAGGAGCTCAAAACCAATTAGAAATCAGGCTGAAATAGCTGGTAGTTCTCTAGCACTGCTTTTGGTAATTCTGAAGTTTTACATTTACAGCTACACAAAATAAATTCCAAAGAGATAAGTGGTTCAAGAAAATAATTTTCATCCCTGTGCTGTATGATTCAAAATACTAATAGAAAATTGTAACCTGAAAGTCAATTCTATAGCAGTCATAAACAATCACATTGTCTTACTGATTTATTCTCCTTCTTTGTAGATGTTTTCTTTCTCAGGTATTCATAGCTAATCTGTATTTTACACATGGCCATTCATCAAACTAGTTCCTTTGCAATGAAAATAGAAATAACTCGTTTACTTCTTTCTGTAGTCACCTCAAACATGTAGGAGTGGAAAAAAAATCTTTCGTTTTTAGAATAACTTTTCTTCTTAGGTAGGATATGTGAATGGAAAAATATTGAAGAAGAAAGTTCTGTGTCTACTTGTGGTAATACTTGGTTCTTCAGCCAGTTTGGTGGGACAACATTAGTGGGATGCATTTGCTTGCAGCCTCCCTTTCACTGACAGGCTCATTGATCCTGAGGAACACTGAGGACAGGATTTGCAGCCGTGCGTAATTAGCTCTGCTAGTCCTGTCCAGTTCTGAATGCCACAGGGAGGACTGGCAAAGACAGCAGTGATCGCTAGTGCTGCTGTCGTGGGTTGAACTTTCAGCAATAGAGATTATTCCCAACAATAAAAGGTTCTCACTATAAAATACCTTTTACTACCATCATCTAGATCTATTCTTGTTTCGTTTTTTGCCATCTGCCAATCATTTAAGTACTACTTTTAAGCACTGAGAAAGCTTCACCTTTGATGAGGAATTGTAGAGCTGGCTTTCTGTAATTTAACGGCAGTTCAGCCCATTTCACCAGTTCTTGCTATCTTGGACTTGGGAGTAGAGTAATGAGAGAGAAGAGCATGGTTTGTGAAATTCAAGATGTGTATAGAAGAAATAATGTAAAGGCAACTGTTTCTTTTCCTTATTCAAATTTTTCACAGTAGACAAGATGACTTTTAAATATCTGTAAAAATCCTTCTGGAAGTGGAACTGTTGTGGGAAATAATATTTTCCATTGTTTTATTATATACTATTACATTTATTAAAATAATTTTTATATAACTATATATAATATTGTATATTTTATATTTATGTCATTAAACATGTGATCTTTCCACCAAGATGTATTCCAGAACTTCAGACTTGGCAAATCCAAGCATCTCTAGACAAGTCTTCATGACTTAGTATTATGTTTGGGGTGTTAAGATTCATAGGAAAAAAGAGAATGTATGGGTGCATCAGAATCGGTGCATGCTCATAGAAGCCAAGCACAAAGATATTAACAGAAATGGTGTATTGAAAATAAATAGACATGTTTCATTATGTTCTAAGTATTTTTAACAGAACGTACCTTTTTTTTCCCCCAGATTTAAAGTTTAACAATACTCACAGAAACGAATTAATTGTATGACAGACAGGGAGAGATCCATTTTCAGTTAGAGAAGAAACAGGGAGGCATTCATTTTTATACTTTATGCTTCATTAAGGTATGATTTTGCTTTAACTTTTCGTCATTCTGCATGCTAAAATTAATTTCTTACATGCAGCACCTCACCCTTAATATTCCTTGTTTTTCTTCCATGTATATTGCTATCATCCTTCTCCTGTTGTCAGCCTGCAGTTTTATGCCTCTCCTCTTTTCATAAGCAATTTTTTTTCTTTTACTTTGTATTATATTTCTGTATCTTTTTTCCCCCCTGCTAATTCCATTTGCAAAGTAAGAAAAAGAAAAGAAATTCATCTGGCTGTTTATCAAAATCAGTCCTTCTCACAGAGCTGAATTGTCTCTGACTTGGTCAGTGGTCGGGCAAATAGGTTCTAATGCAGGCTCCTGGCATCTTGATTGGAAGAGGACTCCGCAGAGGCTTATGTGAGTCTAACAGAATTAGAATAACAAAAACCTTTGCATCCTGGGTAGCCAATTGTCCAGCTTCACAAGCCGTGTCTTAACTGGACTTTATCAGAATGAAACAAGATAGGTGAATAGGGAAAAAAAAATAGCAAGATTAGTTGCTTTGTTGATTCAAAAAATAGAAACAGTGCCTGAAAGTACTGTTTAAATCCCTGATGAGACTGCTATGACTTCTTCTTTATAATTCAGATGCTAATAAGGACAAAGAAGAATGTTATTTTAGCAAACCTCTAGGGAATGGATCTGCATTAAAGTCTAAAGTTAATTTTTTTTTAAGCCAAGGAAATTTCTGTCTAGATAACTGCTAATATTACTGTTTTCCCAGTGCCTGTTCTACCATCGCTGGTATGGTATTTTAGTCCAAAATTATTTTTAAAAAGTTAATAATTAACATTTTCTGGTTTTTTTGAAACATCAAGTGGGTGATAAAGACAGACTCTTCCTTTTGAAACTAAGATCATTTGTATGGAGAAAATACATTATTTAACCATTTGTTATTTGTTTTCCATGCTCTAGAAAGCTGACCTAGATATTTAGAAGATAGCTATCAAGTTATTCCTTAGGATCTTTATTATGAAAGATCCTAAGCTTGTGTTGCTGTCACTTTGAGAAGAGTTAAAAGTTTGTATCACAAAATAAATTATAAATGTGAGTATTCATCAGCATGACAAAAAAACCTTTATTATTAAAGATAAAAAGAATAAGTAGCTCAAATAAAAAGGCTAATAAATGTAACGGAACAGAAGAATGCAAAGGACATTATGGATATCCCTGAAAAATAATCTCTTCCTGAAACATGGAAAGAGTTCAGTTGAGGATAAGCACTCATACCAACAAGATAGAAGAAAGGCAGCACAAGATTGGTAAACCAGGCATATGTACAAATATACATGTCCTTTATTAAAATTTCAATTAATCTATGACACCTGGAGCCATGTCAGAATGTCAGGACTGGTAAATTGCAACTGTGTATATTGCGAGAACTTGTGTAGCAGTTTAAAATCTTCAGCAGTTATGGGCAAAATATCTGACTGCAATGGAGGCATAAGCCTTTCCAGTTATGGTATGTGGAATATTGATGGGTGCAGCCTCTATTGTCTTCACACCAGCCAATATGTGAAATGTTGTGCAAAGTGAAGGCAAATGAAATTACTCACATAAAGAAGAGCTGTGTTCTGGCAGCATTTAGCTATAGATCGTTGTTATACAATGCCTTTTAATTGAAAGAAATCAGCTTATTTTTAACAGGAAAAGGAAGAAGTATAATCATATCTTGACACAGGGTCCTATATATGTTATTAGTAACTCTGGAAATCCGTATTTATAGATGATCTGCGTAGTCTGAGTGCCAGGTCCTCTCATACCACTTGCCAAAGAAAGCTCCTGTCCCAAATTAAGCATCTTACAACTCAGTGAAGGAGTTCCTGAAGTGGCTAAGTGTGTGACATTTACATTTTGCTCATACTCCACTGATTTCTTAAGATTTCTGTATTCTCAATTTTTAATAAAGGCTGTGGGACATATTTAAGTAGTAACAGTGAGTAAAGAAGCAATCAAAACTCAGTGCTTTCTGGCTTCTAGTTAAATATTCTTTGACCCTGGACTGCCACATACTGGAAAAAGGAATCTCTGTGTCCCAGTCCTAGATTATGGCACTGCAGTTCATCTGACGTGCTGTATGATGTCATATGATATCTTCATGTATCAGCGTAAGGCTCTGTGGTTCTAGCATTATCATGTAGATGCCTATATTGTTAGACAGTGATTCATTATAACCCAGCACCATCTCTTGTTACTCTTTCCTCAGTGTGCTGTTTCTTTTGAATTCCATCCGGAAATAATTCTGGCAAGAGCAGCCTCTACTGTAGTTTAAAATCCATATTTCTACAAAGAGAGTCAGCCAATAGGTGGACTGCAACCTGCAGCCACTGGATAAGTGAAAGTTCGCTGCCAGTCAGTGAGAAGCGAGGGTTGTGTGAGCAGAAGTGGAAATCTCTGTATGTGGCAGAACGTTAAATACATGTAGAACAATTTGCTGAGGAAGCTCTAGGGCTGGAGAGGTGGAGGGTGTGAGCTGAGAAAATCCTCATCATAGGAATTCCCCATCTGGAGGAGAAAACTTCCTGAAGGATTTCACATATCCTTGTTCACCGCATCCTCTTTTGTTGTTTTTGGATGTGTAACAACCAGCAGGACGTCTGCATTCTATGGTACGTTTTACTTGCTCTCACATTTTTACAGGATGTGTTTCTTCAATCATTTTTTATCTCATAACTTCCATGTGGTAGCTTCAAGAGTTGCTGAAGAGAAGGAAGATAAGATATGGTTGGTATGTTAAGTACCTATCTTTATCTTCTTACCCCTTCTGGTATCAGACTGTTTCTTCCCTTGTGTCCATGCAGGACAGGTTGCAGGCTTCTCTTTTAACTCTTCATATTGCACTTTCTTGTCTTGCTTCTTTCTTTCCTCTGCATGTTTCCCAAGGGCCTGGGTGCAAGCTCTGCTGTTACTGCCATCATTGCCTGAGGCTGGTTTTTATTTTCTGTTGTCAACCTGCCACGTAGTACCTGTAGTAAATTTGACATCTCACTTTCTACAGGTGAGGAGACCTTTTGAGACTACTCTTTCCAATAAATGACAGATGCGACTGTAGTAGTGGGAATAAAGTTTATTTATATAAAAAAAGTACTCTGAACAATGCAGCAATGAATGATTTCTTTGTTCACATTTTCCTATCTTCCTGTTTAGCCACTTACCTTGCTTAAGGAATAGTCTGTTATCTGTTAAGGTAATAGTCTGTTGTGGTTTGAGTGTGGGGACTAGATGGGCTCAGGTACCAAGGCATGTTTGGTCATGGCTATATTTAATGTTGCTAAGTCACTTGGCATCCACGTCCCCCAGTTGAGGAGATGCCTACCCAGCAGAGAAGCCAGCACAATGGTTCCCCACATGACCTCACTGCCCCATGGCAGGGGGACAAAGCAGCCCAGGAGGATGCTGGTAGAGTCAGCACAGTGGGAAAAGAACAAAAATAAATCGAAGTGTTGGCGATCTTTATCTTCCAGCCTGTTCTAGCCATCGCAAATGGGCTTATTTCTTAGAACAGTTTCAACAAAATCTGAAGAACATGGGCTATTTCAAGTGTTCCAGCATTTTCTACGGTGTGCTTCAGTTTGATGTTTGGAAATAATATATGTATTCAGTAATATTTTCACGCAGACTGGCACAGAAAAGGGAAATATGGTACATATAGAATCTTTTTCCATATATATCCATTTATATCAATGGGTGTAGATTACTTCAAGCAGAATCTCCTTCTGAAATCCCTTTAGTACATTGTTCATTAAGATAGATAGATATAATATTTTTCCTATTCCTTTACCTCAAGTGCCAGTCCTAGGTGTTAACAATCTGGTAATAATGACATAATGGGTAGGCATTGACAGATGGATATAAAATCTCGCTAAAAAACAGTACCAGAAATAAGGACTGTAATTAAATGTTGCCCATTAAGCTCCAATCATGTCACTTCATATGAACAAATACCAATTTCCAGAGATAAACTTTTCTGTTGAGTCATTGTGTTTTAAAAGAATCTAGAAAGTTTTCTATGTCAAGTGCTATCTCATACCTAAAGGACAGGTATTTGACCATATAGTTCTCCAAATTACATTTGAAAGTGTCATTCATTTTGAAACTATTAAAACTACAGGATTTTTTTTTTTTTTTTTTTTTTTTCAGCTATGTCATTCTTTGTAGCTGTTATAAGCAGCATTACACCTCCTGTTACCAAGCGGACTCTTCTCTGTACAGTTGTTGGCATGGCGTTCTTTTGTATGCTATCTGTGTCTTATATGTTTTAAAATTTATATTGTATCTGTTTTTCAATATATTCTTGCCTGGCATCATTCTTGGAGTTCTTGAAAGTTTCTCCCTCACTGGTCTTTATTTCAATATTGATGACAGACATTTTAAGGTCCTCCTCCCCCCATGTGTATAGTTATATGTGCTGTTTCAGTCCAGACCTCTTCTGGAATTGGCTTTCCCTGGATTTCTAACACCTTTGGGAACTATATGTAAGCAAAAGATCCAGGCTGAATTTAAGAATATATTACTTGAACTGCTTTCATCTGTGGACTATGGCTATCAGCATCTTAATTTGGGGCAAAATATTTTCTGCTTATTCCTATCTTTAACATCTTGTTTGGCAGTGCAGTTGTTTGCCCCAGTGATTAGAACATGATAGTGTTTTGAAATAAAGCCCCTGTCTCCAAGCTATATGCTTTGATGAGATACAGACCCACTGGTCACGCTCTGGCCCTCCTGCAGAGTAAACGTTATTCCACAAGGGTGATAGTGACTGAGAGGAAGACAGATTGATCACACCTAAATATTGCTTCTAACCCAAAAATTAAATTCTGTTCTTCCACTATTGTGGCTATGCGAATTTCATCCCTAAAAATTACTTTTGTGTTTGTACCTAGCTAGCAGCTCAGTGGCTGTAAATCTTAGTCTTTCACAAAGAGTAGGCTGCTTTCTTAAATTCAGTTTGGTTGTCTTTGAACATATGCAAGCTTGTTTAGTCAACACCTATAAGACAAAAGTTTTACTTAGATATGTGCAATTAGGCAATATGAATTTCCTTTAATACTTAAAGCATTACAAAAGTGAAAATTTTAGTGGCTTTCTCAGGTTTGCAATTTGATGTTCAAAGAGAAAATAAATTTCCAAAATACATATTCTTCAACTGTACACTAAGTCGACAGCCAGCCTACTCACTCAAAGAACTGCTTGACGTACAAGCAGATCAAGATGCCTGTCAGACACTTAGTGGGTAAATCTGCCTTCTCTTTCCATTGATGGTGTGTTTGACACCGGTCAATGCATTTGTTTCTGAGAATTTCTGAAGAATGTCATGGACAAATTGTTACCCTAATTCTTAAACATAGTGGTAGGTATTACAGACCCAGTGTGGCTTTGAGAAACAGATAATAAAATCCTTAAAACCTTGCAACAATAGAAGTTCTCAGAAAGATAAGAATATTTCATGTTGGTATCCTGGCCAATTACAGTTTTAATAATTACATTGTGTCTACTCAAATGTATCCTGAAGTTTCACGCAGGGCACTTATTCTTCCTCTAATCTCCCAGAAACAGAAAACAAAACAAAACAGGCCCACTATGTGGTGTGCTATAGGAGGTACATAATTACTTCTGCTTTGTAGCACAACTGGAATGAGTGATCATTATAGTACACACATCGAGTACTTTGGAAGCCTTCAGAATGAAGAATTCTAATAAACTGTAGATACTAATAAAGGGTATCATTAGCAAAAGAAAATACTAGTTAAAAAGCAAAAAAAGTATTAATTTCAGCTTTCCTGTTCAGATTGACAATTAGTAACACTTTCTTAAAGAGTTTTCCTTGCCTGTAATAAAATAAAATTACACAGCCATCATACAGTCAACTGTAGGTCTGCAATTTTTGTTTTTTTCTTTTTTTTTAAGACTGATACAGATGTCTACCTCACTTTAGCCTGAAACTGTAAATAAATTAGTCTGAAAAGAAAAATTATATCTAGCCTGCAGGCAAGTAAAATGCGAAATAAGTTGTTTGTATGTTTGACTGAGACATAAACGCTGGGTTTTCAGCTTCATATGTTCATGACATTATCATTAATGTCACAAAAAGTTAGGGTGTTTTTCCCACAAATACTGCAATTCAGTTTTGGCAAGAAGTTCTGGAGTAGAGTTTTCTTTCATAGTTGGTTGCAAAGCTAGTGTGGGTGTCTCTCTAAATTTTGTACTCCTGAAATTTTGTCATTGCGTAAGAAGTTCCTGAGTCAGACCTAAAATCTACTGAGCCCACTGTCATTTTTCCAACAGCAGCCATTAATGTTTCCTTCAAAAAGCCGAACAGGGCAAGAATATGTGATGCTTCTCTTAACACTTTCCATGCCCCAAGTTATTCAGTGCCTTTCTGAGCAAAATGCAGTTTTATATTCGCTCTTAAGAGATTTATTTTTGCTATAGTTGTCTGATATCCCCTTGAACACATGTAGACTTTAAACATCCAGAAGTTTTTTTCTCACCAGACTCTAGAATCTACTATACATTGCACAAAGTATCACCTCTTTTTGTTTGTTCTGATCCTAGTTCCTAATAGTATCACTTCATGCCTCCTAGTTTTTGTACTGGAAAAGGCTATAAAAACTGATTTCCATTCACTGTCCTTTGTGCAACGTACTGTATTGTATGAGCCTCCTGATCACCAGTCTGTCTCTTTTCCTGGGTGAAGAGTTATAGCCTATTCTGTTATTCCTTGTACAGGAGCATTTTTGTGCTTCCGTCGTCCTTGTTGTCCTTTCCTGAACCTTTTCTAGCAGTTTCAGGTATGAAGGGACCAAAACAGTATACAGTTTTCAAGATGGGGTGAACTTTGGATTTCTACAGTGATATAATTAATGTTCTTTGCTTGGTCTCTATTCTTTTGCCAAGACTTCCAAAAATTTGATTTGTGTTTTTGACCACTACTGAACACTGCACTGATGATGTTATGGAACCATCTACTGTAACACCAAGGTCTTACTCCTTAATAGAAATGACTGATTTAAACTCAGTCCTAATTCCTTATATAAATAATGTACATGGAAAAAATAATCTCTCACTAGCTTTGAATCTGCTATTGTATTTTGTATGCTATTTTGTTGCCCAGTTAATATTTTGTAACATGTTCTGCAAATACTTTCAGTTCACTTATGCTTCCTGTCTCAGTAAGCAGCAAAGGTAATCTCATTGCTCATCCCTTTTTTTTTAATTCTTTATAAGCATTTTGGATAATGCAGGTTGCAACATAGGCAACAGTGGAACTTCACCAGTGACGTTTCTCCATTGGTAGAATTATGCATTTAATCCATCTCTTTGTTTTCTATCTACTTTCTAACTAATTTTAGTTAGCCATATATCTGTACAAAGCTCTTCCCTCATGGTTCCTATGTTTCCCTAACTTGCCTTTAAAAAATATACTCTCTTTTCCAAGAGAGATCAAGTTCATCAAAGTGTCTGCCAATTCTGTTCTTTATTATAGTTTCTCTTGCTGTCTATAGATTTTATTTTTTTTTCCCCTATAGTTCTAATTTGTTTAGTGCAGGCCTTACATTTCCTAAGCCTTAACTGGAACCTTTTATAAAAAAATGAGATTTTCAATGTTGTAGTTTCCATGTATCAAGGCTTTATTGAGAAGTATCACTCCTGAGCTCCTGCTTTGTTTCATCCCTGTGTTCCTTTAAGATTAGAGTAAATGCTGTCTGACCCTAGTGATTTGCTACTGTTATTTAGTCAATTTGCTTCTAAAGTGGTTTCAAATTGAGACAGATCCATAGATCCTTTGTGCTACAGAGAAAATTGGAAGAACATCTCTAGTTTCTTTCACACTAATAAAAAGTGTTAATTTATCTTCCCTTCAGTAGCCTTATTTACTCTTAGTATGCCTTTTATATCCTGATCATAAATCGACCCTGTGGTTTCTTTGGGAGACCTCCTGCTCCTGATAGATTTGAAGATTTATTATTAATTTTTGTTCTTTTTGGTAGTTTTTGGAACTCTCTTTTCTGTTGCTGCCTAATTTTGTTTTTCAATTTTATTTGCTTATGTTCCTTTTTCTTGTTTTCATATGAATATGATGTCCACTCCTTACATGTAATAATCTCTCTTAACCTCCTCTTTAGCCATGCAGTTTTCCTATTTCTCCTAATTAACCCCTTCTAATAAGTGGCATTCATTAGCTCTGTGTTTCCAGTATGGTACCCTTAAGTTCTCTTCACACTGCCTATAAAATTTTAATTTTCTTAGCTGCCCCCTCTATTTTTCCTTTCAACAAGCTTCCTCACTTTTGCCTAGTTCCCTTCTTGGGCCCTTCTTGGGATCACGGTTGCATAAATGTTGAATGTGAAGTACATAGCAGTTGCTATTACAGTGTAGCTTTCCAGCTGTAAAAAATTTAACTAGATCCTGCATGCTGTGCTCAAGACTAGGGCAAGTACTGAGTCTAATCGTGTGAGCTCCATGAAGCAGTGGCTGATAGAGAGCCACTTTTTATTGTCTGTATTATATCCTTATGTGTATCTGTCCCATCTACTGGAGGTTAAGTGAAGTCTGTTACCACTGTAACATTTCTCTTTCCTGTTGCCTCTTTGCATATCTCAGTCATTGTTATCATCCTAGTTGAGTGGTCACTAGTAAAGACTCTTGCTTGTATTTGGCCTGGAATCTGCTGTTTTACTTGTTGGAGTAGTTGTCTTACTAGTTTTATTTGATTCTTAAGTTCTTTGTAGCACAAGGCATTTACTCTGCTGCTTATTTAGCCTGTTCTACCTTTCTTACATACTTTGCATCCCAGTATTAGAGTTTTTTCTACTTCTCCAGAGTTTAGTTCCGTTTTAGTGCAATTTCGGTTCTGTCCTAGCACTCTGTTTCACATTTCCTGTTTGTATTATTCCCTCCCTAACCTGTCCTTCACTTCAGGACACAGAATATCTCTGTTTATATCCATAATAGAAGCATCATCCATAACTATGCTGTCTTCTGTACCTGTCAACTTTTCCAATGCTACAGTTTAAAACTTTAGTTGTGGCCTTCCTGAATTTTAAGTACCAGCAGCTTTGGTTCCTTTACAGTTCAGATGAAGTCTTTGCCTCCTGTACAGGCTCTCTTTGTTTCAAAAATGCCTCCAGTTTCTGATGAACCTGAATCCATCTTCCTTGAGCCATCTCTTTAGGAAGGCATTAAAATCTTGCCTGTCTCCCCAGCCCTACAGGGACTACTGAAAGAGTTTTGGAGAACATTACTCTAGAAATCCAGGTTGCTAGCTTTCTTCTTAGCTAATTTGCATACCTAGGAAATATTTTGTGTGTTTCCCTACATTTTTGCTACAAATGCAGACCAAACCTGCCTGGTGCTTCTTGGGCTAAGCAGGATTCCTGTGGGATGTGCCATCTTGTGCTTGTTCAGTCAAACATTTTGGAGTCTTCTTCCTGGAGTCATAAATGTATCTGTCCATTTGCTTGATGGTCATCTACGACCATTACAGCTGTCTGGGATCTCTGCTTTAAGAAGGACATTCACACATCAAGAAAGTACATTGATATTGTCCATTATGAGAACTACTAATGGAATTACTTCCCACATCACAAACCTGTTGCATCCTGCCAGAAGATGTGACTTGTGGATTCTGCCTGTGTGATGTTCCTGAAAATCTTTTCAATGAGCCAGATATATATCCCGTCTTCCTCTGGGGAACATACTTAGATCTTTGATACTAACACAATAAACTGGATAACTCTCATCTTCCGTGAATTCTGCTTTCATTTATTCCGTGAGAAAAGATGGAAGGGACAGTACTTTGACGGTGATTTCTGTGTTCAAGAGATTTGCAGCTTTCTCTTTCTGTTGAGCGTTTCTCAACTAACACATTCTCTGGACAGCCAGACCTCTGCATCTGTCATTGCCTTTGCCTCCTTGCTTTACACCAGTGGCTGGGCATCATCATTATTATTACAGATTTCTGTTCCCTACAGATCACTTAATGGAAATTTCAGGTTATTTTCAATGTATGTGCCTGGAATCAAATATTTGATGCAAACTTTATTCTGTCACCTCTATAAATGAAAATATGCTCTCTATTTTAGACTGCGTTCAAAACATACTGTATGTGCACACAGTTCTGTTTCCACAGAGGTCTTCTTAACCATGCTGAAGCCTGCCGGTTGGGTATTTAATCCACATTTGTATAGAAGATGAGGTTCTAATACAAAAGATTCTTGATAACATATCATCAGTTAGTCTTGTCCTTCCAAATCTGCACAGCTGACAGCTTGAACGAAAAAGCAGAGACAGACAGACACCATTACCAGTGAAGTAGTCCACATTCAGGAATTGTGTTAGCAGTAGTCACTCAAATGCACAACCAAAAACATCTCTGCTTTGGCAGATAGGGCGGTTAGTTGGATTTGCTTTCATGAAACCTGAGTTTGGCTAAACTTTTGACTTACAATTACAAGAATATGTTTGTACCACTATTAGTATATGTATTACATAGTTTATAAAATTATTTATTGGTGTGACGCTATTAGGATTGTATCTATAGTGCTAGCTATAGAAGCATCATCATTTAGAGTATATTAAGAGAATTTTTTTTAATATTCTTTGGACCAAGGACTTTGTCGCACTCTGTGACAGCTGTCAGAAAGTTACATCCACTTCCATCAGAATTTAAATAAAATCTAATACTAAGATGTATGTTATTTTAGGTGTATGTTTTTATTGTACGTTACTACCAATGCTACCAGTACTTGTAGGGATAATTAGAAATTCTTTAGTTTAAATCTGTGCATGTAGTTAATGGATATTGGTGCCCTTTTTCTTTCTTTTTTCTTTTTTTTTTTTTTTATTGCAAGATCCATCATACACAGGTCTATATGACTTCATCTCTATATAGAAAACAGAACACAGCCATAGCACACATTCAGCATTGGCCCACAGTTGTCCATACTGTATGTAAGTGTGCTCCCTGGCTACATTTTAACTTGTGCCAAATTGTCTATACTAGGTGTTGGTGTACCCTGTTTCTCAGTTTTGGCCAGTGTCAGCTACAACTCTCTTAAATAATGCCTAAGACCAAATCAGGAGATGGCATGTGTCATGTAGTGTCCCAGGTAGGCAGTCTGGATGGTAGTCATAACGTTTTCAAGGAAGGAAAAATTTAGTAGCATGGACGGGAGTTTTGCTGTGTTGCTTTGGTGGAGAAAATCCTCCAGCCTGCTTTATTTTAGCATAGGCATGGCTTATGAGACTGGAATTGTAAGATAGTCTGTTCCTTGGTTTGAAGGAGAAGTGAAAAATACCTGCCTGAATTTTGAGTTATGAGAGATGAAGAATGAAAGCAAAGAAAGGTCTTGAGAAGAGAACAGGGCCACAACAGGATGAGTTAGAGGGGACAGAGAGGAGAACTAAAAGAGAATTGTTACTGTTTAGCACATTTCCCTACAAAATCTGAAATTGAATTCAGTAGTGTTTTGCTTTCAGCAGGTATCTAATGTTGAATCTCCTCTAAATTACACACAGATTTTAATTTTGGGGGTTTTGGCTATAGTAGTGAATTTAAAGGTCCAAATGAAGGACTAAATGGAAACTAGCCGATAGTGAACCATGTGAATTTGTGGGTTTCCCCCAAAAATTGTATTTTAATTTCCTCCTTTAAAATAAAGTTGTGAAGTCAAATATTAGAAAGTTAGAAATATACGGGCTATTGTGTCTTGAATCTTGGCTTTGTGTTGTCTTTTATGTTGGAAGATATACAGAGGATGAGTTGAGGGGTTACAGGAAGAAAAGGGTAGTCTCAATATCTAGTGATGAATCATCCTTCCCCTGAAATAGGTGCATTATGATCCTAGATGTGTCATGTACATACACTAGCACCAAATCAACACTGCTGATCAGGCATTAGATGCATCTCATCTTTTAATGTGAAATTATGTGTTAAAATGCTGAACCTTCAAAGCTAAGGCTGAAGCTGGTCAACAAGATACTTTGAACAGATAAAGTTCATACAAATACTTAGAAAAAGCATTTAGGCATTTCACGTCACTAAAACAGAATTAATTGTCCCATAATCTTTGTGTGCCTACATTCTTACTCTGTAGAATGAGGATACTTGTGGCAGGCTGTGAAACTAACTTCATTTACGTGGAGGTACCTATATATTATTGTATTGCTTACTAGCATAAAAAAGCCCAAGTATTTTAGTAATACTACATTTAGAACTAAATTAAATTTATGTTCATGAAATAACATCACAGAATGTGCTTTAAATAAAGATAAAAAAAGAAATATCTGTGCACTGTAAGGTCTCAAAGCCATATTAGTATTTAAAAAAGTTTTTTAAAAAATCCAGTTATGTCATGTCATACTGCAAAAGTTTAAAATCTTGTCTTGTGTCTATAGTCTGAATGTGTCTGTTTACCACTTCAAGTCATTGAAATTTTCACTGTATTTGTCTGTAAGATTTGGTCATCTTCTGCCAGGGAAGATGCTTTCAAACTGTGCTTGATCATCCCTGAAAAGTGCTTAAAAAAAGGTAAATATATTTAACTCCTGGCATCTGTTTCACTACTACACAAATCTCAACCTATTTTGCATTCCTGTGGCTCTTGCCTGCTACCTCTCCAATTTATTTGCGTCACTTTCAAAATTAGCATATCAGAACTAGCTGTATTATTTAAAGTGTGTGGATCACTGCCAGATACAGAAATAATTTATAGTCTCTCTGCTCCTTCTTAATAGTCTCCTGATGATGTAGTATTACACTAGTGATTTTGGCTGTGGCTTTGTGCAGGAACGTAGGTTTTTCTCATATTCAGCATGACTCATATGTTTATTTTTTTTGCAAGACCACCTTTTGCCTGATAGAGTGCTTTTCTCTATTTGTTTGACCTGTTTTCCTTATTACAAGAATGACCAGAAATGACCTTTGACCTTGAAGTGCTGTGTGCTTAGAACTTCTCCTGTTCATCATCACTTTTATCACATGTTGTGTCTTGCAATTAATTTAGATATTTTTTAGATAACTGATACTTTTTTTTTTTTTTTTTAAATAATCCAGGTACTATCACTATCCCACAAGAGGTTGTAGAGAAGTGGGAGTTGATCTCTTATCCCACGTGATAGCATGAGAGGAAGTGGCCTCAAGTAGCGCCAGGGGAGGTTTAGATTGGATATTAGGAACAATTTCTTCACCGAAAGGGTTGTCAAGCATTGGAACAGGCTGCCCAGGGAAGTGGTGGAATTGCCATCCCTGGAGGTATTTAAAAGACAGGTAGACGTGGTGCTGAGGGACAGGGTTTAGGGGTGGTTTTGGCAGTGTTAGGTTGATGGTTGGACTCGATGATCTTAAAAGTCTCTTCCAGCCTAGGTGATTCTGTGATTCTATAAACAGTGGCTTTATCTCAATTATGTTTTGATTTGGAATCTTTTAGCTAGCCAATTTAGGTGTCCTTAAAATACACCATATTATTCTGAATAGTTTTATGTTTTCAATCAAGCTTTCGTGGGGTGTCAGATCACTGCCTTACAAGGGTTATTGCAACACTGATACTCTGTCATCAAGATTTGAAATTTCATAGGAAGTATTCCTGTAATTTGAAAAGGTATTTTCCATAACACTTTCCCCCTTTAAAATTATCCCTCTTCAAATCCTTATGAACTGGTTTTACTGTTATTCCATAATGGAATGGATGGTTCATTACCAGATCTATGATCATCTGACCTTAAAGCATTATAATATAATGAAGATCCATGTCTCTCTTTATGTGTTTTCAATATTGACCCAGTATTAGCTTTTTTCTAATCTTCTGGAATTGTACACTGTTCAGTTTTTTAAAATACAAAATCAGTAACAAAAATCTATCTGTAGAAAGTGAAATGTGACGTTTGGTCTTGTATGACCGCTAGTCATAGTCATAGCAAATGATGTATAATCATAGGATTGAAATAAGTTTGTGTAAATGATCTTGATTATGACACTTGATCATGCTCAGCTTTTGGCATTTTACTTTGAAATTTGAACATCTTTAAAAGAAGGAAGTTTTTGCATTTTTTAAATGTAGCTCTTATTAAAAAAGCTGTTATGTAGGAAACATTTAGGTACATGTTTAATACCTTCTTTCAGAGTGTCTTAATAGGAATATTTAAATCTGTGTAATAAGCAATGCTATGAACTATGAAAATATAAATATCAAGATTATTACAATATGTTATGCGAATAGATTACTTCATAGGGCTACAAACTCAGTTATATAATCAGTATTATCATTTGAAATGTACCTATCAACAATATAAAAATACATGTTGGCTGTAGTTGAATGTATAAGATGCCAATAAATAATAACTTGCTTGTCTTTTATAGAATGGCTAAAGCTATCCAAGTAGTGGTTTTGTATTTGTTGTCCAATAATGCTAAGGCATTCTCAACTGCCAAAATATTTATTCCATTATTCCTATGTGATGGGATACGTTGAGATAATTTGTTTACAGGGTGTAAGCAGAGGTAGAGAGAAACATGAATTTAAGTAAGTAGACAGGATTTGTGTCATAGAAAATAACTCTTAGGAATGAGTCACTGAATTTAAAGGTAGGGACGTATTCTGATTCAGATTGGATCTGAACTTTGTCAGTGCGTATGATAATTCTTATCAAAAGTTTTGATGCATTTCAAAATGAAGAAAAGAACCTATGAAACAATCTGAATTAGCACAGATTTCAATAAAGCTGAATTATATCACCTGAAATTGAATCATATAAACCCTTTGATATAAATCAGGTACCATGTGTCATATTATAATAGTGTTCCATTTTTAGCATAGACTTGTGTAGTATAATGTTCATGGGAACAGAAGAGAGAAATTTTGAAAATGTGTGAAAGTATTCTTAACTTTTTTTACCATATGGATTAGTTTTATACTCCTAAAATGAGACTGAAACATATGATTTATTGTGTTCCCCTTTCCCCTGAGTCAATACGAACATATGTCTAGTAAGGTGAGTGTTAGGAAAAAAAGCTAAAAATAACTTGTTAATATAAGAATATGGGCTTGACTACTGAAATAAAAATTTACATTTATCTGAATTAGTGTAATCATAAAATACCCAATCAGGAAGTATCCATATAGGAGTAATCTCATATATAATTTCTGATGTACAGAAAAAGAAAAAAAAAAATATCTCACATGTTCAGGAATTACTGTAAAGATGGCATTCCATGTAGTGCTGTTCAGCACGTTGCAAAAAAGTTCCCCTCAACTCTATAATTATTGTCAACAGATGAAGTGCTATTATTATGTTGTCAGGCACCGAGACTTACACATTAATTAAACGTCAAATTCAGCATACTGTTAAACATATGATAGGTTGCTGTAGAAAAATACTGATAAATGTTTATCTTCTTTATACACCTAAACATGAAATGCAAGAAAGTAACCATTTGAAGTAGGCTGTCACTAAAAGTCTTTTGGTGTATGCTGCAAAAATCTGTATAGGTCTGAAGATATGGATTAGAAAACATTGGTATTTGTGATTGAAAAATAAGAATAAATATCATGTATACATGATAGCTATGAAAATTCACATCTCAAAGTTCTTCATATAGTTTTCTCATGCCAAACCAAAGGAAAAGCATGTAAAAATTTCTGTTTAGGAAGAATATAACTTCAGCGATAGAAAAACATACTAAAAATCTGCATGCACTATTCACACACAAGTTCTGCTTTCTATGGTAAGGAATTAAATAAGTGCCTTTAAATCAGTGTTGAATGATACTTCAGAACTGAACTTGATCACTCAGTTTCTAGGCTACCCTTGAGAATTCATTTTTTAAAAGTAAAAAACAATTTAGAAACATCTACTATGCTTATTCAGATATTGTGTTTTCACCTAAATTTATTTTTTCTCCAATTTTTTAAAGCACAGAACTGTTACACTTCGTAGACAACCAGTTGGTGGCTTGGGGTTAAGCATAAAGGTATGGATAACTTCTCGTTTCTTCTTTTAATTTTCAGTACAACTAGTGCACTTCAGTCTTAATTGAGATCTCATGGTTAATACACATCTTTTACAGGGTGGTGCTGAGCACAAAGTGCCTGTCGTCATATCAAAAATATTTAAAGACCAAGCAGGTAACTTATATTTATGTTATTTACTTATATAGTGCTGTAGTATATATGGGGTTTTTTGAATAATTAAATGCTCTTTAAACTGAGAATTACAACACAAGTACGGCTTATTCTTTCAGCCTCATACTATCTTTAAGCCTTTCTATAAATATCCAAATGGTCCATGTGTCTTTGTGTTGAATTTAAAATCTGTAATTTTTTCAAGTCTTTAGGACCTGTACTTGAAGTTTTACTGGTAAATAATAGTTTCAGAAAACATATTTTTTACTGCAGTAAGACAGTTGTGTTGTAAACAAAATATTTAAAGTTACTTGTGAAAACAAAACAATGACATAGGCAATCTATTGATGTACTTAACTTTAATAACCCAGAGAATAAAAAAATACAAACCGGACATTTTTTTTTTTCCCCGCACAGTAATTCACTGCTATATGGTATGACTAACTGTGCCTAGCAGAGTGATTTGTAATGTTTATTATGGTGATGATAACACAAGATCTAAATCATTGTAGTCTATCCCAGTTAAGTATCACATTGACATTTATCTGGCAAAAGGAGCCTTTGAGGGATCATGTCAGACCTTGTACTGATCTTGGCAAGATGGAGAACTGCTCTGGAAAACAAAGGAGCCCTTCAGTAAGGAAAAGTAGAACTATTGCATGTGGGAGGGCAGTGCCTTGCAATGTGAAATAAGGGTCTTAGCTGATCAAAAACAGTCCTATTTTCTTCTGTGGTGGACAAGTAAATGAGGAGTAGTTGGTTCTTTTCTTTCCTGAGGCATTCTTCTATATATTTGAAGATTTGTTATATTTCTATGATAGGATTCTATGTGTTTCCTCTCTTCTCTAGAATAGATCTACTCATTTCATGTAACCTTTCCTGCAAGAAAGGGCAGAGCACTGCACTGTGACCCTCAGCGCATGTCCCGCTCCCTAAAGGACTCGGAGCCACTGACATGATCTTTTGAACTCATCAGCCTCTTTTCCTGCTTTGCTGCAGTGGAGATTAAGCACATTCTCTTGGCACCGTGTTCAGCCTCATGCTTTACTAAATCGCAGACTGTGCTTGTTTTTCTTCTCCGCATTTTCTTCAGGGGGTCCTTATTTCTCATTCCTGTTGAATGAGACAGGGCCCATGGTGACAGATGATGCAGAGAAGGCAGAATTACTGAATGCTTTCTTTGCTTCAGTCTTTGCTCAGGCCAGCCCTCAGGAGTCCCAGACTTTACAGATAACAGAGAAAGTCTGGAGGAAGGAGGACTTTCCTTTGGTTGACGAGAATCAAGTTAGAGATCAGTTGAGTAAACTGGACATCCGCAAGTCCACGGGTCCTGATGGGATGCACCCACGAGTGCTGAGGGAGCTGGCAGAAGTCATTGCTGGGCCACTCTCCATCATCTTTGAAAGGTCCTGGAGAACAGGCGAGGTGCCTGAAGACTGGAGGAAAGCCAATGTCACTCCAGTCTTCCAAAAGGGCAAGAAGGAAGACCCAGGAAACTACAGGCCAGTCAGCCTCACCTCCATCCCTGGAAAGATGATGGAACAGCTTTTTCTGGGCGTCATCTCAAAGCATCTGGAGGAGAAGAAGGTTATCAGAAGTAGCCAACACGGATTCACCAAGGGGCAGTCATGTCTGACTAATCTGATAGCCTTCTAC
>VYXH01012710.1:129830-170957 GCA_013397275.1 Burhinus bistriatus
AGGATGACCATGAGCCAGCAATGTGCCCTTGTGGCCAACAAGGCCAATGGCATCCTGGGGTGCATCAAGAGGTGTGTGGCAAGCAGGTTGCGGGAGGTTATGCTCCCCCTCTCCTCTGCCCTGGTGAGGCCGCACCTGGAGTACTGTGTCCAGTTCTGGGCTCCCCGGTTCAAGAAGGACAGGGAACTGCTGGAGAGGGTACAGCAGAGGGCTCCAAAAATGATTAGGGGGCTGGAACATCTTTCTTATGAGGAAAGGCTGAGAGACTTGGGTCTTTTTAGTCTGGAGAAGAGAAGGCTGAGATGGGATCTCATCAATCTTACAAATACTTAAAGGGAGGGTGCCGGGAGGATGGGACCAGTCTTTTTTCAGTGGTGCCCAGTGACAGGACAAGGGGCAATAGGCACAAACTTGACCATAGGCAGTTCCATCTGAACATGAGGAGGACCTTCTTTCCTTTGAGGGTGGCAGAGCACTGGAACAGGCTGCCCAGAGAGGTGGTGGCGTCTCCAACTCTGGATACATTCCAAACCTGCCTGGACGCCATCCTGTGCAACCTGCTCCAGGTGTCCCTGCTCTGGCAGGGGGTTTGGACTAGATGATCTCCAGAGGTCCCTTCCAACTCCTGTGATTCTGTGATTTTGCTCAAAATGTAATAACCAACATTTTCAGCTGCTACCTAGTGAATAGTGAACGGATTGGCTATGTCAGTATCCTCTTGGAAAGATTGCTTCAAGTTTCATATGTACAGTACTTATATATGTATTTCAGTACAATAGTTCTTTTTACGGTAATATTTCTGCAGTGAGGAAGAGAAGGTGTTTTTGTGTCAATTGTGTTATTGTATATGGAACAATAGTAGGCTCCTTGAATACACGGCATAATAAACTATACCAATAAAATAAATATATCATAATAATAAAATGAATATAAGCATTCACATCTAAGGAAAGTACTTCAGGAAGTTAATCGCCAACAAAGAAAACTATCTCCTCCCCTCTTAGGATGTAGTACGTTCAATCAAGGTTAGTAGTGAGTTTGTATATAAAATACTTCCATGCAGAGTTTTGTATATTGTAGGTAGTTTTTCATGAACTGTATTTATTTGTAGAGTAACAAGTCCAACAACAATTTTATGGGGTCAGCTGTTTATCTCAAATTTGAAAATCTGTCCTCAGAAGATACTTGTTTTAAGATGTAACCTTTTATCCAAGGAAGCTCCAAAGTGAGTAGTGGTTATAACCAGAGGCAATGCTGCATCACAGTAAGCCCATATGCAACGTTCCTGACTGAATCAGTGAATGGCATGAAGACACTGACACACTTGACAAGGTATGAAGAAAGTAGTCTAGACAGTATCAGTTGCGCCAATGCTGTGAAGAAGAGAATCTCAGCCCTGCTTTCAGCATGTGTTGGAGCTGGGTCAGGCAAAGTCCTGAGGTCCCGTCCAGCCAGAGCGATTCTGCGATTCATTTCGCACTGCAGATGCTAAAGATCAGAGACGTGATATAAGTGCTTTTGTGGCATGTTGCTTCCTGCTCTCCCATTCTGATTACTGAGTGTCTGTGCAACAGAAAACAGTGCGGAGTTTTTTGTTTGTTTGTTTATTCCAGAAAATGAATACTTCTAAAAAGCATCAAAAGATTTTGAGAAAAATTTTGGAAGTCCAGAACCTTCTTATACTGCAAATCTTTTTCTTTGGATATGATCTCAAGAGTCTCAAAGTGTTGCTGTTAATTCAGTATAGGAAAAAGGTAATAGCAAAGGCTATTCACAGCATTACTTCAATAGTATCATACATAATCGGTAATTAATAGTAATGAAGTGAATATGTCCAAATTTAACTCACAGTTTACCTTGAGGGAATATTTCTGTTTTAAGATTCTAGTGCTTTAATGTTAGATGAAACAATCTGGTAATATTATTTAAGGGAAAATAACAAGTGTTCTAAAAATCTGTGCATTCTTTCTCTATAAATATGCATATATGAATGCACACATGTAAATACTTAAAAATATATATATATATAAAAGGATATCTGGAAAAATATTTGCATTGGATATAATGTGAGGGAGAGATGAGACTCATACAGATTTATCTCAAACTAAATTTGAACTGAACATCTGTATGTTCATAATGTGAATAAATCACCAATGGACTTTCATTATAGCAGGTACTAATAATGGTGAAACTGATAGGCTAGCTCCAAAGGTGGCTTTGAGTTTAGCAGTGAGATTAGCTGCTGCTTCAAGCAAATATACTGAATCAAAAAAAGATTGTATCGTGCAGAACATTTGAAAATACATCAGTTACCTGATAAAAAAGGGATTTCTTATCAGGAATTTTACTATGAGGGATTTTGCTATTTTGGGTCCTTGAGTAAAATGTCCGAAGTTACGCAAGTAAAATTCTCCTTACTGCCTAAAGTGCTGATTTCCTAAAATGTCTGATAACTTGTGATACTTTTTGTGAAATTTAATGCCCGTTATATGACAACACTGCAAAATCATATTTCCACCCTTACTTTCTTTGGATACAGCACTATTTTATAGTTCCAAAGCTAGGACTATAATAGGATAAAGCAGTTGCTTCTTTTTTATATCTATGCAACCTTTGTGCTATCCTAAATACTGTAATTAGTCAGCTTGTACTCTTTAAATTTTTCAAATATAGGAGAAGGGATTTTGTTGGTATTGACCTAAGCAGCATCTGAAGGCATTTGCACTTCAGTTGTTGAGATAGGGTGAAGATTTCAATTGGATTTGATTTCATTATTCAACACAAGCACTTCTGTAGCAACAGTGGTAATAAATACTACTCTTACAGTTTTGATTGGCTTAGAGACCTCTTAGCTGTGGTCACTGTATGTATAACTTTCAGATCAAGTTACCCTAGATCACTCTAGTCAATAAGACTTTCCTGAACAATTTCACTGAAACATACACAGAAACTCAATTGAAGAGCATGGCTTTACATTTCTGAAAGACAAGATTTTGTGGTCACTGAGTGCTGGAAACTAATGTCCAATGTATTACAAATCACAGTACAGAATGTCCTGAGTTTTTCCTGTGCACATGCCCTCCTCAACAATATTAAGAGCAAGTTTTGCTGATGCAAATGACTCACCACCAAGTTTAAGTCCTTGACGTTTTTTTCTGTGGATTCTGTCTTCTGGTCTAACAAAGGTTACATTTTTTTCATACCACCAAAGCTTTTGCTAAAGTTAATTTTCAAGGGACAAAAGTCCCGTGCCAGAAAGAATGAGAACAAGTAAATGCAAACACATTTATAAATTCAAAAGTGAAGTGATATAGTTACCTACAGAGTAATTTTAATCCCAAAAGTAATTGTTTCACTTCTAAAGCAAGGTTTTTTTTCTCCTACCCATATATGAAATAATCCAGTTTACTCAGCATATTAGCAACATTACTAATAATCTCCCAGATTATTAAAAGATACTACTGATGTTGAAGCTTCTCAGTAAGATTTTCTAAGAGTGATTCATGGTTTCTCTAGGTTTTTTTTTTTTTTGATGTGATTTAACACAGTATTGCTTTCTCGTATTTTCCTTTTGAAATTGGCTTAAGGTAGAGTAAATCATTGTACAAGAGTTGGTGATTTGCTAATAGCTTCTAGATGTGTTTTATTTGGCGTTAAATCCAGCTGGCAGCAGGTCTCGAGCAGTGTTCCTCAGGGCTCAGTTTTGGGGCCAGCCTTGTTTCATATCTTTATTGATGATCTGGACAAGAGGATTGAATGCACCCTCAGTAAGTTTGCAGATGACACCAAATTAAGTGGGAGTGTTGATCTGCTTGAGGGTACGAAGGCTCTGCAGAGNGATCTCTTCTCCCAAGTAACTAGCCATAGGACAAGAGGAAACAGGTTTAAGTTGCATCAGGGGAGGTTTAGGCTGCACATTAGGAAAAAATTTTTCACTGAAAGAGTTATCAAGCATTGGAAGAGGCTGCCCAGGGAGGTGGTTGAGTCATCATCCCTAGATGTGTTTAAAAGTCGTGTAGATGTGGTGCTTGGAGACATGGTTTAGTGGCAGACCTGGTAGAGTAGGGTCAATGGTTGGACTGGATGATCTTAAAGGTCTTTTCCAACCTAAACGATTCTATGATTCTATGATTTTTATATTTGTGTAATAACTAGTATTAAGAATTTATTTATGGTAAAGACTGCAGTAGGCTTATAGTCAAATAGATTTAGAGTCATGTTCTTAGAGACATGTAACTGAACATCTTGAAATTTGAAAGCAATCAGATCAGTCAGGCTTACTTGTACAGTGAATCTGTAAGAAATTTTGTCAGATCCATTTAATATACTTTAAAGAATCATTATACACAATACATGGGTAAAGTGTATGACCTTTCATGTGTTTACATCTTTCTCTCAGTTATCGGTTATTCCCATTTTTAATTACTAAAGTCTTTATGAACTTAGGGAGTCTAAAAACAAATGGAGTTTGAAATCTAACCTCATCATACATACAAGTGACTTACTCCATATAGTATTGGGAGTTTTAATTGTATAAATATCAAGCAATCAAATTTCTGGTTTGTGTTGAAAAATTATCAAGTTAACATTCAGATTTTGTTACCTTGATGCAACTTTCCATTTTTGTGAGACCTGCTGTAATAATCTGGCTACTGCTGTGAGCTCTTCACATACCTCATAGGACATGTGGAGTCAGACAAGCAGCAACGATGAAACAGAACAGTGGGTTCAGCTCACTGCAGTGTGATGAAAATAGTTAAATTAAATAAAAGCTGTTGGAATAGGGATAGTTTGCATTTTGACAGTTTTAAAAAACGTTCTCTCTTGAGAGCCAAAATTTAAAACCTTAATTTGAAAGCATTTTCCCACCTTCTGTGATAAAAGGTGACTTACAACCCACATTCTGTTGTATTGAAAAATCTTCTATTTTATGTGCTTAGTCCATTTCTGACTGGGGGATGCCATATACCCTGGCAGGAGTGGAACGAGCTCAGGACATTCAGCCACTGAAACATTCTTGGCTTAAAACCGTGTGCTTTGCAAAGACAGAGTGTGTCCAAATATCACATCCTGGCTGCCTGCATTCAGGACCATCTGTTTGGAGGACATGGTGTCAGTTTGATGAGGGCTTTTAACAGTTTCACTTACACTTCTATGCCAAGCAAAGATGGTTTAGTATGGAAACGTGTGTGATATTTCCCCCATAGGTATTTTTTTCTGTGTTGCCTCCGATCATCCACAAGGGTGGTACAATTGGGGTAACCAAGCCTGGTCGGAAGAAGTCGGTGGGCATGATGTGAGATTACAGTCAAGCTGCACAGCATGATTATGTTTGTAGCTAATGTTCTCCATCCCTACAGCTGTACTCACCTTGGCTTCATCAGCCTTGAAGGTGCTTTCCAGTGAGCCAGCAAGGTCAAGCTGAGTCATGAGTTAAGCCCAAGTGGAGGTATTTGCGTTTATAAGGAAGTCAGAATGGATCAAAAATTTGCTTTATGCCTTATGCTAATGAAGGTGAAGACTGAACACAAGGCCATCTTTGAACATTACAAAGGCCTCATTTGAACATAAGACATTTGAAGATGGATAGTATTTAATATTTGTACACTGTTTCCTAATATCACTTACAAATTTCTTCATTTTTTTTAGGATTATTCATATTTTTATCATTAATTTTTAATTATCTTTGCAAATGTTCTTTTTCTTTATTACTGGAAAACTAATGCTATCTGAAGATAGCATCTACTCACTGTTCTCTCTCTTGGACCTATGCCTTCAGCTCTAAATCTCTTTTCAGAAGGCACAGAAGAGCATTCTTAGGTTTTGGATTTCTCTTTTTATTGTTGCCTCCTCGAGACTAGGCAGGCTGCAAAAGGCAGTACCTCTCAATAGAAAGGACATCTTAATGAGCTGTTGAAGACCAGTGAACAAAGGAAGGTACTTTGATCCCTGATTCGGGAAAGTATTTTTATTCAACGTAATAGTTAACATACTTAAGGTGTAGTGATACAAATAGCAGTCACTGTATATTTAGTGAGGAGCGTGTAGGTAGATGAATTCTTGACTTGAGGTTCTAGAACAATTTATACTACCGGGATTTGTTTTGAGTCTTAAATGCTGAAGCAAGGGACTTAAATTATTGACTTAAATCTAAAGAGTTCTTTGCGTAGAAGGATGCAAAGAGTTAATTTTTAGGTGTTTATTTAACTGAACAGGCGTATACTTAAAATCAGATCTAGTAAATGTTTTTAAGATGGTAATGTTTGCATTGTTACAATGACATGCCTATTTTAATGCATTAAACTTATTCATAAATAATTTCTGGACAGAAGAAAATTTGGGATGAAATATTTGTAAGTTGCACTTAGAAATTTGATTTTGTTGTAGAATTTGTGTTCATTTTTGTAATAGAATTTAAGAGCTTGATGAATCCAGAACTCATTACAGAGAAAAGAGAAGCATTCTCATTTTAGGTTAATTTGAAATTTGTTTTCATTCTTTTGGTTTCGCATGTGAAGAAGATCAACTTTCAATAACAGCTGTGTTAAAATGTTTCTGGAAACTGTATTTGAGTTCTACAGGGTTTTATGATGAATATTGTCTTTGGAAGGTGCATTTTGCAGTTTATGAAATAAAAAGGTAGATATAAAATCTGAAAAACATTATTTGGCATTTCAGTGGACCTATAATATTATGGTTATCATTCTTGTACTCTAAACTAAATAGAGAAGGGTATGAAAAGTACATGAAATTGTTTCAGTTGTCATCTGTTCCAAGTAGCAGTTGAGTGAATAAACTGTGACCTTAGGATGCCACTGACATCTACAGTTTCTGTTCTTGCTTCCATTTACCTAGCTCTGATTGACAACGTAGTTCTCTTATGAACTGCAGAAATCTAATGAAATAGCACTTAAAAATACTATTTGAATTTGTTACCACTACAGTCCAGGTTGAAGAAAAAGGTTAATGATAATTATTCTGTGCAGAGAAATTAGAGAACTATACAGCATGTTTTCATTCAGATAATGTGTCCAGGAGAGCACTGCCTGAAGTCCCTCTGGTGCTGAAGCAGTCAAGAATCATACGGAATATTTGATGGAAAGTACAAATGTAACAACCCTTCTACTTGGAGATAATGTCGCATGGAATAATATGAGAAATTTAATAACATCCTTTGGCAATTTCAGAAAAGTTCTTTTTTGGTCTTTTCACTGTTCTTGTCTTTCCCTTACTAGTTTCTGAAATAAGGACTTTTTAGGCTATTTTAGGAACTACTTCTTTTCTTGTAACTCATTTAAATTATGTATTTCTTCTACTTTTGGCATACACCCTTAGTCTCCAAGTTTGTTTTCCAGTTATCACCTCTACAGCATTTAAAACTTTCTGGCATACTATAATAGAATTTAATGAAAACTTATTGACATATTCTGGAAGAAAAGATTGAAGATGCCAGATTATAATTTATTTCCGTATGTAATATTACCTATTCATAACTTGTCTAACTTCATATTACGTTATTCAGCTCAGAAAGACTTTTAAATGTGACAATAATCCGATGTCTGTTAGAGCTAACCTTATGCCTTAGAATATTGCAGTTGTATGATCAGACTCACCTTCCTTTACATTGTACTACATTCCTTTGTCATTTGTTCACCTAGAGATTAATTAATTTTAAAATGCACACAACTATTTTTACCTGAAAAATATTGTAATAATTCTGAACATATTATCAGGTTTAGATTGATTATACACATAGAGTACCTAGAGCTTCTAACACTACTAACCATATTCCTAGAAACAACACATTTTTGCAATTCTAAATAGCTTTTCACTGACTCTTAATGGATTGTTAGCTATGCTTGGCTAGTAGAACTTTTTTTTAAAAGCAAAATATAACTTATTCATAGTTACAACTATTGCTTTTGCTTCTTAATTATTGATACTTATTTCTGAACTCTGTCCACGTAAGATGCACAAGTATTTTTACTTTTATTTTCAAACTTAAGGGACTTACTAGTTGTGGTTAGGCGGGTATCCCAGGTAATAAATTACATTAGTAATGTAGCACTTTCAGATTTTCTGAAGATCCATTTTAAAAAATATCTGCTTTGCTTTTCTTACAGTCACATCTTAGTTATCATGACTTTTCTTAAATAAGCAAAATTTTAAAGTACACTGTTAATGTTCCAATTTTTTTCCTTACATTGGGAATTAATATTTTTCTATAAAGGCAAAATCAAATGAGGAAGAACTAATTTACTAAATGAATATAAAACTGGAAGTATTTTTTTCTGGTAAGAATTTATCATGGTAACCATTCCGGTGGGATCTCTCTGCTGCAACATCTACAACCTAATCTGAGCTACACTAGGACTCTTTCTTAAATTAAAGAGCTAACCTGTTGTGTCTAGGTTTTCTTTAGTCAGTTCATAGTGTAATGTTACTTATTTGGAAGCACCTGCAAGAATCACATTGCCATTTGGTTTGGCTTAAGGATCTTAAATCGAGACATGCAAATACCTGGTTTTCTGCAGGAAACTCAGACCATCTGAATTTTTCTCTTCTTGTTTCCTAAAGCAGGTCTCAATTCTATTTGATCACAGTGTATGCTGGTACTTTTTACAGATCATGTGATAAACTGGCAATGCAGCTTGTGTCACAAACCTGTTTGCAATCGGAAAACCATCAAAAAGCCTTTTAATAATTTTTGCTTTAGTTACTGCTAAGGGTTAGATGGGTAGAAATAAAACTGAACTTTAAAACTTTTTTCCATGCTGTCTTTCAAAGCACATTTAATTAAAAATAGTGTCACGCCCAGGACTTTTCCAGATTTTAGTCTTCTCAGTTTTGGTATACAGGGCGCCATTGCCCTCACCAGGTCAGTAAAAAAATGGCAAATTTTGGCTTTAACATAGGCTCTCTGAATTATTAGGCGATAGCAACAAAATAGTATTTTGAAATTTGTACAGTTATAATATCATCTGCCTTCTAAAAGTCATGGCAGGGAATAAAAGGATTTGGTTTTTAAGGTTCCTTAATGCCCATTGGTATGTTTTTGTGATTGCTAATTACCCTTATATATCTTCCTCATTTTACTTTTTGGCGTATATAAAATATAAAGCAATATTTGTGTGTAATAAAGCTAAGTTTATCCCATTAATAGTTTGCAGTGAAAAACATTAGAAATCTGTTTTTGCAGTAGTTTTCCTTTCAAGTTGTATTCAGTGCTAGCCATTGACAGAAAAATGGTTCTATCAGTAGAAGATTCTAGTGACCAATATGTTCTCAAAACCTGTTTTTTTCTGAGCTCATCTAAAAGGAGAATGTGAAGGAGCAAAGACAGTATCAAACACCTGTCCTCAAAACAGATTCAGCTCTGATTTCCTGTTCAATACTTTTGATTTCTTTAGAATTAAAATATTTCATCTGAAAAAAAGGTAAAAGTTTTAGCAATTCATGTCTCCTGTTTTCAGTGTGCTTTATTGCTACTGTAAAATCTCCAGTTTAAGCTAAATCTGTTTAAAAAAAAAACTCATAAGATGGTCGTAAGTCCAGAAATAATTATATACTTGCTGATCATTTGAGAACAGAGTGGAGAATGGGGTAAGAGAAACTGCCCATAAGAGACACTCACACTGAAAATTAATAGAGAGATGAGAAGTCACACAGATAGACAGATACAGATAGATAAAGGGGAAGAGAAGAAAAAAGACAACAGTAATGGAACAGAGAAAATCATGTTTCGTTACAGCACAATGTTAGATATGACACTAAAAATAGGAAGTATACATATGGTTAGAAATGATCATCACTTCAGGGGTTTTTAGCGGTGGTATCTGACTTGGTTACCTTTTTCCAGATGGGATTCTGCTATCCATGTGCAATTTTGGGGGATGATTCCTCTTAATTTCCCTGGCAAGTTTTACTCAAAACTTCTAAGGAAATCTGTCTGCTTCCAATCTGTGACTGTTTGCTCCTCATGATGCTTTTTCTTTTCTGTGAATACAGTTCCTGTGTCACTGCTGCTCCCGTAGCAATGGGAATGAGAAAATCAAAGCCTAGGTTTCTCTCAGCAAAAAGATCCAGAAACTGAGATGGGTTGTATAGAGTATGAAGGATAATTCTCATGAGAAGAGTCAACATCTGAGAATTAAACTGTAAAACTAAATCCTGTTTTCATTCAGAATATCTTTATTTACAACAAATACTTCCTTAATAGGTTAATGTTATTTCAAATTAGTGGAATTTTGAACAAATATGCCAAAATATATAAGCATATTAAATATATTCCTGTATGCACCTTTGCAAATTACAGAATTGTTGAGGTTGGGAGAGACCTATGGAGGTCATCTGACCCAAATCTTCTGCTCAAGCAGGGCCACGCAAAACCAGTTGGCCAGGACTGTGTTCAGATACCTTTTGAATATCTCCAAGGATGGAGACTCCACAGCCTTTCTGGGCAACCTGTGCCAGTGCTTGGTCACCCTCACAGTAAAAAAGTGTTTTCTTATGTTGAGATGGAATTTCATGTGTTTCAACTAGTGCCCATCGCTTCTTGTCCGGTCAGCTGAGAAGAGTCTAGTTCCCTCTTCTTCATCCCCTCCTGTCAGGTCTTTATACACATTGAAAAGATTCTCACAGCCAGCAGGTTGTCCACCAGGACCTCCAGATACTTCTCAATGTCCTGTTGATAATAACAGCAATAGTTACTTATACCCAAAATATGAAGGAGTCTACAGTACACTTTGTAAATTGGTCTTTTCCCGTAACATGTGCAGTTGTTACATTAAGTGCCTTTCTCTTTCTCAAAGTGAAAGCCGTTTCCTTTCCAGTAAATAATATCAATTTATTTAGCAGTAGTTTCTAAGAAATTGTGAAAAACACAATAGTGGTATTTTTAGTGAAGTAAAGCCAGAAATTAGTGTCACAAGTGAGCATGGAATTTGGCTGAATTATTGATACAAACATTTCTATCACTGTAAAAAGTGATAAATCATCTCAAATTCCTCATAACTTATACCGGTTCCATCTCAAATAGCATAATGTCTTCTGGAAGTATAGTTGGCATTAGTTTAACAATGAAATAGTGTCTTGACTAAAACTTACTAACTCAGAAAACGTCACTTTTTGCAGCAGCAGTTATTTTATGGGTTTCTTATCCAAATATTCAGACAACCTATTCCTGTCCAGTTTTTTTTGGAATCTGATGCAACTACATATTATGATATGGTAAAAGGTTTAAGACCCATATTGATTTTATAGTAGTGTAAGATCAGAACTTAAAGTGTTCAGATACAGTTTTTTCCTCTTTTTCTTGGCAGTATTATGTCAGATAATGTCTCTTGAATTTAATGATTGTATGTTTGTCCTCTAGTTGCCTCTCTACATTTAGCTTTTGCCTGTGTAGCTTCTTAGTGCTACAGTCATCTTGGGGCAGTAAATAAATAAATAAGGGCTATAAAACTATTTGAATTACGTGCCAGTGGGGAAGAGAAGGGAAGCAGAAAGTAAAATTAGGCAATTTCTAATTAAAATACAAAGTCCAGATTTTTGCTCTCAGCTTTACTGTCACCACAGAGCAGCAAGAAATCACATTAAATTAATTGTGTTGATTTCTTTAAAGGATTTAATTTTTTTGGTATGCTCCACCTGATTTTCCCATCCTAATAACTGCATGGTTTTTATACGGAACAAAATAATAATTTTCACTTTTGAACACAGGCGTGTCGATGTCTTGCTATAAACTGTGGTTTCTCAAACTTCCCATATTTGTGCTTCTAAAAGCAGTGGCTGTCTTTTGACCAATGTACCCGTTCGGTCTCTATCCTCACCTCTTGCACACATCAGGTTTCCAGCTGGGGTCCCTGACCATGACTTTACCAACCATTCCAGTGTTACACAAAAACACAGCCTTATGTTGTCTACGGGACCCTACCTGGTGCAGTGTATAGAACGGAAAAAGACTGAGATTGTTGGTACTTCTTTTATGGAACAAAATAGGAAGAAATTTACAGTTGTCCTAGACAATTCTTGGTATCACTTGCATGCACATGTTGCCATATGCCAAACTGTAAGGAAAACTATGTCCAGAGTGATGAGTTCTTGCTCAGATGCTTGGAGGAAAGTTTAAGAGTCTTCCCTGGTGACACTTGTGGTGCCTGTGCGCTGTTGTAGTTCATGTTGTTCTTCATGTAGTCCAAGCTGAAGAGAAAACAGTTCTGACTTCCCAGGCCAAACCAGTTTTATCTTGTATTAACTCTGCAGACAAAACACTGTATTCTGTGCAGCTATGCAAAGTGCCAGCTAAAATACTGTGCTGCAGGATGGCCTCAGCTTTTCAACAGTCCCATAACCTGTTCCCACAGTAGCATTTTTATTCACTGAGGAGTCAGCAGGAGATTCATTCTGCCATTAAGGCATTCATGATCAGGATATTGAGGAGGATCAATGCCAATTTCTGTAGCACTGCTGAATATCCTGTGCCTTCATTCACGTAAGACCCATTATTATCTCTCCAAACCTGGGCTCCCTGCTACATCCAGTCTTTGCCTACTCCTGTGTCTGGTACCTGTCTCACCTATCTCACCCTGTGCATCTCTCACATTGAATTGATTTTTATGTGTTCAGCTTCAGTGCTTCAGGCTTCTGTATGCTTACACCTAGAAGTGACTTCTTGATGGGTAGGTACAGTACTTTTAGGAAAATGAAATGATCTCTCTCTGCTTGCCCCATAGGCACTGAGAAAAGTGGAGAGAGAAGTCCCAGTTCCCCATGTGCCACTCAGTTCAGCGTGGGGAACCTGGCACATTAGAATAATGGCATGGGTATTCGATGGAACGCATTGTATTATTCAGTGACTTATTGAGCTTTTCTTTACATGACAAACTGGACACATACCACAAGGAAGAAAACTAAACTAAGGAAATCTCATTTATTTTTTTTTTTCAAAGACTTTTTTTGGCCATGTTCAATTCACTGCTACTAAAATATTATTTCAAGTAAAACTTAGAGGCATAGTGGATCTAAAAAAAGTTGTATTTACTGTTTCTCTGAATAAGGTTATGTGCTCCTTGGTATCCCAAAGCTCTCTCTCAAGTGTTTTGGTTTTAGTATTGATTCATTTTACACATAGGGACTAATAATTACAGAGCAGCCTTTCATAGACAACTTTGTATATGAGGATGTTACCAGTGGGAGAAAAAGTCCCACATAGCCTGGAACATTTTACTTAATGTTTTTGTCATGTAGAGAACATATGACTTAATGAAAACATCAGTAGATGTCTCATCTTCAGATTTAAAATATGCCTTAGAGAAACAAAACTGCCTTTTTGTCTCTCTCCAAGGAGTTTTTCCAATCACTTTATTTCTGATATAGAATCATAGAATCGTTTAGGTTGGAAAAGACGTTTAAGATCATCTAGTCCAACCATTGACCCTACTCTACCAGGTCTGCCACTAAACCATGTCTGTAAGCACCACATCTACATGACTTTTAAACACATCTAGGGATGGTGACTCAACCACCTCCCTGGGCAGCCTCTTCCAATGTTTGATAACTCTTTCAGTGAAAATTTTTTTCCTAATGTGCAGCCTAAACCTCCCCTGGCACAACTTGAACCCTTTTCCTCTTGTCCTATGGCTAGTTACTTGGGAGAAGAGATCAGGTCCCATCTCACTACAACCTCCTTTCAGGTAGTTGCAGAGAGCAATAAGGTCTCCCCTCAGCCTTCTCTTCTCCAGACTAAACAATGCTAATTCTTTTATACTTGTAAACTATATTGTAGTGCATCATAGTGACGTCCTCTGCATTTTGATTTGTGGAAAATATTTTTGTTAGAAGTCATCACTGATTTTAAATTATAAACAATTGGCTAAAACCAAAGTTTCTTATCACAGACTCGCAAGCGTAGTTTGCCAGTCACTGGCTGTCATGGCAGCTGCCATGGGGGTGTCAACATTATTGGGTTAGTTTGCAGCATTATGCTGCAGCCTAATGCAGCAAATGCCCTGATTGTCTCCATTTTCTGTGCTTTGTTTCAGTTCATCGAGCATTTAGTGTCTACCGTGTAATGCTCCTCTCATTTACTTATCTGGAGAGATTTGATTGTGTGTAGAGACTCTGCAAACACACATGGTAGGTAGCTAGGGATATTGCAGTACTCCTTGCCCCTGTGGGATGACCAATGAGTCTTTGCTGGCCTGGCAGTCAACAGTCAGGTGGGAAAGGTTCAGCCTCCATTGCTCCCTGGAAGGGATTTGTCTTCGGTGCTGCTGAGTTACCATCCTCCAGCTACCTGGTTTTCTTCCTGGAGTTTTGACACCTTTTAATATCAGTGCGTTTCCTCTTCAAGCCTTGAGCTGTTAACAAGCCCTGTCTCAGGAATTTTACCTGTGCCTGGAATCTTACCTTTTCTATTTTGCATGGATACTAGTCTACATATTTTATTATAACTCTTGTTAGAACTAAGCAGTTTTCTCAGTAGATGTAGACAAGATTACACAACTGTGCTGTTGTGTCATTATGCAGTGGGTCATGGAGAGCTGAACATCCAGGAGGATGGTGATACCTGCCTGCCTGCAAATCTTCATGACGCACTCCTTCTTCAGGATCTCATCTTTCACCCAAACATTTTCTGGCTCAATATGCTTTCCTTTCTTACCAGCCCTACATTTTTCTGTTTTCACCTCTTACAGAAGTTCTTTCCAAACCCATCTCTCGCATCCCCACCCCTCTTCCTTTTATTGTGCTTCTTTTTCAACATTGCTGTTTCCAACTGATCTTCCCAATGGCGACAGCTGCTTTGGGCTCCCAGAAGAGCCAAAAAGACGGGGTCTCAGGGAAACAATGCTGCCTGCTGCCCATGTGTGCCATCCTCATCACGTCTGTGGTCTGCAGGTCAGCTGACTGGCGCATGTTGAAGTACCAACACACGTATCTGCCCTGCTGCAGTGAGTTGGAGTGTGAGTTCTACTGCTACCCCCCTGCAGACAGAGTAATATCCCAGGGCATACTTATTAGGGTGTCCTCCTGAAGCAGGTGGAGACCCCACTCTCCCTGTGTTACACCTCGTTCAATTGATGTCGAGCCTCTGCATTGCAGGGACCATTGCATTACTTGTAAGCAAAGCCTGCTTCTGCGATGTGACCTGTTACAGCTATTATTGGCAGCAGGATTGCATCAGTGTGTGGCACTGGTATGCCTTAGGATGGGCTGCTTAGGGGCCCACAAAACATAAAGTTTTGTGCAATAGCTTTCCTTGGGCAGCTTCGCATCACCTGGGAGCATTCAGTCTGGGATACCAGTCTAATTGATCTGAAATAAAATCCCTGAAACCCATACAGTGTGGGCGTAAGGAGCCTCAGCACCAACTGCTTTGATTCCTGATCTGTCTCCATTCTGCCTCATGACTTGCTAATAGAGACACACTCCAAATTTCTCCACTCAGTTCTGAGTCAGTCATACACAGTGGGCAAGGCCTGCACCTTTGGACTTTATCCTTTCATACTTTCCCGCAACTGGAATTTCAAACACACCCGCTTCCTTCTGTCTCCAATTCAAGTGTGCTCCCACTTTTCTAAAGCAGCCCAGTGCCCCTAACATAAGCATTGAATTAAAAATGGTTCACATGTTTTTCATTGTTGGTATATTACTAACATCTCGAGCAGAAGTTTAATGTTGAGATGCCCAAGCTAATATTCAGCACCTCTGGCAATGTATGTACCCAATATAGGCTACTTTGCATTGCTTCATCATGTTTTCAAACTGCTTTAATTCAGTTGCATTTCCATACATAGATGTCTCTTTTCTCTACCAGCTATGATAAATTGTGTGCATGTTTTTAAATACAAAGCAGAATAAGAAGTGGGGCAAAGACCTTCAATACAACTTGTAGCGTGGTATTTAGAATAAATAGTGAAATTTTTCCTAAGTACTGATAAAAGTATGACTAATGAACTGTTATCTTTTATCTGCCAAAAGAGTTATTGACAAGCTATTAGAAAGTTAAATTTAATATAAAAAAAGCTATTTTGTACCAAAGGTACATTTGCAGTGGCAAAAGCTATATTGTGGAAATGGTGAGAATACTCTACGTGGTTTTTTTCTTTATTTTTTTACCTCTATATCCATCTCTCAAAATACTGTCTATGTTAAAATTTATTGTGTTCTTCAAAGCCTCAAGCTGCGACCCTATAAGATCATATATAAGACTAATATGCCTTATTTAATCATACCAGTCTTAGCAGGATCAGAGCCTTACTTTCAATTAAGTAATAAATCCCAAGAGATAAACATCCTCAAATTCCGCTAAAAAGTAAAAAAAATTAAAAGTTAGAGAATACACCTCAAAAATGTCATTGTTTGTATCTGTACAGAATTGTTTGCAGTTTCATTACATTATTCCTATTAAATCTGTAGGGCAGGAAACATGCAAATTACAGACCGGAATAATGTATTTTGTTATTCTCAGGAACAAAGCTAACTCAAACTTCATGTTAAAGAGTTGTATTAAATTCTAGGCACAACCTCTTTAATTATAGCGGTCCCTGTAAATTTGTTCAGGGGGAAAGGAATTGCTAAGTAGTTTCAGAAATTCCTATTTCCCTTTTGTAGAAGAATAATGAAAAGTGTGAATCACACTTTCCACATAATTTAATGAAATCCTTCATTAGTGAGAAATGACATTTTTATTCCGTATTAAATAAGTTCTTTGTGCATACGAAGTAACTCTCTTAATTTGTTTACAATTGCTAGAAATCTGTTACCTTTATAGGATGAATACTGATTGCTATGCCATAGGTATTTTCACAACCGAATCAGTTTCAAATGAAGGTTACAAACAGCATGCTAAACCAATTGCTGAAAGAGAATATAATGTTATTTTTCAGTACTACTTTCAATTAAAATGTACTCCTTCTGTAATCCCACAGCTGACCAAACAGGAATGTTATTTATAGGGGATGCAATAATACAGGTCAGTAAACATTCATTTTTTCCACAGATATTTGTTTCATACTTGCCTTTATGTTTATTTCATTAACTAACTTACACATTGCAAATCATTTTCTCCGTATTGTATCTATTTTTAGGTTAATGGTATAAGTGTCGAAAGTGCTACCCATGAAGAAGTGGTAAGTCATTCCACTTTGATTTTTTGATAGTGTACAGCATATCCTGTGTCCATGCTGTTCTATCTCTAGCCTTGCTTCGTATGAGTTTACTCTTTTTTACTATAAAGACACAGTGCTATAGTCAGCTTTGTCATATATATGATTACTAAAAGCTTAATTTTGGCTGTTAGCATTTGTTATAGTTTCTGCAGTCTTACTGTGACTCTTCTTCATAGTAAAATATATGCACTTGTGGCACAAGTATACCATTCCAAAGTTGAGTATCCATCATTGTTTCTTATACCTTTTACATCCCGTAGCTAAAATAAGTATTTCAAAGCACAAAATAAGGCAAAAATACAAAATCCTAGTAGGTTACCTCTGTTCTGTCCAGCAGAGTGCAACTGCTCTTCCCAGAATAGGAACTGTATCATTTTTATCAATAAACACACGATCTTTTTCTTTTTTTTTTTTCCCCCGTAAACTGTACACTTGGCTGCTTGCCATGAAAATTCAATAGAATGCAAACAAAAAATTAAAAGGCCTTTACTATTTAAGAATGAATGGTGAAAGTATGAAAAACATACATTTCCTTTTTTATGATGCTACTGTATATACCAAAATGTCCTTTGGGTGACTACAATTAGTCTTTCAGGGTCTGCAAATAAATTGAATAGTCTTTTATATATATAAATGTGAATCTGTATATAACATAACATATATGTGTGTGCACATGTACCATCTTTATGGATTATGCCTTTGGTATACTGCCTGATCCATTGGGATTGCAGGTGCTCCTAAAGGGTTCACCTGCTGTGGCAGTACATTTAAATGGTAATAAAATTCTCACCTTCTTAGCATTGCAGGAACAGGGATTGAATTAGTTTAGTAAATAATCTGTTTTAACCTACTGTAAAAAGAGCACTTAAAAATTAGAATACGTGGGGTGAGTGTCATGATCCTGCTCAGGTATTTAAAAACTTTGATTCCCATTGCCTTCAGTGCAATTGAAAGGGACTCAACTTTTGTAGGTCTTACGCCTGTATGCACTGAAAAATAGAAAATCTAATTAATGCTTTGCTACCTATTTCTAAATGTGCACTTGTGTGAGAACATGGGGGTTCCTGGTGGGAAATGTGTAAAGGAACACAGCTATTTTATTTGGTGAAATGATGTAACATGACCTAATTTGAGTTGTGCCCTATTTATATTTATGTACCATATACATTATTGTTGTGGGCTGTGGTGCACTGCATAGTGCTCCTGTTTCATGTTAAGAATTCTCAAGCGTTATGGAAGTATAGATAGTAATAACAATAGCATACAATGTTATACTTAAACTGTTTCTAAACGCTGGGACAAGAATGGGAGGAATCGAGAAAGCAGTGGCGTTACATGTTTTTAAATTTTGTTTTATTTTGTAAGTCATTTTAAGATGCTATTTATCAGATTTTTTTGAATTTTCTTTATTAGGAAGCAAGAAAGGTGTTTAAACATTGGCTATTTTTGATGATAACCATAGGACTAAAATGCACTTCTTGTCTTCAAGCCTGAGTGCACATATTGGACACATCCTTATTCCTAGCTGGTACTCCCGGAGGTTATAGGGCTATAGATAATAAATAACCATACTAAGGAAATCTTCACAGAATCACGGAATCACAGAATTGTTAGAGTTGGAAGTGACCTCTAGAGATCATCTAGTCCAACTGCCCTGCTGACGCAGGAATGCCTAGAGCACATTACTCAGGACTGCATCCAGGCNGCCCAGGATTCCATTCCATCTTGTACGTAATAAGACCATACCCACATGCAAGAAAGGGGCGAATACAGAAAACGTACAAAGATCTCAACTTCAGGCTGGGAGAAGATGAAGGCACACATCTCTCTATCTTGTTTTTCATGGGAAAACCAGTGTGTGTGGATTGCTGCGACACACTGAAAAGGCCCCTTGCCCAGGATTGTACAGCACACTGTGGAATGCAGTCGCAGTTTCTGCATAGCTTTTGAATCTGGTGATGTTCAGTTTAGAGGAATCTTGAGACTGAAGAATGGAATTATGGTGACTAGTTCTAGCATGATATGCTGACTCTGGCTGGTGTATTAATAATGTTCAAGAAACAGACCAAGGTCTTCCGGTGAGGTTTTGTTTGCTTAAAAGGAAAATTATTAAAATGTTTTTTAAATTGCTTTATAGAATTAAGATGGCAAGGACTTCTCTTGCGAAAAAATAAAATAGGGAACTTTCTTCTTCTAAAGAATGATGCTTCTGTAGCATTTTCAGTGTTTAGATGCTTGCAGCTGAACCTCAAATTAAAAAGTATGTATCAGTAGTTACTCTATATCACCTATCAGAGTTTAGACAAGAGGTAAGCCAGAAATTGCTGGATGAATTTCCAGAATATTTTTACCATCACATGTTCTCCAGTGGGCCTAAGATGAGTATCTTAGACCAATGTTCTGGCAGCATTTCTTGCACTTTTCCCTCCACTTCATATTCTACCCCAGCTTCCACAGCAGCACTCGGACTGAAAAGCATTGAAAAGCACAGAGGATGGGAGATGGCTGGAAACCTGTCAATTTTGGAAGCCACTGAAACAAATCACCAGCTCTTGAGCGGGTGTATCCAGATGGCTCCTAGCAATACCTTGTTTCATAGCATCTATTCCCAGTGCTGCCTATACTCTATTCTGTCCTGAACCACCAAGATACCTCAGCCCTATCCTTCTCCTGTACATCACTTCCAACAATTCTACACCATATAGCCTTGATAGGCCACTGCCTCTGCTGCAGTGATGAAGGCTGATTTGATAATGGATGGTCTAAGGTTTAGCAGCTTCAAGGCTTTTTCTAAGGATTCTTACCTAGCCTTATAATTATGAAAATTTTATTGGATTTCATTTGAAAATGCAGTGGGTACTTGCTATTCTCACTGACTTAAAGAAAAGCAGCAGTCCATAATATGCTTTTTTTTTTTTTTCCTTTTTATTCTTCTAGTTATTTCATGTGGTTTTGAAATACAGTTTAGCACAATGTTTCATCTAACCTGAAACAAAATAATTTATTGAATACTGATTAGTTTTTAACTGATTTATATCATTTATCGGATTGACTGTATGTGGATAAAGCCAGTTCACATTCACTCCATGTGCAGTGCTTTTCCAGTCTGTGGTGCAAGGCAGTATAGATAAAAATTGTTTCCCCCTGTTGGCTGTTTATTGGCAGCTATCAGTCGATTCACTGACAACTGTATGTCAGAATAGCTTCTGTAGCAACCATAAATGACATGGGCTTTGACAGTCTTATCAGCAAGGCAGAAATTACAGGGGCAAAGGAACTGAACTTGCTTTTATTACTTGGAGGTGATCTCTCTAGGTCAAGATAAAGTGCAGCTGCATGATCTTGCGGTTCCTTTCTTTGTGTTAATACAATCAGGCTGAATCTCTAGAGTAATTACAGACAATCTCAGTAAAGCACAGAGCCAGGTCTGTTGTGTATTATTGGACTGCCCTCCTGCTGCTTGTATTGTTGTTGCACATACAAAAACTCTAAACTTCCTGAAAGCTATTCCCCACAAAATGGTAAGCTACATCCCTTACGGACTGTTTTTCAGTACCAAGAAGCGCTTCAGAACTGTGGATGTAACACAGCTAAGCTGCAGTGGTGAGGAATGACAGAGAGTGACATACTCTTTGCCCTGTACATGGGAATTCAATAGAAGCATTAAACAAAACTTCCTGGAACAACCGTAGGCCACATGGCTGAAGGAAGCTCCAGAAGGAAGAGAGCTCTTAATGGGCCAAGGAGACAGATCTGCAAAGAGACTTTTCTACTACCACAACCCGCCATCGTGATCAGAATGGGGTTAGATAAATGGGTCAGTTGGTAGAGGAAAGGGCTGATTCTGTGAGATTTGAGATGAGGTAGGCTATTGCCAAAGTTCCTGAGAGAATGGAAGATGGTTTATTTCTTATTTTTATCAAAATTATGTCATTGCATTTTTATGAAATAATGTTGAGATTTCTCATCCAAAATAAAAATGTCCTTATTTGAATATGATGGTTTTGCAATTGAAAAGAAATGCTTCAAAACAAAGGGTTCATTTAATGTCCCTAAGCTTTCAACTTGTAGAGATCAGTTGTTTGTCAGTAGTTGCTATTTGTAGATGGAACATGTCAATGATGATGCACTTGTCTGCTACCTCTCAGAAGGTAGCAGACAAGTGCATCTCATTTTTGTTGGATTACAGAGGCCCAGAGTTTGTGCACTTGCACACAAACATGACACATAAACATCTAAAGTGAAATTTATATTTAATTTAGGAATATGTCTGAGTGATCCATTTAACTTTTAAAAAAAGAAAGCCTTCAGCTTACATTCTTGAGGGTCCATGGGTCCCTATGTCTTTTTTGTTTGATGAAAGTGGATGTGTTTAAACTTTCTGTATGGCACAGATCCAGAACGGCAATAATGTGGCAATAATGTTTGCTTGAAAAAAGGTTTTTAAGGTATGCAAAATAGGAAATCCTACCCCTAAGTTCGATTTAGGGTTCAGAGACCAGATAAACCATCAGCTTTGAGTTTTACATACAGTGCAGTACATTTGAGCACGTAAAAACACCACTGAAGGTACAACGTATTAAGCTATTAATATAGTAGCTTAGTGATTAAGGGTAGTTGTCCAGAAAGCAGGAGGTTAAGGATGAAAGACTCATCTAACTTTTAGGAAATCATACCTGCGTCTTCTGTGTCTGTAAAGAGTGCCCTATTTTCTGAGTGTGTCCATCAGGTTAGGTGAGAGGCAGTCCAGCAATTCTGTTCAAAAGATGTTCAGCAATGAGGCTTGCATAGTCTCAGTTCACACTGGGTTGCATTTTACACTTAACATTGTTAACACCATACAAAATTTTTAATCAATGGGAGCTTGTCAAAGGTCATTGACAAATTCTTTTGGCTTGCTTTATTTTCATCTGGCACCATGATCTTTTACATATTCAGTCATCTACTTCAAGACGGGACTTCTGAAACGTCACCCTCCAATATAGTTTGAACACACTTCTTGCTGCGTGTATTCTGGGTGGTGAAGGCCTCTTTTGTAAATACCTAATTCAAGATTACAGATTGTACTGTGTGATCCAAGGGACTATGTTCTGGATCTGGCTGGGATGGAGTTATTTTCTTCATAGCAGTCAGTATGGTGCTGTGTTTTGGTTTGTAACTAAAACATTGTTAATAACAAGCCAGTGTTTTCGTTACCGCTGAACAGTACTCGCACACTATCAAGGCCTTCCCTTTTTCCAGCTCTTCCACCTCTCAATGAGTAGGATGGCAGGGGGCAAGAAGTTGGAAGGCGACACAGCCAGGACAGCTGACCTGAATTGACCAAAGGGATTTTCCATGCCATATAACATCATGCTCAGCAGTAAAAATTGCAGGGAAGGTTTTCTGGGGGAAGCAGCCATTGACTGGAGACTGGCTGGACATCAGTCTAATTGCAGGAGGCGGTGGGGCATTGCCTTTGCATCACTTGTTCTGTTTTTACCTTTATCTTTGCTTCACTTATTAAACTGTCTTTATCTTGAAGGTTTTGTTGCTTTTGTTCTTCCTATTCTCTCCCTTGTCCTGCTGGTGGGGGGAGCGAGTGAGCGGCTGTGTGGGGGCTTAGCTGCTGGCTGGGGTAAACCCACCACAGACTACTAAAAGGGATGCTAGTGGCAACGATGGAGATACTGAATTACTTCACTAGTGGCAGCCATAGTGATAAGCTATTAAGGGGCAGAAGCAAGTACATCCTTCTTGGGTTTTTTGGTGTTGGGGTTTTGTTTTTTTCCTGTTTGTTTGTCTTTTTGGTGTTTTAATTATTTTATTATTTAACTGTAGCTCTAACAAATGTTTTCAAGAATTTTCTTTGGATTTTTATTTTCTTTTCTTTCACAATGCATGATTGGATTCCTTGGTGTTTAGACTTTTTCCCCTTTTATTATTAATTTCTACCATTTTAGAGTATCTGCTGCTTCACCCTTATACCATGTGAGGAGGTGCACTGAATAGGCACAAACTCAGATACCCTGCATTTTACTAAATGGAAGATTACGTGTAAGTGTTTGTCAGTTTGGCTGACAGGTGTTAAAGACTTAAGACCCACTGGGGTAAATACATGGGAGAGAAGGCTACAGGATCTGGGAATTATAGGAAAGGAGGCCAATTTGTTCTGTCTACTACGTGCCATCTTCACAACTGGCACTCTAGAGATGCTTATGTAGATAGCTGATCCTGATTGTACCACATACGGAGTTTTGTTTCTTGACCCTTGACCTTCCAGCAAGGTTAAAAGGTGATTACTTCCCTGCAAGCCAAACAACTAGCTGGTCTGTCAGCAACATTTTCACAACAAACTGGCTTTCCTGTTTTTCACTTCTGATGACTGGAATTCGCCTTTCTCCACAAGCTGCTACTATCACACCTTAGTTCTGGCTAAGGGTATGGATAGAAACATAAATAACTTGAAATCAGGACTGAGGAAAATCCTGCTTTTACATTAGGTAATACAATAGACTGTGGAAAAGTGAAAATAATTTATTTTCCTTGAAAAATAAGTTTATTTTTAGAAATAATGTGTTGGTGTGTAGAGACTGTGAATAGAGAAAATGTTAATTCAGAGATTAATATAGTTTCTGTATTGCTCATCTGAGTGGAAAATTAATTTTATTTCCCTGGTGCCTAATCAGGTTATCACCCTGTACAACACAAAAGGAACAGTGAGCTCTCCTGAGGGAAGAAAGAGAGGGGAAAGCAGAGGGGAAGAGTAATTTGACTGAAATTCACAATGAAGGGATACCACTTGGTATCCACTTGGCTGGGACTTCAGTTTTCAAGATATTCACAATAAACTGTGAAATAAAATGAAAAACAATGTGACAGTCTGCTGATTCAACAGAATTTTTCAGGCTGGTGAGGATCATAGAATCTTAGAATGGTTTGGGTTGGAAAGGACTTTAAAGATCATCTATTTCCAACCCCCCTGCCGTGGGCAGGGACACCTCCCACTAGACCTGGTTGCTCAAAGCCCCATCCAACCTGGCCTTGAACACTTCCAGGGATGGGGCCTCCACAACTTCCCTGGGCAACCTGTTCCAGTGTCTCAACACTCTCACAGTAAAGAATTTCTTCCTAATATCTCATCTAACTCCACCCTCTTTCAGTTTAAAACTGTTACCCGTGGTCCTATCGCTACACTCCCTGATAAAGAGTCTCTCCCTATCTTTCCTGTAGGCCCCCTTTAGGTACTGGAAGGCCGCTTTAAGGTCTCCCTGGAGCCTTCTCTTCTCCAGGCTGAACAACCCCAACTCTTTCAGCCTGTCTTCATAGGAGACGTTGCTCAGCCCTCTGACCATCTTTGTGGCCCTCCTCACCTGAGCAGGTGAAGGATAAGGGAGAGCTGTGAAGACTGACAGTAGGACTCAGTGGTTCAGTGGCGATACAGGAGAAGGTCATCTCCTATACAAATGGCAGGATAGATAGGTTGTCCACATTGTCTTTCTTCTACATACCACTTCTGTGAACAGCCCTCTTGTCCACAGTGTTCTCTGCAACAGCATTTGAGGGAAACTAGGGAAATCGCTGCTAAAGGCTACTGAGAATACTGAGAATACTTCCTTGTTTGACCTTTTGTGGTACGGGCTGGGTGCTTCTTTCTCTGTACTTAGTGGGAGAGGGAAATAAAATTCAGAAAGACAGTAGCGAGTCCCTGAGGTGAGCACTGCCCTATGATGAAATGCACTAGAAGCACTTATTTGTATCCACTGTAGGCAAAATGTAGATGGTGTGATGGTTTTTCCTCACTGGAGCTTTTCATGATTTGGTTGGACAGCGTGCCACGAAAGGTTGGGCCAGCTGATCTTTTGAGGTCCTTCCCAGCCTGGGCTGTTTCATGATTTATAATTAGTTCAGATGTAAGTTTGGATCAAATTAATCCCATTTCAAGATAATAAATGGTTTACTTCTGTTAGCTAGAAAAGGCAGAAATGAGGGGCTAGGTATATAAAATTAAAAGCTAGGTGCTACATGATGTTTTTTTCTTACTATATCCTATTCATATATTTTTATAGTAAATTAGTGTGTTTCATACACTTTTAGTATTTCACACAGATGTTAATCATTGGAATTTTATTCACTGACCCAGGAAAGTACTTAGAAACACTTCTTTCTTTTTATTTAGGAGTAGTCTCAGAGAACGGAATCACTAAATAAGCAATATCCATTAAACCAGAGAATCCATTCAGTGGAGATTGGTTTAGATTTTCAGAATTTGAACTGCTTTTAGCCAGTAGTTATCAAGTGGTTTTGCCAGATCTTTGATACCTTCAGATGTTTATTGTAATACTATTTAATGTGTTATTGGTATGTCTGGCAGGGAGTGGTGAATGTGTACTTCAATAGGCTGATTCATTGATGCACAAGGAATAAATCTGAAAATTGCTTATCTTCCTTGAGATAATGAAATTTTATTTTCATTCATCTCTTATTCCATCATTTATTCTGTGTTAACTATTTTAGAATCAGAGTTCGCTGCATGGTTTTCTGGAATTCATTTACAAGTGCTAGAACATAGATTATTAATTTTATCCATATAATATCAGAAAGAAAAAGGTCAAATAGAAAAAAAAAATGGAAGGTACATACCTATAAAGATATGTAACGCTTAACTGCTCAACAAATATCTCATATCACGTTTTATAAAATAATAAAACCCATAGAATTATAGTGATGGATTCATAAAATCAATAAAATCATAAAAAGAATTATAAAATAACTTGTCAAATTGATAGATGCTTGTGAAGTAACAAAAATACATTCTTGTGATTTACTGATTTTATTGTGTAGTAATATCTGATAGTCATATTAATGACTAGGTTTTATTGATTTATAGTGTTATTAAAATCATTAATGTACTTCTAACGTTAAATTAGGATACGTATTTACAACGTGAAAACTGTGGTGTTGTGTTCTTTAGGCTTAACTACATGTTAATATTTGAATATATACTTCAATAATACTTGAGGCAACAACCTTGTGACATTTGGAGAAAGTAAAAGTTTTCATTTGATATCCATGGAGGGTTTAATACCGTAAGATTCCCACCAGAAATAATCAGCAGTACAGACCAAAGTTCAAGAGAAATGCTCGTTGCTTTGCTAGGTTGCCCAGCTAGTTGCTACATTAAAATGTAGGGATACCCTTACAGACATACACACGTCTGACCCAAGACTGATGCTTAACTTCAGGTTATTCCTTGAACTTTTACAGTTTTTCCTGCAGGAAGCTTTTCAGTTTGAACATGCTGTTTCACTCAAGAGAAAATGTTATGAAGTCAAAAAGAACAGTGTAACTGAAATCTGACAAGCATAAAACGAGAGTTTGGCCACTTAAATGAAGGAAAACACAACTATTTTTCTACGTAGAGAGAGTGTGCATGTTTCATTTCTTGGACATCTGTCTTAATGCTGCCAAGATGAATATTCTCAGTACTTTCAGCAATACTCTGCATGGTTCACTTGAATAGTTAGCCCATTGTACTGCAATTTTGTTGTTCTGTCAACATAGGAGAAATATTCCGCTAATATTGAAATGGTAATTCTAACAGATTCAAAAGAAACAGTAACTCAGATTTTCTCACATCATGTGAAGACTGATTCCTTTGAATGTCACGGAACTGTTTGGCTTTTTCTTCAACTGCTTGGCTCTCCCACTTTCTTAGTACTTGCCAAGATTTGCTTTTAGATTTCTTCATTTTAGTAAATTATTTCTGTTGAGAGATTAAAATGATGTTATAAATGGTTTTCATCTAAATGAAGTTGTGCTTCTGTATTCCCTATCCCTTGCTGCCTCACTTGCACACCCTAGCAAAAGCAATCTGTTCCTCCCGTTCTCTTTTTTTCAGACACACTGGAAGAACAGGTGGATGCTTCTAAACAGCTTTTTAAAAATGAACAGTTACCAAAAAGAAAAAAAGACACAATAGAATTATGCACACTTTCTGAAATAGTCTATATACATTACTGCAAAGTTTAGCTGGAATTACATCTTACTGTATGGGTGCAAGTTAAAAAAAAGTATCACACAGAAACTTAGCAGTAGTGTCTTAAATCACCTCAACATCACACTCTGTTTCCAGGAATTGCCATGTGTTCAAGTAATGCAGATGCAGTAGAGTGGAAATAAGAAATCAATCTCTGTAAGAATTATATTCAACACATAGAGAAGAAGTGTGTGTGCATTTTTGTGTGAGTGTATGTTTTGTCATGGCAAACCTAAAAAAATATGAAATAGAATAATCAAACAAAGCAGCTGTTGTGCTTCCAGAGAGATGACAAACAAGTGTCAGGAAAATGTCATAGAGGAAAGAAAAGGAAGAGCAGTAGGAAAGCACAGAAAATCTGTTCATGACTTTTTGAAAGGGCTTTTGCTGGTGCTTTCCCTGATCTCACTCATGTGACTATTAAATAAAAATTAAAAGAAGAAGTAAAAACTTAAAATATGTAGCTCACTAACCTAAAGTGGCTTTCCTTCTCATATATATGTTTTTGGAGAGCTTAATTAATCAAGACTTGAGAGGAAATAAAATCAAGTTACATACTTTCACAACCTTGACATTACCACATCCCTTTTCCAGATTCTCTCTGTTCATGAAAGCTGAAGAGAGAGGAAGGGGAAAATGATGGTGATTTCTCTAGAACAACTTGGCAGGGCTATGCTGTGAAATTATGTCGGGGGATCCATCCTTATGGGTACCCACTGAGTCTCCCTTTATTTTTTCAAAGTATTTTTATGTGAAATGCTTTTAATCTTTTGAAGATTAAGCATTTTCTGAATTTTCTTCTTAGATTTAGTTTCACAGTTGTTTCCTCAAAAAATGAAAATAAAAAGGTATTTGAAAAGAACAAAACCAAAACCTTTAACATATTGTACTTTTCTTACTCGAGCTGATTTCCAACACTGACCTACATTGTCACTGGATATTGGAAAAGGAATGTAGAAGGTTTTACATATCAACTTTACTATTACTAGTTTCTGTGTATGAAGTATGATTTATTTAGTTTGTGATCAAGCGTATTGTCTTCCCAGTATGTTCTGTTACCATTATTTCTTATATTGGGCAGTTCAGGGCATGGAATAAGGGGGTCGTATCTTGACTGGCTTCAATGTGCTCCAGGCTAAGAGGCTGTCTCCCGTTGCACGCACACACATGAACAGGAACAACATGGGTAGAATCCATCAGCCCTAAATATTACTGACAGTGAGCTTGCTGAAATGATTGCAGACTCACTGCTTGCTTTTCCCATTATTAGGAGATTTACGTTTGGAATTAGCCAAAGCAGGCACGTAGATTTGAAAGCATTTGTAAGTCACTTTCAAACACAATGCAGTTTTCAGATACAGCTGTACAAGAAACTGCAACATTGCTATAAATAAGTTTTCATTAAGAAACTGTTTCACCATGAAACATTTAGTAAGTTTCTCTTTAGTTAAAGCATTTTAATATATTTTTAGGACTAGAGAGACACACAAATAAAAAAACCAAACCCATACCAAGCTTTTGAAGATTTTACTTTCTTAACTTCATCTTGGTAGTTCTTAGAGTTCCTTTGTCATTGGGTCAGTCAGTCCCAAAAGAATGCTTTAGTCATCTATTATGTGGACAGCAAATACCTGTTAATGGTGAGTAGATAGCTGCAGAACATCTGCATGCATCAAAGGGCTGAAGCAGAAACTGAAAGAAGTGAATGAATCCTTTTATTAGGGAGAATTTATTAATGGGTTTAATGTAGCTGCTTTCATTAGTTAAGACTTACCATTTTTTTTTAGAAAATTAGCTGGTGCTATGTAGATGGACAGTAACAGAAGGACAGAAAAAAACCCCAAACATTAATAGCAAGAATGCTGATTTGTGACATTAGAGTTCAGAGGGAAGTTCTGCTGTTTATAGTTTTCCTATTCTTTCAGTGACCCTATAGAATTTTTCTCAGCTATATTTCTTGGGGATCTGGTCCTAGTAGAACAGCAGCCCTGTTATCATGATACTGAGACAAATAATTAAAAAGTGTTTTTCACCTTGCTTAGGAGAAAAAGATCTGAGTTTAGTTTCATTTCTCTGGGTGCTAATTTGCCATAAGTATTTTGTATCCCAGCACTGCATAAAAATAAAGCTTCATAAGGTCAGCAAATTATAGTACAACTTTAAAATTTTGTGGGATGTACAGTTCAACCTCACTGTTTGCCAGATGCTCTAAGAAATGTGATTATTTCATCACTGAATGCATCTGGCAGCATTCCTCATTAAGTAGCAAGTTATAGAATACTTTTGGTCTCCAGTGTCTTTTACATGCAAATGATAAAGCTCACATGCTTTAAAACACATTTTTGCCATTTAACTTGCACCCTTTTCCACCTTTACAGTGCTTTTGTAAAGGACAGGAAAATTTCAGAGACAGATTTCAGAAAATGGAGTAACACATTATGGTACCTGTGTTAAATGTGTACTTAAAAATATTACATAATTTCTGTAATGTACTTGTGGAAATCCACTTTCTTTCAAGCTCTAAACATGTTAAGAAAGCATCCACAATTAAGTAGCTCAGATTTCAGAACTACTATTTTACCCCCATCTATTTCACAATCACATACTTCCCTGGGTTAGAGAAGCAGCAAGTACTCTGGCATTATGAGCATTTACAGTGTGCATAATCTTCAAGTACAAAAGCAGAATTACTATAATTAAAACTGATGGAACAGTTCAGCTACCTGGCACAAAGGAGCTATAGGAAGAACTGAAGTCTTTGTTAAGCTATGAACACAAAGTGTAGCACTTCTTAGATAAAGCACATAGAGAGTGCGGCTGGACAGCTATGATTTTAAGCAGTACTTCCTAAGGGTAAAAGGAGTTGAGATTTTAAAAACTTTTGAAAATTTTTAAAAAAAAATAAATCTGTGCCTCTTTTAACCCTTTTATTTTATATTTATTTTATTTCTAACTGTTGAAAGACCTACAAAGGATTTATAACAAATTATACTAGCCTCTTTATTCATAAATAAAGGGGCTCTTCCTTCCATCTTCTCTTTCAACCTGTATAAAGCTGAGCACCATGGAGGGAGACCAAATATTTAAGCTAGAGGAGAATGTTGGAATAAGAACAAAAGGGTATAAACTATCCATGGATAAGTCTGGAGTGTCTTTGAAAGGGCTGGTAGGAAAAGAAATTACCTGGTTTTAAAACAGGACTTGATAGATTCAGGAACAGTGCTGTATAGTGTCCCTTGTTATCCCTGACAGTTGCTAGGAAGACCTGTCCATTCTTGCTTCCTTTGATCCTAATATCCTGTGCCCAAACTAGTCTGTGTCTTCATTTGTGGTCACTGCTGCGTTTCCACTCTAGTTGAGCTGGCTTCTCTGAAGGAGTATCCTCTCTTTCTCATTTCTTGCCCCCCTCCACCACCTTCCTTTGCTTATCTAAACAATGTTTCCTGGTTTTGTCTAATTCACTGCCTTGTATTGGGTGACCCTCAGTGTTTCATCAGGGTAAAAAGGGCTAGGAGTGCTATACACTCTAGCTCAATGTTATTAAGAGGACCAAGCTGCAAGCTAATGAAGAGTTAGTGTACACCCTTGTGATGTTGAATAGATTAATTAAATAAACGTGTTTGTAAAAGATTAGACTTACACTGTTTACATAAGTGAAACTCAGTTATTTTGCATTTTGTAAATTTCCTGAAATGGAAAGGAAAATATAAGTTATATAGAGGACTTACACCCACATAAAATTAACTCATTAATAACATTGTTGTATTTCCGATCACAAAGAAGATTAACAACCTCCTTTGAGATCACTGTATGAACTGTACATAAGTATTGTTTCTCTTCAAAAAGTCATTGACTTAATGGGACTGTGATCTAAACAAGTGAACGGGTCTTATAGCTGTCACTAATATTTCAGGCACATTTGTTTAGCCACTGAATTGAGGCTGGATAATGGCACCTCCTCTTGTTCCTTATTGTAGAGAGCAGACAAAACAGCTACTCATAGAGCAGGAGTGTATTCATATACTTCAGATGGCAAATAAGCTAGCACATTCCATCAAAACTATTAAAGGACTGGATCAGGATATCAAAAGGTTTTTTGCTGCTGTTGTTTTTTGTCTAGTATGGTATTAGACAGCAAAAAGTCTAATAGAAAAAAGTACAGCCCTGTATTTAAACAAATATGGCTCTAGCTGTAATCAGTAGTCTGGGGGAAGAGAAACTCATTCTTCAGAAGACTGTAACATGTCGATGAGATTTGCATGATGTTGTCCTCATCAATTGGAATGATTTTTTCCAGTACAGGAAATGTTTAGTATTGAATAAAGGATTATACTTTATGGTGACCTGGGCTGAATAAATATTGGCCTGTACAGTAGCAAAATTGCAAGGAATCATGGACTAGGGTCCTGAGACAGTGTGCAGAAGGTTCGGGTATGGGACTTTGCATAACAAATTTCTTTCTCGTGCCTGGTGAATACTGCAGATGATCTGCTCTTTAATGGTGGTAGTAGCACTTTCATGCTTGGGGAATTGTGGAAACAAAGGGATTCAAGACTGACATAAAGGGGTACTATTATTATGAAACAGTGCTGAATTTTGTCCATAAGTATTCCTATTATCCTATTATGTTCTTCTACATGCTGTAAGAATTTCAGTGTAAAAGAGGAACACTTTTTATTTTCTAGGTGCCCCAGTTCTTTAAGCCTGAAACGGTGAACATATCGATGATTACAAGTAAATTCTATGCTTGTTCCAAAGTGAAGTCTGTTGAGCTGATCAGTCCATAGGTCTAGGACTTCTATCTCGTACTTCAGCAGTGAATGTGTAGACAGCAAAAGCAGTTCTTAGTGCTTCTTATGTTTAGTCCTATATTAACTCTGGATGTCTGTGAAATGTCCATTAGACTCAGAAGACTTAGTACAAAAGGATCATTGTGGAAAAGTTTGTTGCAAGAAAGGAAAGCAGTGCCGAACTCGTCAGCAATTTTTAAATCAGGGAATACAGCCCATGACCTACTGGATTTGATAACTTCAAAAGCTTCTGGTTTAGCTTTTGCACTTGGTAGCACAAGACAGTCTTCATTAAATATTGTATATCATGTAACTGTAATTACCTTCATCATCTTTTCATGCCATTGCCCATGGATGATGGCAGAAGTTTTCTGACTGATATCTTTCTCCTCAGAGGCACTTCTAGTCAGATAAAATCACAGAATCACAGGGGTTGGAAGGGACCTCTGGAGATCATCTAGTCCAACCCCCCTGCCAGAGCAGGGACACCTGTGAAGGACGGCGAAGGTTGCGAAGGACGGCATCCAGGCGGGTTTGGAATGTCTCCAGAGACTGAGACTTCACCACCTCTCTGGGCAGCCTGTTCCAGTGCTCTGCCACCCTCAAAGGAAAGAAGTTCCTCCTCATGTTCAAATGGAACTTCCTATGTTCCAGTTAGTGCCTGTTACCTCTTGTCCTATCATTGGGCACCACTGCAAAAAGACTGGTGCCATCCTCCCAGCACCCTCCCTTTAAGTATTTATAAGCATTGATGAGATCCTCCCTCAGCCTTCTTTTCTCCAGATTAAAATCCTTTTCTGAGAACTCTGCAAACACTGACAAAGAAAATTGGCACTTTTATACTATAGTATGTGTTGCTGACATACCAGATATGTCAGTAATTATTTAATAAAGTTTCAACCCAAGAATTGTATGTTTGTTTTCTGGTAATTTAGCCATTTCTGTCTGTTGTGATTTTTTGATACCTGAGACAATTCTTTCTTTTTACAAATAATGCGTAACAGTAGATGAGCAGTAAAACATAGTGCGTATTCTAAAATTTTGAGTTCTGTGGCTTTGAACTCTTGTCAGTTATATCACATTAATAACAGTTGAGACTGACCTGAATTTCCAGAGAGAAGTCCCTGTAATGCTCTGATATTCTTGGAATTTTTTGAAGGATGGCAAAGTTACTTTCTCAGGGGTGGGTTTTTATGCTTTGGGTAATAGTTAGCCTTAAGCGAATTTATTTAAACTTCCATTGCTTCAGGGAACAGCTGATTTGGCTCAGAATGTATTTTCCATTGCACAGTATGTATCAGCATCTTTCATATCCCAGATATTTGTGTAAGCATTGTTTTGAAGTGAAACACAAACTACTGTGTAATTAAGTACAAAAAATAATGTACAAAATAATGAAAAAACATTTAAATAATTTCCTTTTTTGTCTGTAATTCCTGGTAATTGTATCATACAGGAGCAGTGTTATTTGTTTAAATTAATAATGAAGCTTTGCGATTAAAAACATCTTTTACTGTATTTGTAGGCAGAAATAAAAGTGCTAATTGAGTGAACTAAGAGAAATTGAGTGGCAAGATGTGAATAGAATAGGAGAAAAAAACCCCAAAGTCAAGCACAACGAGAAATGGGAGAAGCACCAGTCCCTCTTCTGCTTTACTTTTCTGTGTTTTGTCTCCAGTTAATACCTTTTCTGCCTCTGAATTTATATCTGATTCGTTGACAAACAAAAAACTTTATGGCTTCACTTAGTGTATAGTGCAGTTGTATTATACTTGGTATTTTTTTATATACCTATAGCCATAGAGAGAGTTGTGCCTCATGAGCTGTGGTGAAAGCTTGCTGTGAACCCCAGTTTGTGCTGAAGCACAAGAACATCATGAGGAAGCTCCTAGATTCTAGCAAGGAGTGGAGCAGCACAGTGATTTGGGTGCAGAGCTCGTGGTGCACTAGAAATCTCATTCACCGAGATCTAAATGTTTCACCTGCTCACTGACATCTGGCCCAATAAGATATATCTGACAAAATACATGTGCAGCCCAAGTTGGATAATTGCAGCCTGCCTACCTAAGATCCTTCTTTTCTGACTTCCTGTAGTTTCTTCTGAAGTATAGTATCTCTATATTATGTTCAAGGAAATTGATCCCTTCAGCAAGATTTTCCAGTCTCTTCTACCTCTGATCAGTAACTGCATAGCAAGCCCAGTTCAGTGGTATGCAAGTGCTGTTTTTAACTACGAACTTTGCACGGGACTCGTAATTTAATAATCTGTATTACTTATTCGTAATAATATACAATAATATAAAAATACATATTTATCGGCATGTTGAAAAAACATTCCCAATAAGGGGCATCTTTCTCTTTGTAGCTGTATCCCTGCAGTTAACTTTACTGTGTGTGCAGTCATGCCATCCTTCCGAGTGTAATTCATTTCACTTTGGAAGTGATCATTAATAGCATCCTTGGTAAATTCAACATTATTCTTAGTATTTTTCTGGATAATTAGAAAATTTTGAAGTGCTCGTACATGTCTGATGCTGGTCAGCTGTGTCTTTTTTTTGTTGCTTGAGGGCTTTACATTTCAGTAGAGGGATGAGAGTAGAATACTTTTCTCTATGGGTGGTATCAGTATCAGTGCAGTACTGTGTCATTATTGTTGCTATGTTGTAGCACTGACAACATTCCGGATGGAAACTACTTCATAAAAATAATTTTTTACTTCATCACCTTTCTCCCATGCTTTATCTCATCTTTTTAAATTTTAGTTCATTGAAATAGAGACTATATTATATATTTGTAAAATGACAGGTAAAATAAAATTTCTCAAAGTTGTAGTAATATAACCATTCATCTAATGATCAGCTAAAAATTGTAGAATAAACAACAGAGGTAAGAGACCTCTAATAAATCAGTCATGGTAGTGATTACTTACTTTATAGCTTTCCTTATGTGTATCTGTATGTTTGGGCATGTGCATATATTCTGCAGGCTACTGATGAGTTTCTGAAATTGTTAATTACAATATTCTAAGACTCAGTCTGCAGAAAAGAAAGAGGAGAGAAGTTGGTCCACCTACAAAGACAGATTACGGAACATTACAGTAAGGATCTGTCAGAAAACTAATGCCCTGAATCTTTCATATCATAATAGGAAGAAGCCAGAGTGAAATAGAAATATATTCTTCTTTTAAACATATACTCTTCTTTATATATATGTGTGTGTGTGGATTATCTTCCAGTAGCCATATAGAAAGCTAATCATTTAAGCTAATTACTCATCACAATGTGAGGAAACAAAACAAGACGCTACTAACGTGTGGATGGCATGGACAGATTTTCAAAAAAGGAGTGGGTTGACTCATTAGCAATATTATACCAAGTTGTATAATTCATTCTGTGACTTGCTTAATGACTATGAAAGCTACAAATCTCTTCAGGCACATACACAAATATGAAAGAATAGTGCTAGTAAAGTAGAGAAGCATAAGGAAAAGTTACTTCAGTCATGGTATATAATTATGCAGGATATGTATGATAGATTTCTGTAAAAATAATTTTAGTTCTAATTATAGGATAAGATACCTAAGTGAGAAAGGAAAGACTGGAAGAGTGTTGCAAGTCACTTCAGAATTAATAAATTGACTGTCATTTTCCTAGCATATTTGTATAAACTGTTCAGACACAAATGCTTGTTTTGGAGTAGCCAATTAAGCATTAAGGAAGAGAGTATTGCTCATTGAATACTGCAAAGCTAAGGGAGATAAGAATCAGAAGTATTTATTGGAAACCACTTCATAATTGACCAGTGGAAAAGAACTAACTTAATTCTGCTGCATGCTTTTCCAATACTGTTTGCAATCCAATTTTAATTTTATAAACTTCTTTTTAAAGCCACTTTGCTTCTGCTGTCACTTTAAAGACTACTTGGACTGTGAGGTCTCTATTTTTCATGCATCTTCTTTGCCTACTCATAGACATAAAAGCATGATACCAGATTTTTCAGTTCTACTCCTATGGGTTGAGCTGAATCTGCCAAGTTTCAAAAAAAACTTCCAAACATGTCTCGGAGGCATTTTAAGTATTAATGGCTATTGTTGCTTTTTCATTCTGAGTGTTTAAGAATTTTTTAAAACTTTTCGTTCTCTAGATTTCATTAGGTTTTTTGCTATTATATGTTATGATCTAATTCTCTTCATATGTTTTGCTACAACATACTGGTTGTTTGCCTGCTGCATTACAGGCTTGTACATATTCTTCCACCCAGGTACTTGTCAAGCCCAAGACTTGCACTTCGTGTGAATTTCAAGTGTTTTATGTGTGAAGAGCATGTACCTCAAGATCAGACATTCATCAGGAGATTGACTTCCTTTTACTTCAGAATTTTTGCTTCAGACTTTTAGTCCAATTTAGGTGTTTAATCTTAAATTTTCATCTATAGATGTGAGATAGGTTTCACTTCATCTGACTTCAGCTGTTTAAAGTGTAAGGTTCTTACTCAGATTCTCCTTATTTAGATCACCTGCGGATGATGGTTCTTTTTTATCCTAAGATCTTTACTGATTTCTAAAAAAAATACTAACAACTACTTCAGAGTTGAACCTTTTAAATGGCCAAAGTTAAATGATGTGACTTCTGCTCTTGGAATAGATCTTAGCTAAAGGGCCATATGGGTGAATTCATTCATCAAAGGCATGCTCCTTTTCAATTTTAATTGCTGTTACAGTTCTGATGTATAATAAGACAGAACCTGTTTTAAACAGCCAAAACCTTGTCTTAATCTCTCAGCAATGTGAATATTAATGATCAGGTATGTTTGAAGGGTTAGAGCAAGTCACAGTAAACGCAAGGCACGAGAATTTAAAAAGAATGCACATCAGTTATGAATTGTGCCATTGACTTGCCTTCCTGAGTTAGGTATATATGATTTCCCTAAAAGGTGTGTAGAGAATAAAAAAGAGACAACAAAGGTCATTTAGTTTTCCTAAAATATGAGTCATGTTTTTCGCTGCAGACTCTGGACTGTAGGTAGCTAAGGGAGATCTAGAAAGTCCTATTTACATTTTTAACATTCTCTGTGTTCTCTTCTTGAGAAATGCATGTGAAAAAGAGAAGCATAATAAACCGTGGCTTGATGAATGCACTTAGATATGCAAAATTTGCAAATTAGAGCCAGCATGAAAAGCAAGCATTTCCTTTGATGCCCTTTTCTCCTTCATACATATGAGCACACAAGTAAGTACATACACACACAGTTAGCTGCAGTAAATGTATTTTATCAACTATTAAAAAAAACAAAACAAAACAAAAACCACTCACTTTTACAATTCTCCTCTTACATTACTACTACAGTAAGGCGACAGTGTAACAGGAACTGTTACTCCAAAGTGACAGGATTTGTCTTTTTGGACTTACTGGACTTGTAAAGCAAAAGCTTCACCACCACAGAGCAGTACATTATTTAGTGACCTTCCGTACTGTTAATACCTTCTTGTCAGCACTGAAATTGATTTTTTTTTTCTTAGTATGTGCGTGGGTCAATTCTACCACCTCTTCAGACACTGCCAAGGAATACAAAGTAGCTCCAGGACAGTATGTTATGGTATTAGTATCTTTTAAGGTATTACTGCTTCATAATTTTAAACCAAAGCATTAATAGTAGAGTTCTTTCCTTTTCAAAATATCATTTGAAACAAAAATCAACTTTCACCCTCTGCAGTAGTTTCTACTCTACTGTTTTGTTTTGTTCCATGCAGTTTTTGGATTTAATTTATCTTCATAATATTTGACTAAGTTCTTCCAAAAGTACGTTAGGCAGTATGTCTGTCATGCTGTCTCTGCTCATCTCTTGACAAATATAGATGTCTCTGTGCAAACATTCTTTGCTTAATTAAGAGGAAACACAGTTCTTATCCTGTGTTTGAAAGTTTTCTTCAAAATGTTTATATCTGTTAGGAAGTTAAAATTCTTCCTTGTTATTCCAAAGTCAAAGAATTAAAATGGTTTGCACTTGTGGCTTTTCTAAAAAGCCAATTGTGAATAAGAAAGTGAGTTCTCAGTCTTAATTTTATTTGGTTTATTTTTAAAACCATTACATATTTCAGTACAGTATTGTGACTATATTATGAATTTGTTGTTTTTGAAATTATCTATTGGATTTTACAAAATGCTGATGTTGCTACAGTGATGATAAGCTAAAGTCACCATTACTAATATATTTATCACACAATGACAAGTAAAATGGTATCACAAGGTACAGCAGCATTCGGTGACAGGATCTTGTATTTCTTGCCAACTCTGACTTTCTGACATTTTTTCTTTGGAAGGGAATACATCGGGTGTCCGTTTCTCTTCCTACCGTATCACCTTGTTGGCATTGTTGCACCCAGGCTGGATTCACTGGACCTAGACTATGTGGGTAGCATCGCTGCACTTCTTCCTTTAAATTTTTGGTGGGTTTGGGTTTTTTGGTTTTTTTTTTGGCAAAACTGTCTCTAACCCAGGGCAGTGGGTCACCCCTGGCCAGCAGCCAAATGCCCACCCAGCTGCTCTCTCACTCCCCTTCCTCAACAGGACAGGGAGAGAAAATAGGGTGAAAAAGCTCGAGGGTCAAGATAAAAGACAGGGAGATCGCTTGACCAGTTAACATCACGGGCAAAACAGACTTGACTTGGGGAAAATTAATTCATTTTATCACCAATTAAAATAGATTTGCATAGTGAGAAACAGAGACAAAAAAACCTGAAGCAACAGTTTTCCTGCATCCCTTTTTCCACGCTCAACTTCTTCCTTCCTGGCTCCTCTACCCCCACCCCAAGCCATCCCCTGCGGGGGGTCGGTCAGAGCCGACTGGAACCGGCTGTGTCCGGCCCGGGGCAGCCCCGGCCTCTCCTCACAGAGGCCGCCATGCAGCCCCCCGCCGCCAGTGCCTGGGCACCGGCCCCCCCTGGGCGGCCAAGTGGGGCGCGTTACTCTCCTCATCTGCGATCCGGGCGTCTGCTGGCCCCGAGCGCTGCAGTTGTCAGCGCGGCTGCCTGCAGGACTGTTGTTACTCCTTCAGTTTTTTTGCAGCCATGCATGCTTGGGCTGAGCCTGGAGGTTTTTTCCAAGGATCAGGCCAAATGTCTTTCCAGTTCTGGGACCACATCAACTTTCAGGTAGGGGTCAGGAATTTAAACAACGTATTATTCTTTTTAATAATCATAATATTCATTCCCTGATTATGCGCCAGATTACAAAGTGAAGCACATCTGCTGTTTCAAGTGCTTACGTGTAATTACTTTTTTTTTTTAAAGATAATAAGTCATTATTAACTTTATATATGAACTCATAGAAAATATTTCCAATTAAGCTTTGTTGGTCAATGACTCCAAAATTCAGTGGTTCTGTCAGTACAGTGTGGCAAAAAACCCTGATTTACTGTCTTTTATAGACATTTTGATCACATTTAAAAGCATTTGGTGTAGTTGTGAAGGTTCTGTTCCAATGTAATTTAGCATAAATAGTGCAAAGTCATTAGTTGCTGTGGCTGGGCTAGAAGAACATCAGTTCATTTCAAGGCCTAATGCAGATATCAATGAAGTTTGGGAAGACGAATTCATTAACCAGAGAGTTTTGAAAAGTGACTGCACTATAATTTAAACATATGCAAGGATATACCGACGGTTTCTTCTATTTTCATCATAGGGATTTTTGACCTTTAGATCAGTTTATATATAGATACACATACATATGAAATACATACAAATTTTTGTACGTGTCTGAACTATGTTTTCACATATGGTCCAATATGACTATTGTAAAGATTTGTTTCAGCTTTTGAAGAAAACAGGCATAACCTGTAGATGTGTGTGTGTGTGTGTGTGTATGTGTGTGTGTATATACACACACATGTAGCTCAGCTATATGTGGCAGAATGATAGTGAAGGTCTGTAAGACGTGCTCCCATTTTTTTAGCTCCTATTCAACTAATCATGGATGTATTCCAAAACAGAACTATATTGAGGAATATTCATTTTGAATCTTGCTCAGGCATCCAAATACTATGTGATGATAGATCTATATAGATACCCTAATATTAAAGCATTACTTTCGAGGAAAGGTTTATGTGAGTTGACATAGGCTTCGTGGGTTTCTGAGCATTTTGTGCGAAGTAGCTGGTCTACATCCACAAAACAAACATTCTATTTTAATGTTCTAATTCTATTCTAGGGAAAGTTAGTTTAATTAATTTTAAACTATTGAGCTTTACCTCACTTAAAGATAATCTAGAACTTATGATTAAAGATAATGTAGAAATCTAGAATCTTCAAATCAGATGCTAAATTTAAAACAAAGCATCCAATTACTGCAGAATTTCAGAAGTATTTAAGAATAATGATAGCTGAATCTTGATTAAGTTTTGTGCATATATATGTGTATTTATTAGTCTATTTTAATATATATATAAAATTGGCCTTTATATATCAAATAGGCTATTATATATCGCATATATGTGTATTTTATATGTATAGTAGTCTGCAGATAAAGGGTAGAACTATCTTTGTAACAGTAGGATAGGGGTAGCAGAGGTACCAATCATCTTCAGTCCTTAGTAAGTAATAAATAATGTCTAAAATATTGCAGCAAATAAGGGGCAGAGGATTTCAGGGGACATAGTTCTTTTACATTAGAGCTCAAGACACACTTCGAGCTTTGCAGCCCTGAGGCACTCGTGTATGACCTGAAAGAAGCATGCTGATTTTACTGTGCTTCGGTTCTGGTTATTCCTATTGTGATCTTCCTGAGATGGTTTAGTCAAAAATCAGTGATCATAATTTTTTTTCCACAATGTTTGGTTTTGGGTTTTTTCCACAATTAGGCCTCAGGTTCTCTTATAGTTAATTGTCCACAAAATCTTTGACTTGAGTAGAACACCTCAGATCAGAGTACTGGCAGTGAGTAGGCAGCATAAGCTGTTGTATTTTTGGTAGTAAAAGTCATTTAAATGTGGATTAAGCCTGTGAAAGAAAAGCAAAAATGCTTGAATAGAGAGCAAAAAGAACAGAGAAATGGAGCCCTAGGGAAGGGAGGATTCTGTCCATCAGGAGGAATAACTTGAAAGGAAATGCAGGTCCTTTCTGGGAAACTTGCTTAAGCTGCAGGCGCTTTTCTTT